>CM046663.1:27972277-28374777 GCA_025594165.1 Tamias sibiricus
TTATTTTTAAAAAAATCTATGAACTAATAGCACCACAAATGTCTTCCAAAGGCTTTCTCTGAATAATTTTCGTAGAATTTTTTTAAAAATTAGTATGTATTAGTATTTTATTAGCCAGAATAAATTATATATACAAATAATATACAATTATAATAATATTTTAATGACATTAATTATTAATATATGATATTATCCAATATTAATATATTAGAAAAATAACATTAGTTTTAAATAATAGCCTGAATAGAATATATATGTATTTATATATTATCCAATTATGTATGTATGTATCATATCTTATTACAAGCTTTTATAGTTGAAGAGGCAGAGCTGAGAAAGTTATAAAAATGGGACAATTTCCCATTTGGCATTTTAGTCATATTCTGCCTTCATTATCTCTCTTGATAGGTTCTGTCTTTAATCTCATTCTGTTGATTCTATTTTTCTGTTTTGCACACTGAAGCTTTATTTGATTCTGGAAAACGCATCTTTTCTTGTTTGTTTGTATGTCTTGGAATTAATGTCTGTATACCGTGCGGAGCTCATGAGAATTCCTCACTCTTTGCTAGATTAAATGCACACCAGTCTCTATCCCCCAGGCAGCTCTGCTAGATCAGGTTACCATACTGTAATAAACACAAGGCACTTGTAAACACATAAAACAATGTAAGCAATATGACAGCCATGGTGAAATCCTACTGTAAAAACAATTTACAAAAATAATCAAAGAAAAATGAAGTTGATTTAGAAGCAGTGATAGGTATTAGAGGAAGACCAAGTTGCATGGGAGTGGGGGTAAGATGATAGGGAGACGGCAGGAACATAGCCACAGCCTCATTCACAGGGAACAAATCAGCCAGAAAGATACAATATTAGAACTGAAAGAGATTATTTGGTCTGGAGTCCCACTAATGACAGAATGTAGGATTGAAGAAAGAAGAGTTGCATTGCTTCTGATATCAAAGAAGCTGATTTCAATAGTGACTTTTTTTTATTTTCAAAGGATCTATGTAATTTTACATATACAAAGTAATTATTTAAAAGAAGTTGTTTCTGATAAAACATGGTTTTATTTTAATTTTTTATTTATAATTGAAAAATTATAATAGTACATATGTATGGGATATGAAGTGATGTTATGATTTATGAATACATGCAGAATAATGAAATCAAGTTAACATCTTTATCACCCCATTTACTAATCATTTACTAATTACTAATCAATTACTAATCACTAATCATTTACTAGTCATAATACTAATGAGGACATTTGAAATGTACATTATTATTAACTATGTTAACCATATAGCACTAAAAAAAAAAAATTCCTCCTATCCAATTGAGACTGTATGCCCTTTTACCTCTTCTCATAACCTCTCCTCCCACTCCCACCAATGTCTGGTAACTATCTTTCTACTCTCTGCTTCTTTTAATTCAGTTGTTCTAGATCCCAGTTGTTTTAGGGAACATGTAGTATTTGTGCCTGGCTTATTTCTATAGCAAATGTCCTTCAGGCTTATCTATGTTGTTGCAAATGACAAATCTTCTTTCTTTTTAATGGATATACAGTATTCCACTGTGTATGTATACCACATTGTTTATCTATTCATCTGTTGATGCACTTCAAAACCACAGAAACATTATAAAATCACAATACCACATAAGCAGCAGTCCTATATCCTCGTGAAGTAGTTGTCCCGGTCCTAAATGACTACATCTGATCCAGGATTATTTAATGTTATAAACCTACAAAAGATGAACTGTTGACACTCATATTTCATTCTATTGATAATGCTTCTTCCTTTTATAAAGTCCTCCTCTTTTTATTTACATTCATATGTCAATTTGTTCCTTCAAACATACAAGCCACGAAAGACCAAGGAATGTTTTGCAGCTGGGTAAAAAACATTTTCACAAGCCCTGGTACTTTCTCCACTCTCCAAACCAATTCCTCAAGTCATGGCATTTCAGCTTTAGAGATGCATTTCTAGCTCTATAATACTTGGGGCATTTTGCTTTTTCAAAGCATAGTGTTTGTATTTGCATACAGATTAATAGTGATTTTATGGTTTTTCACCCAAACTCACACTTCACATGGAGAACTTCAGGGCTTTCTCTGGCATGTTCCTGAAGTAAAGAATATCTTGTTCCACCTCCAGAGACTGAATAATATTAGAAAATTTAAATAAAATTTTTCATTTTTTTTTCTAATACTGTGTTTTCAAAACTCCAGATCTCAGTTGTGGACAGAATGGAGATGATTTTGGCAAAAGGGTAGACCAGATAATTGAAGACAGAGAGAAGGCAGACTGGTACCATATTGATAGAGACTATTAAAAAAAATCATTAATAGCAATAACAATGAAACCTACCTCAGAGAGTTTGGGATAAGATATACATGATGATTTAGCTAAATTTTTACCTAATATGCATTTGATATATGATAACAATTATTACTTTCTCATTGTAGGGACAGTATGGAAGTGTTCATGTATATTTGTACCTAATGGATTGTAATGAAATAAATTAATATATACACACTGCTAAACGTTTCTTGAGCTAAAGCGCAACTATACACTCTCATGTTATGAATATAGGATAAGTATTTCAAATAAAAATTAGTTCTAGGTGTAAAGTGTTAACTATGTTATGTTAGGACCCAATTTTTAAAATTATGTTATGATTACACTCTATATGACACGACTGGTGATAATTTATTGATCATTAATGTAAAATATTAGTCTTTAAATTTTATCTGTCATTTTAAATTGTGTCAGCCAAGGTCTGCATGCTATTAAATCCATAACACTTAAAAATATTTCCTCATTAGTGACACTGCTGTAATTATTGCTTTCATTCAGGATCCTGGTTTATATTAATAAATGTTATATAAAGTTCAATATCTGTTGTTGCTCATTATTTTTTGTCATGTGGAGGTGAGCAACATGATGTATTGAAATATGGGGACCAGAGCTCAGATTACTAAAGGTAAAAGCTGCACCTTAGGACAATGAAAAATAAGGACAGTTCTTACAATGAGTTTATTTTATATAAGATCCAGATTGATTTAAGTATACATACATACGATTTGCATTATTTATTAATATTAATTGGCATAAAGAGGAGTGTTAAGAGCATTATGTCCTAAAGATATAATACATAAGCTTTGTCCCCTAAAAACCTAGCCATCATTGCCTGAAGAAGGGAAAAATATTTTGAGACAAATAATTTTCTTCTGTAACTTTCTTTTTTGTTGTTTCCTAAATCATTAGTACAACAATTCTTGCTGAATTTTGAAGTTACAAATCTTTAAATTTTGATTCTGTTAAATTTTCCTTTGCAAAGAATAACAATATTTTTAGTTTCTCCAAGGGCAGGAAACCAGTCTAATAACTTTTTTCTTCTAAACACACAATAAATATCACCCTAAGAAATCAGCATACATATTGGAATGTTGTTATTGTTATTTTAATGAAATCACTCTTTTTCACTTAAAAATAATGAATCTTTCATAGACATAGTAAGTTCTTAAAATATCTTCTTGTTACTATACATATAGCCAATTATTTATATTTTGTGTACCATGACTGATACCTCCTTCATTTGTTAATATTTCTCCAACAGTTTATATAATTATAAATACTGACTAAAATATAAAAGTTGGGAACTTCATTCATACAGAGACATCAGATTTAAGTGAAAAACTCATGACCTTACTACAAAGTTTACAGAGGCATTCTTATATCTACCTGGTTTTACATTTCTTACCTATGAAAAATACCAGCTCAAATCAGAGGAAATAATGCCCCTATGTTCTCTGCCAAAAGGAGAAAGAGGATCAAACTGAAAGATGCCCACTGAAGACAGAGCTTTTTCCCAACTGGAGTTCTTCTGTTTTGGTGGGTTTTACTCACTATCAAACCTTTTTAGTTTATTTATAAAATAAGCAACTGCTCTAGAGTAGTGGCAGGAATGTATAAGCCCTTTCATGTACTTTAAAACCGCTTCCTCCATATATATAACAATTGCTGAAGATTTAAAAAAAAAAAATTTCCCATAGTTTCCATCACACTGATTTTTGGTGTTGTGTAATAATGCGTTCTCACATAGCATTTTAATCCTATCAGAAAGGGAATATGTTTATTAAAAAAATACTTCCATGGGGTTCTGAAACTAAGTTCTGAAATATAACAGTTAAAGAAGAGAAGGTTTTAGTCTAGACCTGCAATGCAGTTAAATGGCTTATGTTAGGCACTCAATAAACATTATGATAAACTACTTTATAAATCCTACTGCCAAGACTGTACGAAAGAGGCTTGTCTTTCTGATGGTGAAATAGAACTTCCATTACAGCCATGCAGCTCAACCTTTGCATAAACACCTTGATTATTTAGAACTAAATATAGTAAATAGATTCTACAACACTGATTTTGAGATTCATATACCTCACTGCCAACTAGTAATCCTCAATTGATATATGGAACAGTTTGTAGACTGCATATCATGTATATTATATGCTCTGCATAAAAGAAATGCGTTTATGTTTATATACCACATTTTATTTACCTACTCATCTGTTGTCATGTACCTGGGCTGATTTCATAACTTGGTTATTGTGAATTGCACTTCTATAAACTTTGATTTGCCAGTATTACTATAGTATGGTGGATTTTAGTTCTTTAGAATAAATACCAAGGATATTTATATATGGTGGTTCAATGGAATTTTACTCAGCCATAAAGAAGAATGGAATTATGTCATTTGCTGGTAAATGGATGGAACTGGAGAACATCATGCTAAGTGAAATAAGCCAGAGTCAAAAAACCAACAGTCAAATGTTTTCTCTCATATGCAGAAGTGAGACCGAAAAAGGGAGAATCCCATGAAAATAGAAGAGAAATCAGCAGAATAGAAGAAGGGGATCGAGGGTCAGGGAGCAGGGAGAAAAAAAGGGAAGAATTTGAAATAAAATTGACCATATTATGCTATGTACATACATGAATATGCCACAGTGAATTTTACCTTTATATGTATTTATAATGGGCTAATTTTTAAAAAGTATAAATAAATAGAAGAAAGACCAGTCAAGTAGAGGAAGAGGAACAGGGAAGCAAATTATATTCCATGCATGTAGATTATACCAAGTTATAACCCAATATTATGCATAAATATAATGCACTAATAAAAACAAAAGATTTATTTGAAAGTAAAAAACAAATTAGATGAATATATTTGGAAAGCCTTATTGCAGGATCATACATATTTGTATCTCAGCTCAGTTTCTTTTCTTTACAACATAATCTACCAATTACTTCTTGTATACTAATGAGAAAATGGGATAAAAAGAAATAATTATTATTTTAACTCAAGTTTGTGGACATGAACTCATAAAGTTAAAAGAGAAAAACTATAAAATTGACTATTGGAGCAGGAGTACTTATGAGATTAAAAAAAAGTTTGCATTTTTCTCTTCCACTTTTTTTGGTTTTCTCTGTTTATTTTTGTATGAGAAGTGAAAATATGAACATCATCTTTTAACATTTTAACACGATTAGTTAAAATAACATTCTCACATGGTTAGTCCAAGAAATATATTTGTAAGTCAATAAAATTTTTCCTACCAAAAAAATTCATGGGTTCATGGTTACATTTTAGTCTATGATTGTCATTCTTTAAAAAAAGTCACTGGGTGCAATGGTGCACACCTGTAATGCCAGCAGTTTGAGAGGCTGAGACAGGAGGATCTTGAGTTCAAAGCCAGCCTCAGCAAAAGCGAGGCACTAAGCAACTCAGTGATATCCTGTCTCTAAATAAAATACAAAACAGGGTGGGGGATGTGACTCAGTGGTTGTGTGCCCCAGAGTTCAATCCCCAGTACCCACTCACCCCCCCCCAAAAAAAAGTCATGTTATTATAGCTATTCTCAATTCACACACACAAAAAAATGTATGTAATGGACTGGAGAAGTATGTAATATAATATGCAATTATGGTCCTTCTGAAAGACCTTATTACACGACAAAGCTAAATATCTTCTCTAGCACAACTGGAATAGGCATGATTTTCCCTATCTCACAGCTAATCAGGAAAACCTACTTTGGGCTTTTTGCAATGGATGCCAAGCTGATGGACTGATTCACGTGTATTTTCAGTTCCTTGTATATACTTCTTAAAAAATTGTTTCCAAGTAAAGTCAAAGTAGTACAATTTAAAAAATGTAAAGCAGAATTGTGAGAACAAGGATCAAAACTTAACAGTCAACAGATGAAGGAAGGTACTTATTTGGAAATCTAGGCTAAAATATCTTCTCCATTTGGCCACTGAATTCAATTCCAAAGAAAAAAGGAAATTAATTTCAAAAACAAACAAACAACAAAAGACTGATTCCTCAGAAGAAGCTACTTATTCTCAGCATTATAGTGCACAAAGTAAAGTTTTCTGTATTAGAACTGGTAAGTACATTTGTAGGATATATTAGGTGTTTGTTAATCAATAACCATGTGCAAAGCATATCTCAGAACTTGAAAGAGGAATAGGTAAAATAATCTAGATTAGGGTTGCCAAACTTTCTGTAAAGAGAAAAAATTATTAATATTTTCAGTTTTGTGAGTTACTCAGTTCCTCTGTTTTCATGCGAAAAGAGCCATAGAAAGTATGTAAACAAATGGCACTAGCTGCTAAAGGGGGAACCTTATTTACAAATTCAAGCAGTGACTGGGTTGGCCCACATGCCATAGTTTGTTTGCTCTTGATCTAAATAAATAAGATATTCACCTTCAAAGTGCTATAAACAAAAGGTGTTTTTCTGCCTTGGACTTACTTTTGAAGTGTATTGGCCATGTGGGTCCCCTGAAAATCCTATAATTTCATACTGGGTTGAGAGTTTTGTCAAGAGAAGTGCAATTGAAGGGTTCTTCAAAAACAACCTTCGAATCCCTGTAGTCCTTGGTGATTTTTAATTTCCTGATATAACCATGGAGATAAAATCTTCAGTGGAATTTCTTGTTTACCTGATGTAATTCTGGAAAGAATGAAAAGCTTCCTGATGTTTTACCACACAACCACTTTGTTCCTTACCATTATTCAGCTAACACTTAATTGAGTACCTACAGTGAGCCAAGAATTATACCAAAAAATTTTTTCAATCATGTGATACTTTAAAAGTTTTTGGAATTAATGGAATATTAATACATAGATATAAAAATATTCCAAGACAAAATAGGGTAAAATACATATATATAAAATACTAAAGGATGCTGACAATCATATGTCAACTTCTCCAGTACTCCATTGAAGGTTTCACCTGGAGTCTCTGTGTTTTTTTGTTCAAACAACCTCCTTGTGTATGCTCCATAAATATTGACTGACTCAATACTCAGACCTCCAGAAAAGCTTAGACAAAGATGTGTTCTCATTTTGTCTGGTTCTTCTCATGAGTTCTCTTAATCACTGTTCCTCTACCAAAGAAGATGTTAAAAGAAAGGCAAAGTTTTCTTATAGGATTATTCCTTTGAATGAAGATATGTGTTGGTGTTACCTTCTAATTTTATCAATACTTCACATGCCACAATGCCACATCCTCCTCCATCCACTGAATGTGTGTGTGTGTGTGTGTGTGTGTGTGTGTGTGTGTGTGAGTGTATTCTCCATGTAGGAGAGACAGAGAGATTTACTATGAGAACTTGGTGCAAGAGATTCTGGCAGATTGGATCTTAAACAAAGACCCAATAATATGCTTCAAGTGACTCATCTCATAGGAAAAGACATCCACAGACTGAAGGTGAAAAATTGGAAAAAAAAAAAAAAATTACCACTCACATTGACTTCAGAAACAAACAGGGGTTTCCATCCTCATATTAAACAAAGTAGACTTCAAGCCAAAGATAATCAAAAGGGATAAAGAAGGACATTTCATACTACTTAGGGAAACCATACATCAACAAGACAAAACAGTTATAAATATATATGCCCCAAACAATGGTGCATCTATGTTCATCAAACAAACTCTTCTCAATTTCAAGAGTCAAGTAGACCACAATAATACTGGGTGACTTTTTTTTTTAATTAAAAAATTTTTCCCTTCATTATTTCTTTGTTTTCTTTTTTTAAAATTTAATTTGTTATACATGCTTGCAGAGTGCAATTCCTTTCATATTACATGAATGAGCACAGTTTTCCAAGTCATTGGTTTTACATAAAGTATTTTCATATAATTTGAGTTTTTATATGTGTACTTAGAATATTGATGTCCAACTCATTATGCCATTGTTTCTATCCCCCTGCCCCCTCCCCATTCCTCCCTCCCCTTTGTTCTAACATTCCTCTCATCCCCCCTCCCTCGCCACTATAATTCAGTATCCTCATAGCAAAGGAATCAATTGACCCTTGGTTTTTTGGGATTGGCTGACTTCACTTAGCATTATTTTCTCCAACTCCATCCATTTACCTGCAAGTGCCATGATTTTATTCTCTTTTAGTGCTGAGTAGTGTTCCATTGTGTATACCAAAGTTTCCCTATCCATTCATCTGTTGATGGGCATCAGGGTTGTTTCCACAATCTAGCTATTGTGAATTGTGCTGCTATAAACATTTATGTGGCTGTGTCCCTGTAGTAAGCTGTTTTTAAGTCCTTTGGGTATAGACCGAGGAGTGGGATAGCTGGGTCAAATGGTGGTTCGATTCCAAGTTTTCCTAGGATTCTCCATACTGCTTTCCAGATTGGCTGCACCAATTTGAAACCCCACCAGCAATGTATGAGTGTGCCCTTTTCCCCACAACCTCGCCAGCATTTATGGTTGTTTGTGTTTTTGATAGCTGCCATTCTGACTGGAGTAAGATGAAATCTTAGAGTAGTTTTGATTTGCATTTCTCTAATTGCTAGAGATGTTGAACATTTTTTCATATATTTGTTGATTGATTGTATATCTTCTTCTGAGAAGTGTCTCTTCAGTTCCTTAGCCCATTTATTGATTGGGTTGTTTGTTTTTTTGGTGTCAAGGTTTTTGAGAGATTTATATATCCTTTAAGTTAATGTTCTGTCTGATGTGCATGTGGTAAAGATTTGCTCCCATTCTGTAGGTTCTCTGTTTACCTCACTGATTGTTTCTTTTGTTGAGAAGAAGATTTTTAGTTTGAACCCATTCCATTTATTAATACTTGGTTTTAATTCTTGCACTATAGGGGGTCTTATTGAGGAAGTTAGAGCCTAATCCAACATGTTGGAGATTTGGGCCTACTTTTTCTTCTATTAGGTGCAAGGTCTCTGGTTTAATTCCTAGTTCCTTGATCCATTTTGAGTTGAGTTTTGTGGATGGAGAGAGATAGAGGTTTAATTTCATTTTATTGCATAAGGATTTCCAGTTTTCCCAGCACCATTTGTTAAAGAGTCTGTCTTTTCTCCAATGTATGTTTTTGGCACCTTTGTCTAATATAAGATAACTGTAGAAGTGTGGGTTGGTTTCTGTGTCTTCTATTCTGTACCATTGGTCTACTGGTCTATTTTGATGCCAATACCATGCTGTTTTAGTTACTATTGGTTTGTAATACAATTTAAGGTCTGGAATAGTAATGCCACCTGCTTCATTCTTCTTGCTAAGAATTGCTTTGGCTATTCTGGTTCTCTTATTTTTCCAAATGAATTTCATGATTTCTTTCTCTATTTCTATGAGGAATGATATTGGGATTTTGATTGGTATTGCATTGAAATTGTATAGTGCTTTTGGTAGAATTATCATTTTTACAATATTGGTTTTACCTATCCATGAACAAGGTAGATCTTTCCATCTTCTAAGATCTTCTTTAATTTCTTTCTTTAGTGTACTGTAGTTTTCATTGTACAGGTCTTTCACTTCTTTTGTTGATTCCCAAGTATTTTATTTTTGGGGGGTTATAGTAAATGGAGTGGATTTCCTAATTTCTCTTTCTGAGGATTTGTTGCTGATATACAGAAATGCCTTAGATTTATGGGTATTGATTTTATATCCAGACACTTTGCTGAATTCACTTATTAGATCTAGAAGATTTCTGGTGGAATTTTTTGGATCTCCTATGTATAGAATCATATGGTCTGCAAATAGTGATAATTTGATTTCTTCTTTTCCTATCCATATCCCTTTTATTTCTTTCATCTAATTGCACTTGCTAGGGTTTCAAGAACTATGTGAAATGATAGTGGTGAAAGAGGGCATCCCTGTCTTGTTCCAGTTTTTAGAGAGAATGCTTTCAGCTTTTCTCCATTTAGGATGATGTTGGCCTGGGGCTTAGCATAGATGGCCTTTATGATATTGTGGTATGTTCCTGTTATCCCTATTTTTTCTAGCGTTATCAACATGAAGGGGTGCTATATCTTGTCAAATGCTTTCTCTGTGTCAATTGAGACGATCGTATGATTTTTATCTTTGTGTCTATTGATGTGGTGAATTACATTTATTGATTTCCTTATGTTGAACCAAACTTGCATTCCTGGAATGAAGCCCACTTGATCATGATGTACTTTTTTTTTTATATATGTTTTTGTATTCGATTTGCCAGAATTTTATTAAGAATTTTTGCATATATATTCATTAGAGATATTGGTCTGAAGTTTTCTTTCTTTGATTTGCCTCTGCCTGGTTTTGGAATCAGGGTGATATTGGTCTCATCGAATAATTCTGAAAGGGTTCCCTCTTTTTCTATTTTATGGAATAGTTTGAGAAGTATTGGTGTTAGTTCTTCTTTAAAGGTCTTGTAGAACTTGGTTGTGTATCCATCTGGACCTATGCTTTTCTTGGTTGGTAGGTTTTTGATGACATCTTCTATTTCTTTGCTTGAAATTGATCTATTTAAATTGTGTATGTCATCTTGATTTAGTTTGGGCATATTGTATGTTTCTAGAAATTTGTCAATGCCTTTGTTATTTTCTATTTTATTGGTATAGATTTTCAAAATAATTTCTAATTATCTTCTGTATTTCTATAGTGTCCATCATGATGTTTCCTTTTCATCACACATATTGGTAATTTGAGTTTTTTCTTTCCTTTTCTTAGTTAGCATAGCTAATGGTTTGTCAATTTTATTTATTTTTTCAAAGAACCAACTTTTGGTTCTGTTGATTTTTTTCAATTGTGTTTTTTGTTTCAATTTCATTGATTTTGGCTCTGATTTGAATTATTTCCTGTCTTCTACTGCTTTTGGGGTTGATTTGTTCTTCTTTTTCTAGGGCTTTGAGGTGTAATGTTAATTCATTTATTTGTTGACCTTTTCTGCTTTGAAGGAATGAACTCCATGCAATGAATTTTCCTCTTAGTACTGCCTTCATAGTGTCCCAGAGATTTTGATATGTTGTATCAGTGTTCTTATTTACCATTAAGAATTTTTAATCTCCTTTTTGATGTTTTATGCAACCCATTGTTCATTCAGTAGCATATTATTTAGTCTCCAGATGTTGGAGTATTATTTAGTCTCCAGATGTTGTTTCTTATCTTATGATTGATTTCTAATTTTATTCCATTATGAACTGATAGGATGCAGGTTAGTATCTCTACTTTTTTTATATGCTTAGAGTTGCTTTATGGCATAATATATGGTCTATTTTAGAGAATGATCCATGTGCTACTTTGAAGAAAGTGTACTGACTCGTTGATGGATAATATACTCTATATATATCAGTTAAATCTAAGCTATTGATTGTATTATTGAGTTCTACAGTTTCTTTGTTTAGCTTTTGTTTGGAAGATCTATCCAGTGGTGGAAGCAGTGCATTAAAGTCACCTAGAATTATCGTGTTGTGGTCTATTTGGCTCTTGAACTTGAGAAGAGTTTGATGAACATGGATGCTCCGTTATTTGGAGCATATATATTTATGACAGTTATTTCTTGTTGATGTATGATTCCTTTAAGTAGTATGAAATGTCCCTCCTTATCTCTTTTGATTACCTTTGGCTTGAAGTCTACTTTGTTTGATATGAGGATGGAAACCCCTGCTTACTTACATAGTCCATGTGAGTGGTATATTTTATCCCATCCTTTCACCTTTAGTCTGTGAGCATCTTTTCCTATGAGATGTGTCTCTTGAAAGCAGCATATTGTTGGGTCTTTTTTTTTTTTTTTTTTAATCCAGTCTGTCAGCCTATATCTTTTAATTGGTGAGTTTAGGCTGTTAACATTCAGGGTTATTATTGAGATATGATTTGTATTACCAGTCATTTTTAATTTAATTTTATTTTTGATGTTTAGCTTGACTTGATTTCTCCTACGGCTAGTTTTCCTTTATTGTAGTTCTTCCCTTTGAAGGTTTTCATTGTTGTTTTTCAATTTCTCCTCGTGGATTATTTCTTGTTGATGTATGATTCCTTTAAGTAGTATGAAATGTCCCTCCTTATCTCTTTTGATTACCTTTGGCTTGAAGTCTACTTTGTTTGATATGAGGATGGAAACCCCTGCTTACTTACATAGTCCATGTGAGTGGTATATTTTATCCCATCCTTTCACCTTTAGTCTGTGAGCATCTTTTCCTATGAGATGTGTCTCTTGAAAGCAGCATATTGTTGGGTCTTTTTTTTTTTTTTTAATCCAGTCTGTCAGCCTATATCTTTTAATTGGTGAGTTTAGGCTGTTAACATTCAGGGTTATTATTGAGATATGATTTGTATTACCAGTCATTTTTAATTTAATTTTATTTTTGATGTTTAGCTTGACTTGATTTCTCCTACGGCTAGTTTTCCTTTATTGTAGTTCTTCCCTTTGAAGGTTTTCATTGTTGTTTTTCAATTTCTCCTCGTGGAATATTTTGCCAAGAATGTTCTGTAGTGCCGGCTTTCTTGTTGAGAATTCTTTTTTAGCTTTTGTTTATCATGGAAGGTTTTTATTTCATCATCAAAGCTAAAGCTTAATTTTCTGGATATAAGATTCTTGGTTGGCATCCCTTATCTTTTAGAGCCTGGTATATGTTGTTCCAGACTCTCCTTGCTTTGAGGGTCTATGTTGAAACATCTGCTGAGATGAAAATTGGTTTTCCTTTATAGGTTATCTGATTTTTCTCTTATGGCCTTTAAAATTCTATCCTTATTTTGTATGCTATGCATTTTCATTATAATATGCCTTGGTGTAGATCTGTTGTAATTTTGTACATTTGGCGTCCTCTATGCTTCTTGTATTTGATTTTCAAATTCATTCTTCTGTTTGGGAAATTTTCTGATATTATTTCATTAAAGAGATTTTGTGGGACTGGGGTTGTGGCTCAGTGGCAGAGTGTTCGCCTCGCACATGTGCGGCCTGGGTTCGATCCTCAGCACCACATAAACATAAATGCATTGCATTGTGTACAACTAAAGTAAATAAATAAATTTTTTTTAAAAAAAAAAAAAAAGAGATTTTGCATTCCTTTGGATTGATTCTCTGCACCTTCCTCAATTCCAATATCTTATATTCGGTCTTTTGATGGTATCCCATAATTCTTGGATATTTTGTTCATGGTTTCTTACCATCTTCACTGTGTGGCCAACTTTATTTTCATTATTATATATTTTGTCCTCATTGTCTGAGTTCCTATCTTCCAAGTGATCCAATCTCTTGGTGATACTATCTATGGAGTTTTTTAAATGGCCTATTGTTTCTTTCATTTCAAGTATTTCTGTTTGTTTTTTTTCTCAGACTCTCTATCTCTTTCTTGAAGTAATCTTTTGCTACCTGTATTTGTTCTCTTATCTCTTTGTTGGTGTGTTTGATGGTTGCTTGTATTTGATGTCTTATCTCTTTGTTGGAGAGTTCAGTTTTTGCCTGTATCTGCTAATTTAGGTCATTTTTTAAATCCTGAATAATTTTAATTATGTATATTTGGAACTCCTTTTCCGACATTTCACCTACTGTGCTTTCTATGGATTCTATTACTGTAGTATCTTGCTTTGTTTGGGGCATTTTCCTCCCTTGTTTTTTCATGATATCTATGTGTTTTCCTCTCTTGCAGTATAAGTCTGAGGTATTACTGTTTCTGTCCTGATGTCTTATATGATCCTACAGGTTGCCAGATGCCCCACTTTTAAGAGAAAGATCAATATTACAGCATTCAAAGTACCCAATGTAATGCCATATATCTGTTAGTTTCTATTCTTATATTTACAATTTTGACACTTTAAACATAAATGATGAAATCAGTTATTTTCTACCATTTAGTCAGTATATTTGTGTGATGGTTCACAGTATCTAATGGTAGAAGGGGGGACTTAGGGGTTGGCTAAAACGTTTGTGAGGTAGGATGTAAGAAGATAGAGGTATTAGGTTATTTAACTAGTGAGAGGGTAATTGTGGGAACTAGGGTGTTAGTAGGAGAAGCAAAAGATAGGTATCCCCATGTAATACTCCCTGATCGCGAGCCCGGGGCCTGTTCCCTGACCTGCAGGCAGGAGGGGCAAGGACTACCTGTGGCTCCAGAGTGGGTGGGCCGAGCTGGAAGGAACGCAGGCAGGCAGGGCTTGGTCCCCGCTGTCCCCAGCAGGAATGGCATCTCCAAGGTGGGTGGGCTGAGCTGGAAAGCTTTTTGCGGGCCTAGCTGGAATTCCTGCCGGCAGGCCCAGGCCAAACTGAGAACACAAACTGGCAGGCCAAGCTGGAAACTTATGCAGGCAGGACTGGGAACTCACGCTGGTAGGTGGAACTGGAAATCGTGTAGGCAGGCCGAACTGGGAACTCAAGCCAGCCAATACTGGGTGACTTTAACACACCTATTTCACCACTGGATAGATACTCCAAACAAAAGCTAAACAAAGAAACTATAGAACTTAATAATACAATCAATAATTTAGACTTAACAGACATATACAGAATATTTCATCCATCAACGAGTGAATACACTTTCTTCTCAGCAGTACATGGATCCTTCTCTAAAATAGACCATATATTATGCCACAAAGCAACTCTTAGCAAATATAAAAAAGTAGAGATACTACCCTGCCTTCTATCAGATCATAATGGAATGAAATTAGAAATCAAAGATAAAGTAAGAAATAGAAGCTACTCCAATGCCTGGAGACTAAATAATATGATATTGAAGGAACAATTGATTGAGAAGACATCAGAGAAGAGATTAAAAACTGCACATATTTATATCCAAAATTCTTAGCATAAAACCAAGGCAAATAATCGTGGGCTCTTAATTACTGTTGCTTAATATGAACTCTCAATTCACAGGTGAGAACACCATGTCCCTGAAAAGTGTAGTAATTTGCTCCACATAAGATACAGTAGTTCCACCCTAACTGTAGGGGAAATGTTTCAAGTTTTACCTTCAGTGAATACCTGAAACTACAGATACTATCAAGCCTTATATTTACTGGGTTTTTTTCCTATCTCTGTATAGCTGTGATAAAACTTAATTTGTAAATTAGACATGATAAATAAAATAAGAATATAAAATAATAATAAAATAGAACAATGAAAATAATATGCTGATACTATGACAGTCCTTCTGATAACCAAGATGGCTACTAAGTGACTAAGAGGCAGGAGTCAGATACAGCATGGCTAATAGGACAGATCTAGATCCAATTTTCAGCACTTTTTTTTTTTCATTTAGTTTTTCTTTAATTTTATTTTCATAATTTTTAATATGTACAACTCATAGTGCATGTATTTAGCATCTTTTTACATAAAACTGTTTGTATACAAAGTATATTCGTACAATTCAGGTCTTCAATCATCCATTAGGAAAATGATATCCGTCTCATTCAACCACCTTTTCTTTTTTCTTTTTTCTTTTCTTCCCCTCCCCCCTTGCTCCCTCTCTTACCCTCCCTTCCCTTTGACCATTCTAGTGTTCCTCTAATCCTCCTATGTATCCCCATCCAACAATACTATGAACTAGCCTCCTTATATCAGAGAAAACATTTGGTACTTGGATTTTTGAGACTGACTAACTTCACTTAGCATTATGTCTTCCAACTTCATCCATTTACCTGCAAATGCCATTAATTTATTTTCTTTTATTGCTGAGTAAAATTCCATTGTGCATATATACCACATTTTCTTAATCCACTCATTTACTGAGGGACATCTAGGTTGGTTCCACAACCTAGCTATTGTGAATTGCACAGCTACAAACATTGAGATAGCTGTGTCACTGTAATATGCTGTTTTTAAGTCCTTTGGGAATAGACCCAGGAGTGGGATGGCTGGGTCATAGGGTGGTTCCATTCCCAGTTTTCCAAGAAATCTCCATACTGCTTTCCATAACGGTTGCACCATTTTGCAGTCCCACCAGCAATGTAAGAGTGTGCCTTTTTCCCCACATCCTCTCCAACATTTATTGTTGCTTGTGTTCTTGATAACTGCCATTCTGACTGGAGTGAAGTGAAATCTTAGAGTAGTTTTGATTTGCATTTCTCTAATTGCCAACGATGTTGAACATTTTTTCAAGTATTTGTTGATTAATCGTGTATCTTTTTCTGAGAGGTGTCTTCTCAATTCCTTAGCCCATTTATTGATTGGGTTATTTGTTTTTTGGGTGTAAAGTTTTTTGAGTTCTTTATATATTCTAGAAATTAGTGCTCTATCTGATGTGCATGTATTAAATATTTGTTCCCAATTAGTTGGCTCTCTATTCACCTCACTGATTGTTTCTTTTACTGAGAAGAAGCTTTTTAGTTTAAATCTATCTCATTCATTAATTTTTGGTAGTAATTCTTGCGCTACAGGATTCTTTTTAAGGAACTTGGGGCCTAATCCGACATGTTGGAAATTGGAGCTTACTTTTTCTTCTATTAGGCGTATTGTCTCTGGTCTAATTCCTAGGTCCTTGATCCACTTTGAATTGAGTTTTGTGCAAGGTGAGAGATAAGGGTTTAATTTCAATTGGTTGCATATGGATTTCCAGTTTTCCCAGCACCATTTGTTGAAGAGGCTATCCTTTCTCCACTGTACATTTGTGGCGCCTTTGCTAATATAAGTTAGCTGAAATTATATGTATTAGTCTCTGTGTCCTCAATTCTGTACCATTGGTCCACCGGTCTGTTTTGGTGCCAATACCATGCTGTTTTTGTTACTATTGCTCTATAGTATAATTTAAAGTCCAGTATGGTGATGCCCCCTGCTTCATTTTTCTTGCTCAGGATTGCTTTGGCTATTCTGGGTCTCTTATTTTTCCAGATGAATTTCATGACTGCTATTTCTATTTCTTTGAAGAATGACATCGGGATTTTGATTGGAATTGCATTAAATCTGTATATTGCCTTTGGTAGTATGGACATTTTGACAATATTAATTCTACATATCCAAGAGCAAGGTAGGTCTTTCCATCTTCTGAGTTCATCTATAATTTCTTTCTTTAGTGTTCTATAATTTTCGTTATAGAGGTCTTTCACCTCTTTCTTTAGGTTGATTCCCAGGTATTTTATTTATTTTATTTTTTTTTTTGATGCTATTGTAAATGGGGTAGTTTTCATCATTTCCCTTTCAGAGTCTTTGTCGCTGATGTACAAAAATGCCTTTGACTTATGGGTATTGATTTTGTATCCTGCAACTTTGCCAAATTCATTTACTAGTTGTAAAAGTTTTCTGGTAGAGTTTTTTGGGTCTTCTAGGTAGATTATCATGTCATCAGCAAATAGTGCTAATTTGAGCTCTTCTTTTCCTATCTGGATCCCTTTAATTTCTTTCATCTGTCTAATTGCTCTGGCCAGAGTTTCCAGTACTATGTTAAATAGCAGTGGTGAAAGGGGGCATCCCTGTCTTGTTCCAGTTTTTAGAAGGAATGCTTTCAATTTTTCTCCATTTAAGATAATGTTAGCTCGGGGCCTTGCATAAATAGCTTTTATAATGTTGAGATATGTTCCTGATATTCCTAGTTTTTCCAGTGTTTTGAACATAAAGGGGTGTTGTATTTTGTCAATATATAAAGTAAGATGGAAAAGAAAATAAATGATAAAAGAGTAGGAATTGGTATAAGAGAGAGGAGAGAGAGAATCAAGAAAATAGAGAATAAACTATATATAACACCGCTTTGCTATCCAGTTCAATTGCGCCGGTTCTAGAAATCCCAAGTTCTGAGTATAACTTGTTTTTGCCTCTGTTTAGTATGCACTGGCAGGATGTAAATAGGAAAGATGAAGGAGGAAGAAAAGATGCAAAAGTGAGAAGGAAGAAAAGAAGGAAAGAAAAAAGGAGCAGAAGCAAAGAAACAAACACACTGACAATCAATGTACAAAAAAAAAAAAAAGCAAAACAAAACAAAGCCAAAAAAAAAAGAAAAACAAACAAACAAACAAAAAACCCCAAAAACCAATAAAACAAGCAAACCAACAACAACAACAAAAAAAGTCAAACCCCAAGTCTCAAACAAAACGGGCCCTGGGAAGCCCCCCTCTTTTTTTCCTTTCCAGTTTAAGCCAATTGTATCGGATCACATCTAGACAGTCTGCGATCCTGTTAGTGGAGTCAAGGCTGCATCTTAGGCCAGTGGCAGAATGGCTCAGCAGAAGAGTGGCTCAGGGGGGTTGTGTGTCCGCAGATGAATGGCACCGGGAAGGGGACCCTCCAGAAGGCACCCTTTCCCCACGCCCACCCACAGTTGTAGCTTCTTATGGCCTCTGAGTTGGCCTCAGACAAGCCCTCCCCTGCTGGTTACCGGAGCCTCACCCAGGTGTGCGTTGTTTTCAGAGCATTGGAGGCTCCCTGGATGTCTGCAGCTGTTCTTCCCCTCTGTCTTTTCCCCTTTGTCTGGGTCAGCCACTGTACTTCTCAAAGATGGCGATGCTCTCCTCCCACTCAACAGCAGCTTCACAGACCCTTGTGTCAGTCCAGAGCGTGCGGGATCGGCTTGGCAAGCTGTGCGAAAGAGCTCTACGTGGACACTGCCCACGCCTCTAGGCTTCTTTCTATCCCTCCTCGCCGATTGGTTTCAAAGCTGCTGGGTGGATGTCTCCTTGCTGAGATGGTATCGGGCAGCTGCAACTCCAATTTTCAGCACTTTAAGATTTTATCATGCTACTCAGAACAGGTGCAATTGGAAACATGTGTCATTTATTTTTGGAAGTTTCTATTTAATATCTTCACAGCAGAGTTGACCAAGAGTAACTGAAGTTGCAGAAAATAAAACTGCAGATAATGGGAAACTGTTGTCATGCCCAGAATTAAAATTTCTACAAACATGTCAGTTTGAAATAATATTCTACTAAAAGTTATGATCAATGAAACCTCTTCAAAATTGATTCACCCTCTTATCATCTTTGATTCTAGTTAGTATTTTACATAGATGGTGGTTATAGTAGATGTTAACCAAATAGACTGCTCAGAGGAGTGTGGAATTCTGAGTTGAAAGACTTATGTCTACTTCTTTTTCAGATACCTGGAGGATTTCAGCCTGAACAAGTTTACTGTACAAATATGGCAGGAATACAAATGACTGGTTTGGTTGTGATTTCTCAGAGAAAGCCTCAGGCGATGTCAAAGATTATCCCTCTGCACTGGAGACATCTGTGTCTTCCAGAAGTAGAAGGAATTAGTTGAGAGAGGGATGGCACAATTGGAAGTGATATGGTGGTCAGTTAAAAGGACTTCAAACCATAAGGAGTAGAAGTCTCATATCCTGAATGGGCACATGGCACTGACCCTGTTTGAGTTAATTTGTAAGTTAGACATAGTAAAAAATTAGAAATAAAAACTAATAATAAAATAGAACAATCAAAACAATATACTGATACCATGACAGTTCTTCAGAAGAGAATGACAGATATGACAGAGATTCAGAAGTGTCCGATAGAGTTACACCGCTCAGCCCATGTTGACAACCAGTGAGGAGATGTTCCCTCCCCACTAATGCTGTAGCATCATGTGCACCTTCAAGGACTAAGATGCTTCCTAGCAGTGAAACACAAATGGAGGAACCCAAATTAATTAAACATAACTCCTGAAATGAGTGAAAACACCTGGAATTTATCAGACACAGTGAGCTTACTCACTTTCAGGAAAAAAAAAAAAAAAAGGGGGGGAGTTTGAGATATTTATTTAGTTATGAAAAAGTAAATATATTTTTATCTTATTTTTTTTTTATAAAATTGGGGTGTGTTTTTGACTGGAAAATTTATGTCCACTGGCCTTATTACTCCATGTCTTAACTCCTACTGGAACCTATTCCACCAATATCACATCATATCTCATTTTCTCTACTACATTTTCCCTCATGGTATTAACCCCACCCATAGAAAGATGAATTCCGATTCTTTCCATTTTTAGATGCCAGGTTTGCCATGAATTCAAATCCAATTTTCAGCACTTTGAACACATAAGCACAGCAAATTCTTTTATTTTAATATTTATTTATTTACTTTAATTGTACACAATGCGTTTTTTATTCTTACGTGGTGCCGAGGATCATACCCAGGCCGTATACGTGTTAGGCGAACGCTCTGCCGCTGAGCCACAACCCCAACCCACAAAAAATTCTTTCATAAGATATAAAGTTGATTTTCTTGTCTTGGCTCTGCATAGTCGGGCCCGCATAGTCACCCCAGCCAGTGAGACTTGATGTGGTGGTCATTTCCCCCAGAACCTTTACCCTTTGCTCTTGGCTCCCATGTCCTTGCCCTCACTGCTAGGGCCTAGATTTCTGACTCATCCTTTGGACTGGGCACCTTCATCTGCCACTCTGGTGCTCTGTACTTTGGCTTTGTACACTCGCTTTTTGCACCATCCCTCAGTTTTGTAGTGCACTATTGCCTCAAAGGAAAGATTCCTTTTTCATTCTAGCACCAAGTGCCAGTCAAGAGGTGGCAAATTCTGACACCCATGTCTCCCATACATTCAGTTCTCTTAAACCCCATCCTGAAATTCTTTGCAGACTCTTTCTCCTCAGAAACATCTGAATCTCCTTCCTCCCTCTTACTCTTCACACCCATTTGGTGGCTAAGTGCTCTTAATTCACTCTTCACTGTGTCTTTCACATTGGTTTCCTCCTTTGAATTCTCACTGCTACCACCCTAACGTCAGCATTTAGACAACAGAAATGTATTCCTAGCCAGTTACCCTACTTCCAAGTCTCCCCCACTGAAATATAAGATGCATAGTTGTCATAATATTCCTGAAACTTCTTCATTTATTCTTAATCTTATAAAATGTATGTAGAAAATCAAAACAAACGGACATTGCTTCCTCCTACCCGTTTTCAATGCCTTTCCTATCCACAGAACAAAATCCAAACACTACTGTTTTTATATCTCACCATACCTCCATGAATTCAATTTTCTGGACCTACCATGTTTCTTGCCATATACAATCCAACATGTCTCTAAACATTTGCCTCTGCTTTTTTGTCTGCCTGTTGAGATTTTAACCACCCTTTAAAGTAAAATAAAAATATCTCTTCTTTAAAATTGTTACCTGAGCAAGTTCTCTCACCAATCCCAAAATATATGTATGCCTTACCAAGCAGGAACCACACTCCAAAGGACTTACTTGTGCACATCTCCATCACTCGCCTACTGCTGCCTTTAGTGATAATTCCCATGTATCCTCCACCCAAAGGCATTGAGATGTGACTTGCACATAATAGGTGCTCAATATATGAAAGTTGACTGGAATATACTAGAACTTCAGAAATAAAAACATACAGAAAGCCCTATACTCATTTAAATACAGCTACCCAGCCTATTTTTCCTCACTCCACTCTTCCTCCATCATTTTCAAAAAAGTCAAAGAAAATGCAAATACATTAGGATTTTTGCCTCTGAGTCATATCTTAAATGGCATTCTAAAGTTATCAGGTAGTCAAAACGAGGTAGGCATTGCTAACACAGAGGCCAACTGCTTTTCAAAGTTGTGAAATGGTAGAACTTATAGAGAAAAGAAATTAACTTAGTGTGATTATTCCCCTAAAAAGATGGAGTTTTCTCCTAATCATTATGTCCAGGATGACTTCATCTCACCTTGTCATTTATTCCAAGGAGACCTCAAGAGAATGTATAGTCTAGAAATTATTCATACTCCACATGTGAGACCATGACTTTAGTCAAAATCCAGAAAAATCATTCTTTTATCTAGGTTGATTCAGGTGCAGAAATTTAAAGGGGGAAAAAATAATTTAAATTAATTCTTTCTTGAAACATTTTTGACTTTGAGGTTGAAAAATTCCACATTTGTTTTTAGTTTAGTGATTAGGAATATATATATATATATATATATATATATATATATATATATCATATATATATATATATATATATATAAAACCCTCAAAACTCAACATATTCGTTTCATAAGAAGGGTTTACATGAGCTAATTAGTAGCTTCTAGAAAGATATTATAGACAGATGACTTTTTAAAATTCCCATGTGAAAGTCTGATTACTTTGGTCATTTGGTTAATGTTCATAATGCATTTATTAGACAATTCCATTGAGCCAGAACTTAGGCAAATGTTAAAATGTAGCTATAGTTTACTGTAATGTCAACATTTCAAATAAATGCCTCAAGCACATAATACACTTAACACGATTTTCATTTGTTGCTAAAGGAGGATATTACTAAAATGAATCTTTTGTATTTATCACATTCTGATGATAGAGTAAAATATATTAAATTAGACAATAATGAGAGGAATATGCCCATCTCAATCCTAGAGAGTTTATTCAAACAAATAATGGTGGGCTGGGGTGTACTTCTGTGGTAGAATGCTTGCCAAGTATGCACAAAGTCCTGGGTTCCATCCCCAGTACAGAGAGAGAGAGGAAGGGGGGGGGGGGGGGAGTCAAACTTGTTTATATTACTGGTGGTTTCTCTTGAGACCTCCTTGCACAAGCTCTTAAAAGAAACAGGTCGATAGGACCTGTTTCTACTAATAAATGTACTATGATCATTTTCTGTTTACCCTCATCTCAGGTAAAATTATGAGTTGCTCAGCTTTGCACAGAATTAGTATCCTACAGATGTGTGCCATGAAACCCAATAAAGATTCATTTGGTTTTGATGAAGCCCAAGCCCAGTTACCACTGTTCTCAAAGTTGGCGGAGAATTAGAAAGCAAAATGAAAAGATAGATTCCTGATTATCTGGAATAATTCCAAATAATGGTTGTGGAAGCCTTTTGCATATTAGCATATATTCCATATAGACGTAATTCCCCCAAAATACAAAACAACAACAACACGTAATTCGAATGCTATGCGTGAAGCACTCTCATGAAAATATACTATACATAGGGATAGAGTGATGAGCAAGTCAAAAACCCATCCCCAAGAAACTTCATTCTAGTAAAGGAGATAAATATTAACAGAAATGACTGTAAAACACAGCTAAATGCTGAATGCTTTGAGAGTGAAATAAAAATGCCATGGGAAAGAATGGTATTCATGTGGTTTTTACAGGGCTAAGTTTAGGAGATTTCCCTGAGGAGTAGGCATTTTAACTGAGTTCCACATGATTGGTCAGATTTTAAGGAGTGGAAGATAATATTGGGAATGGAAATTCAGAAATAGTTTGTAGGTAAGGGGGCAAAGTGGGAAAAACAAAATAAAATAAAACATAGAGGAACCAAAGTGCAATCTTTCTTCAAGAGAGGATAAATAAATTCCACACATCATTTCTCTTTGTTTCACCAAAAGAATTGAATGTGTTAGCTTAGAACTAAATAAGACATTTATTCTTATTTTTAAAAAGTCTATAAAGTCTGTGTTGATATGCCCACATGAATTATTGAAAATTCAAATCTAATTATTAGTTATCAATTTGTAAAGTATTAAAGGTTTTTTCCTCTCATCAAGTGAAAATAAACTTCTTAATAAAGAGGCACTAGAAAGATAACACATTTGCCACTAGTAAGAACCACAATAGTATCCATATCTAGCTGGATTCTGAGACAATCCAGTCCTTCTTTGCCCCTGAGTATTGCCCAATAGATGCACAGTGGAAAATGGATCTTACAGTCACCAAACATCTGGACTGAGAATGTGTTCTTTCCAGATGTGAGCATGTTGAATCAATCTGACTCTTAGTTTTCTGATTTGTATGTAAGATGAGAATTTTCTTAATATAAACTCATGCATTCATTATGGTATGTTGTTATTATAAGTTCTCCTAGTTATACAGTGGAATATTTTATATATTTGGAAAGTATAAAAGCTTAGGAAAATACATGTTGGATGCATGTTAGATTGCTCATAATATGTCAAACCTAAATAGATGACCAAGTCTTATAATGTCCAAGTATGCCAAATCCTTTAAAATACTTCCTTTGAAGGAATTAGTGTATTTCAAAGTTTTCAGAAAATTATATGAATAGTGAAATAAAATAGAAAAAGTACATGAATAGGATTACATTTAAAAAAGAGAGAGAGAAAGGATATTAACATGGAGCATTTGGAATATTTCCATAAAAGTCTGAACCTCTCAAAGCAATACTAAATAATAAAGAAATAGGTAGACCTGGCTTAACACAGACATGCTGAATATAGCTTGCAAATAACATGCTATGGCGACTTTCCTATACGGTGATTGTTTGAAAATTAGTATAGAATTATCCTTCCAATAAAAGAAGCGGGGGCAATTAGACGTTAGATACCTTAGCTTTTTGCTAGGTACTTGGGCAAGTTTCAAAACACATTGCTATGATCTGAATAGTTGCCCCCAAAATTCATGTGCTGGAATTTAATCACCAGTTTGATAGTATTAAGAGGTATGGCCTTTTAGGAGATAATTAAGTCCTCAGGGTAGAGACTTCATGAATGGAATAAAAGAAGTGTAAGAAGTTTTACCCCTTCCACCAAGAAATGCCTCTTATGAGGCAAAAAGTGAGACTTCACCAGATATTGAACTTGCCAATGTCTTTTTTAAAATTTATTTATTTTAATAAATATATATGACAGCAGGTATATATATATATATTTTTAGATATATATATTTTTAATTCACTGTACACAATTTCAACACAACATTTTATTTCTCTGATTTTACATGATGTAGCATCATACCATATGTGCAGTCATACATGTACCTAGGGTAATAATGTCCATCTCATCCCACCATCTTTCCTGCCCCCATACGCCCTCCCCAACCCACCCTCCCCTTTACCCAAAGTTCCTCCATTTCCCCCATGCCCTGCCCCCATTATGGATCAGCATTCACTTATCGGAGAGAACATTCGGCTTTTGGATTTGGGGGATTGGCTTACTTTGCTTAGCATGATATTCTCCAACTCCATCCATTTACCTGCAAATGCCATATTTTATTCTCTTTTAATGCTGAGTAATATTCCATTGTGTATATGTATCACTGTTTCTTTATCCATTCATCTATTG
This sequence comes from Tamias sibiricus, assembly GCA_025594165.1. Classification (NCBI taxonomy): domain Eukaryota; kingdom Metazoa; phylum Chordata; class Mammalia; order Rodentia; family Sciuridae; genus Tamias; species Tamias sibiricus. The sequence continues at coordinate 27,997,528 of CM046663.1, forward strand.
AGGGGCATCCAGATTGCTTCCACAGTTTAGCTATTGTGAATTGAGCAGCTATACACATTGATGTGGCTGTATTACTATAGTATGCTGACTTCAAGCCCTTTGGGTATAGACTGAGGAATGGAATAGCTGGGTCAAATGGTGGTTCTATTCCAAGTTTTCTAAGGAATCTCCATACTCCTTTCCAGAGTTGTTGCACCATTTTGCAATCCCAGCAGCAATGTATAAGTGAACCTTTCCCCCCACATCCTTATTAACACTTATTGTTCCTTGTATTCTTGATAACTGCCATTCTGACTGGCATGAGATGAAATCTTAATGTAGTTTTGATTTGCATTTCTCTAATTACTAGAGATATTGAACATTTTTTCATATATTTATTGATGGATTGTATATCTTTTTTCTAAGAAGTGTCTGTTTGAACTTGCCAATGTCTTGATCATGGACATCCTGGACTCCAGAACTGTGAGAAATAAATCTCTTTTATTTATAAATCACCCAGTCTCAGGTATTTTGTTATAGTATCACCAGCCGATTAAGGCATTCTTCCAGGATTGGTTTACTCTGGCATAGATTTCAATAACAATTAAATGAAATACAGTGAGCATTGTGCTCACTTAATGCTTGGCACATAGTAGTGATTCATTCAATGTTAGTTTCATTCCTCTCTTCCATAATACAGCAGCAAATGAGGGGAGTTGAGTGGGTTCTAAAAGAGCATTTGGCCCTGTTTTTAACTCCGTGGACAGGGAACTAGTTAGGCATATAATTATAGCTCATTAACAACAAGAAGAATGGCTTTCAGGACAACTTCACAACCTTGACAACACAAGATTTACCATATTTTTCTTTATTATTATTTTTTGTTGTTGTTGTTCTTTTTAGCTATATATAACAGTAGAGTGTATTTTGACATATTTTACATACATGGAGTATAACTTATCTTTAAGGCTGGGGATATGCTCAGTTGATAGAGTGCTTGCCTCCAATGCACACGGCCTATGTTCAATCCCCAGCACTGAAAAAACAAAAAAATGTGCTTGCATAACTTATCTTTAAAGCAACCTTTAAACAAAAAAACATCTCCTATTTTTTTCATGAACTTATATATTTCCTGACTTGATTACTTGTTCTATGAAATGATATGAGATAAATTTACGTTAACCTTTCACATCAGAAGTATTGTGCCTTCTGTACCATCTCCTCCCCAACAAAAACACACAAAGTGTTTCTGTTGCCTTTGCCAAGGAATAAGTAGCCCACCTTTTGGGGAATGTATCCTTTATTTTTACTTACCATCCTTAAATTATAAATGGTTACAATTGAACTGTATCTGGAGAACAGAAATCTCGGATAGGTTATTTCTTTTTTTATTATTATTAACATAGGTCTCTTCAACATCTGTTACATCTTATTGAAATTCATCAGGCTAAACACAGCTGCTATTCCATAGGAAAGTGGGAATAAGGGGTGGAGAAAGTGAGAAGAGAATTTTTTCCAAAGGAGTGGGAGCTCAGGAAAAGAGGAAAAGTATGTTTTTCACTGTTCTTTAACTTGGACTTCCAAACTATTGTGCAGCAGGCAGATATAATCATAAATTTAAAATACTGTTTAGAAAAAAAAGTGCATTTCAGGCTCTTTGTAAATCAGGGGAAAATGTACTAAAGTTTATTTCTGTTTCTCAAAGAAATGTTTATGTCTTTGTATAATGTTTATGTCTCTTTTCCCCTAATAACTTGAAAATCAGGCATACAGTTTCAAAAACTGGCATGAACCGGTCATCAATAGCTACCAGCTGTGAGATGACCATTGATATTACAGGAGATAAGTGAGAAGCTCTTTGTAGTCACTCAGTCAGCATTTAGTATTCGATCCTATCCCGTTTCCCCCACTTAGTAGCACACATCCATCTGTATTAGAAGTGCAATCAGATTTCTAAAAACCATTTTCTTTACTGAACAATCTTTTAGGATAATCAGCAAAAGTGTACAAAAAACCTAACATTCAAATTTTACCTCCTCCAAAGTGTGATCACTGGAAATTACCAGATCACCATCTTCTTCCCCACCTCCCTTCACTGGGCTTATTTTGCAAAAGGCAAAGCCAAGGCAACATCTCGCTCTGTCCATAATATTAAGCATAATAAATGAACAAGAAATCAGCTCCATCCATCTCCATACCCCCTTGCAACTTAGTGTAATGTGTCTGTGGACTATAACACCGAACTCAATAGCTACATTTATCATGTTTTTCATTTGAAGCCTTGATGCAGAATAAAAGGCAGATGAGATGGTCTATAATATATTTAGGAAACAGTTCAAAAGATGAATAAAATCTCACTCAAGGGAGGAATCTATTGTGTACAACTTAAGATCCACTGCAGTTGGAGCTGTACTTGAAAATATTTAAATGATGATATATCACTAACTTTCAGGGACTTGCGTAATCTTGATAGTAGGTGAAAACCAGCACCATGACATAAATTATCTAGTCAAAATATCAAGCTTTTCCTCTATCTCATTGCAAGCGTATTTGCTCTGTGTGAATACTAACACGTATCAGATGCTAATAAACAAAATAGTCACAAAGTTTCATAGTGCAAGCACACCCTTTCACATTTCCAAGTTGGAGAAACCATCCTGATGGATTAAAAAGGTAAATGGGGGAATAAATTGGGACAAAGCTCTATACCTATAACACTAAAGACTCTTCTGAACTTGAAGACGTATTTTTCTGATATCCATGGGCACACCTGCCATTGCATTCTGCTTTCTCTAACCTCACTAGGATTATTAGGGGATTCTCCAAACAATCAGATAGTCAACTGCTGTAATACATGCTCAACATGAGCTGGCCAATGTGGCATCAACAGTGACCATACCTAACTCAAATAGCACCATTGCCAGCAGAGGGGTTTTACGTTTGCAGAGAGTGAGAATATGCAACACAAATGAGATCCAAAAGCTTTGCAAAGAGCCCTTTCTTGCTTATTTCCATGGGAGGGTTGGCTCTGGTGGATGTTTAGGAAAACAATATTAATGCTGCTGCTTCACAGGATCCGTGGGGAAATCTGATAAATATCTGATTAAATTAGTCTCCAACATAATTACATTAAAGTCAAATTTGTTTAACTTTTTCTATGCTTGGTTATCTCTGCACAGCCAAAAAGATGTTAATTGGCAACCTAGCTTCTAATGTATTTATACCACTGGTGGTTCATTAAGTTCAAGTTTTATAATGCAAATGAAAAGAGATTGAAATTGTTTTTTAAAAAGTTAACAATTCAACTCTGAGGTTTTTGTTTTTAAATGGAGCCTGTGAAGCCATTAGTTTACATTGATTTTTTTTAATCTGAATCTTTATTTAAAGTGTCACTTTAAAAAAGATATTTCTACATAGAAGTATTATTTGTGCTTCTAGACATTAGAAAACAGAACAAAGGTAAGTTTTAAATACTACCTACCCACCTGCCAGCATTAGGGAGGCCCTGTCTTCAGGAATTTACCACAGAGAAAGGTTCATCACACTTGAATTATCTTCTTCAACTCTTTCATTGGTTTTTATATATCTTGACCATGACCTCATAGAACTTACAAATTAACGCAAAGTATGAGAAATGAAAAATAGCACAGAGATTATGTTTTTTTCTTAAAAAGTAGAGACTTGAAGCACTAAACTATCATATATACAAAGAACAAAATTGTTATCTATAATCCTGTCTATATTTTCCTGAGAATCCTGATGGATTTCTATAGGCAAATGAAGCAGGATGTTAAAATGGGACTTATGCTGTTTAGTTTTGGATAAATCTCTAAAGTTAAGAGTAATGTTGTTCATTCAGTGACCATGTATATACAAAAGTCTAAATATCTATGCATAGTTTACCAAGGGGTGATCCCAAATCCAGTCCAGTATACAATAGACCATTGTCGCCTCCAGGATGTGTGGAAGGGCACGTGACTGGTGAAAGGATATTAGTAAGGATTTCCTTAGACTACGGCAGAGTCTTGTGTTACCTCCCTCACCTGAACACTGGCATACATTGACACCTGTCTACAAGTAGCTGGCTGGAGAAACCTATCTCTGCAGACCTTAGAGACTGTGCAGCACTGGGAATAGACAAAGCAAGGAAGTTGGTTTCCTGTGGGCCAGATCTGAACCCCCATAGCAGGGTGGGGAACTAGGGTCAATTCAGAGAGACCTGGACCTTGATGACAACTCAGAGGAATATCGTCGCCTTTAAAGGGTGGACGGAAGGGATCCAGGACCCTATGGGGTGTTGAAGAAGCCAGCAGAAGAAACATCAATCTATCATGGAGCCAAGAATGGATAATTCCACTTGGGGATTACTGGGGTACCCTCAGATTCCCTGCACCCAAACAAGGTGCCAGTTGAACATCCAACATTCTCAGGGGGCACGAGTATCATAACGCAACTGTTGGAGCCTTTCTACTTCTCCAACACAGGAGAAACAGGCAGCACAGGGAGAAGCACTTGGCAGGAGGATCATAAGGAAGCACGTTGCAAAACCCATTCCTCTGTAATTTTCCCATTCTGAGCTAGGTTGGGGTTGGGAAGGGGGAGAACTCTAATCTGCATGAGAACAATTTTGATATTATATTGGACTGAATGTAAGTAAAAGAAGTAAAATGTAAAGTACCTGGACAAGTTATGGGAATAGCCTAGAATTTCTTCCAAGTCCAGGCTGGAAAGAATTTGCAAAGCAGGGCAAAATGAGCTGTGCTGGAACAGATAGTTCTTTAAGTCCATGTTATATAAGTTTTGAAAGTTGTAGCCAAGGAGACCTGAATGATGTTGTAATGGTAACAGAGGAATTTGAAGTGGATGAAGGAAAACTTAAGAGGAAGAAAGAAGGTAGGGCACTGGGCACTTCATTGGGACAAAGGTAAGAAAGCAAAATCCTTGTTGGCAGAAGGACTTTGACAGAACAGAAATGTCTGACACAAATTTTCACATTGTTTTCTATGAGACCTATGTTATTAGCCTCTCCTTTCTACTATAAAACCTCCCATAAACTAATCGTATAGGTGGGATATTACAGTAGAACTGAAAGAGATGACAGGTGTCACCACGGTGTCACTGTGCCACAACAGCTTAAAGAGAGAGGGAACCAGGAGAAAAGGAGCCATCGCTGCATGACAATCACCTTAGACTCCATCCTTTGAAGAAGGTGGTATTGATGCAGATTCCCTAGCAAAGAGAAGTTTCTCTTGAGCATTCTGCAGTTAATCTTTATATCTCACCACGTTTCACTTATCTAGGTATGTTCAATATTGTCCATCAATGTCCATTTGATTGTGATGATGATGGTGATGTTGATGATGGTGATGAGGTTAGTGATGTAGATAATTCCTTCCATTTTTTAATGCTTAATGTGTTAAGTATTTTGCATAAATCATTTCATTTTTTCTCACACTAAACAATGAAATAGGTATTATTGTCTTTATTTATAGAAGAGAAACTAAAGCTCAGAGACACTTGATAATTTTTGATGCCACCCAAACATTAAATGGTGGATATAGAATTTGAAAATATTTGTCTAAATAAAGTAAACATTTCATTTTTTTATTGTTTACATTTCCTCTATAAAGGCATTTTTTATAAATGGAATACATGCAAAACTATTTCATTTATTATGTTTACTTTGGTTTTAATTTGCTCCTTTGTCTGGTTTCCTAGAGGGTTAGATCATTGATCTTAGTTTTCCTTTTTTTTTTTTTTTTTTTTTTCCTTAATGTGCACAGTCAATACAATACATTTCCCTCTAAGAACTATTTTTGCTGCATTCCACACATATGGATAGGCTATTTTATAGAACAGAATTTGGTTTATTTTGGTGAATGGTTCATGTGAAGTTGAGAAAAATGTGCATTCCATTGTGGTTGGATGGTGCTAATGAGTTGACTATGTCTTTACTGATTTTCTATCTTCTAAATTTGCCAGTTACTAACACAGGGGTGTTAAAGTCTCCAACTATCATAGTTAATACATGTATTGCTCTTTACAGTTCTACCAGTTTTTGCTTCATTTTTAAAACTCTTTGTTATTAAGCATATATACATTAATGATTGTTATATCTTCTTGGAAAATTAACCCCTTATCATTATTCAATGTCCTTCTTTATTCTTGATAATTTCCCTTGCTCTGAATTCAACTTTGTCTGAAATAATATCACCACTCCAGCTTTTTTAAATGAGTGTCAATATGATACAGCTTTCTCTACCCCCTTTAATTTTAATCTATGGCTTTGTATTTAAATAAATAAATATTAAAAGTGGGTTTCTCACAGACAGCATATAGTCATGTCTTGAATTTAATCCACTCTGTCTTTTAATAAATATATTTAGACCATTGATTAATGGTATGTTTAGATTCACATCTATAATATTTTTTATTCATTATTGTTTTTCTTCTCCTCTCTTTCATTTCTGCATCTTTGAATCTTTTTCTCTCTTTTCTGGTTTTAATTGAATATTTTATATAATTCCATTTTATCCTCTAGAATATTAATTATAATGTGTTACTTTAATGCTTTTAGCCATTTCCCTTAAGTATGCAACATGTATTTACAACTAATTCAATTCCTCTTTCAAACATCACCAAACTGCTTCGTGAATCGTACCACTGCTTCACAACAAAGTGAAGATAGTCCCTGACTTATGATGGTGCAATTAGTGATTTTTCAGCTTTACAGTGGAGAAAATGTGATACACATTCAGTAGAAGTTGTACTTCAAATTTTTAATTTTCATCTTTTCTCAGGCTTGTGATATGCAGTATGATATCCTCCTGTGGTGCTGGACAGTGGCAGCTAGCCACCGCTCCCAATCAGCCACATCACAAAGGTAAACAACCTGTATTCTGCAGTGTTCCAAGTTACTAAGCTCTGATGTTACATAGGTTAGGCATATTAAATGTGTTACTTATTAGGACATAACCCCATGATAAGTCAGGGAGCATCTATATTCCCAATTCCTTCCTTTCCTCCCTTATAACATTGATATCATTCATCTCATTTATTCATTAGCAATAACCACTGAATATAGGTTACAGTGACTTTCTTTTTTTTTTTTTTTGGCCCAAACTCTTACCTGTTAAATCAATTAAGAATTCAGAAATTGAATAAAAGATTGTTTTACCATAATTTATTCCTCCTCTAACACTCTTCTTTTCTTCATATATATTCACATTTCTGGCCTATATCATTTCCCTTCTTTATAAAGAATGCTTTTCCTTAACATATCTTGCAGTGCAGGTCTACTGGTAACAAAGTCCGTCAGTTTTTGTTTGGCTGATAAAGACTCTTTTTCTCCTTCATCTTTGAAGGTCAATTTTCCTATAGACATATTTCTAGGTTGATGAGATTTATGCTTTCAACATTTAAATATTTTACTCTACTATCTTTTTTTTTTTTTTTTTTTTTTTTTTTTTTTTTTTTTTTTTGGTACTGGGGATTGAACTCAGGGGCACTCGACCACTGGGTCACATCCCCAGCCCTTTTTTGTATTTTATTTAGAGACAGGGTCTCACTGAGTTACTAAGTGCCTCGCCATTGCTGAGGCTGGCTTTGAACTCGCGATCCTCCTGCCTCAGCCTCCCAAAGTGCTGGGATTACAGGCGTGCACCACTGTGCCCGGCCAACTCTACTATCTTTATGCTTGCATGGTTTCTGAGAAGAAATCCAATGTAATTCTTATCCTGTTCCTCTATAGGTAAGTTATTTTTTCCTCTGGGTTCTTGATCTTTGTCTTTGCTTTTCAACAGTTTGAATATGCTATGCCTGCGGGTAAAAAATTTTTGATATTTCTATTACTCATTAGTCTCTGGGTTTTGTGGATCTCTCACAAATTTTGGACAATTCTCAGCCATTACTATTGCAAATTTTTTAGTTTTTTTTTTTTTTTCATCCTTTTACTCTCTGTTACTCTAATTATATATGTATTGTGTGTTTTGTGATTATCCTACAATTCTTAGATATTCTGTTTCATTGTTTTCTTTCTTCTTTCTCTTTGCATTACAGTATTGAAGGTTCCTGCTGACAGTTCTTCAAGCTCACTAATTCTTTTCAGTCACATCCAATGTTGATGTCACACACGAATGAGCCTAACAAAGGCAGTCTTCTTTTCTTTTACAGTGGGTTTTATTCTAGCATTTCCTTTTGTCTTTTTTCTTAGAGTTTCCATCTCTATGCTCACATTATCTGTCTGGGCTTCTGTGTTGTTCACTTTCCCCCTTAGAACTCTTAACATGTTAATCATAGTTATTTTAAGTCCCTGTTATGATAACTCTCCAATAGACTACAACTAATTCATTGGTAGTTGCTAAGGATAGATAAAAAGATTTTAAAAAAAAGGTTTTTTTCTTTGTCTCTTTGGGCTATATCTGTTTCCTTTTAGCATGCCTTATAATTTGTTGTTGAAAGTCAAATACAATATAGCATGTAAACGGAACAAAAGAAGATGGGTCTTTGGTATGAAGTATGTTCATACTAAAGTAAGTTTCCCTGTTTCCTTGCTTCCCACTTGGTTTAGCTGGGGTGTCAGAAGTTAAAATTTCCTCTAGTATGTTAGTTTTTGTCTCTCACCCTTGCCTTTGGGTTTTCCTAGATACTCCTAAATAGAGTCTGTGGCTTGCAGTTCTTTTCTTTTATTATGGAGAAGATCTAGCGCCCATAGTGGCAAGGTTAAGGGGCCAAGGAAGCATTGTCAGTTTTTAAGTTAGGCTGAGTTGGGTATTTTTCTTCCCCGAGATTGGTTAGACCTTAGTAAAACTGCAGTTGGTTAGGTCCTGGTATAATAGCTTTGAAGGCAGGTCTCTTGCAAGATAACAGAGGACTCTGGACATATTTCAGAATGGTTACATTTTTTTCTCCTCTTGCTGGAAGTAGAAAGAGATTTTTCTCATATCTTCACAGTAAGAACCTGAACCTGGTAGGGCTCTTGGAGGTTAAAACTTCTGAAAGTTTAGAAGCCCCTTAAGACAGGAATTGCCGAGAGTTCTTAACTTTCAAGCTAGTCTATACTGAGCCTCCAGCATTTTATAAATTGCAGTTTAAAATGCTCCAGCTGATATTGGTTTTAGCTGCAGGCTTCTTGTCCTGGACTTCTGCTAAAGTTAGCTGTGGGTGATGACCGTCCCTCTGCAGATTTAGGGCAGTGCTTTGCCCTGTGACCTTAATTCTCTAATGCATATATGAAGGCCTGTTGATTTTAGTGTTTTTTTCAGCTCTTTTCTTGACTTTAGAACAAGAGCAACAACTTCCAAATTCTATACATTGGACTGCAAACCCTAAGATTCTATTTTTTTTCCTTCAATAATATATATTGAATTTTTATTATGTACCAAAGACATTTGCAGTTGTTGATGATTTGATGATACTGACAAGACATGGCAAATAAGATGTAGTTCACTTCAATGGATATACAATGTAAGGATCCACAATTATTTGCATCTAAATCTTCCTTTATTTTTGTTATATTTGTGTTAGCTTTACTTCCTGCAAAATCTAAGACCCTCTTTTTGTGCTTTTTTCCCCATCATTTCTCTTTAGCTTTCCAGATTCCTGCCCTCTACCCAGTGCTCATTCATTCCATTTCTCTTCTTGTCTTGGCTGAAGACCTCCTCTGTACACCTACATCTCAAAGACCTCCTCTCATGGTGCTTCACTTCAGTTAACATTGAGATACTGGGTCCACAAATGACAACTTGTCTCATATGTCAGAGAAAAGAAAGAGGTATTGAGACATGGTCGCACTGCTCAGAGCTGGTGCAGCAAGCAGCTCACGGGTACTGAGGCAACAACCAAAACATTAAAACATTACCTTAAAAGATATTCTAGAGGCTGGGGATATAGCTCAGTAGATAGAGTGCTTTCCTTGCATGCACAAGGCCCTGGGTTTAATCCCCAGCACCACACACATATACAAAAAAGAAAAGAAAGAAAGCCATTCTGGAGGTAGATGATGCAGAGCCTCACAGGTAAGAATTATCTCTTGCTTGTGAGTTGTCTGGGGGTGTTCCCTCTTTTTCTATTTCATGAAATAGTTTGAGAAGTATTGGTGATAGTTCTTCTTTAAAGGTCTTGTAGAACTCAGCTGTGTATCCATCTGGTCTTGGACTTTTCTTGGTTGATAAGTTTTTTATGGCATACTCTATTTCTTGCTTGAAATTAACCTATTTAATTTGTGTATATCATATTGATTTACTTTGGGCATATCATATGTCTCTAGAAATTTGTTGATGCCTTCATTATTTTCTATTTTATTGGAGTATAAATTTTCAAAATAATTTCTAATTATCTTCTGTATTTCTGTAGTGTCCATAGTGATATTTCCTTTTTCATCATAGATATTGGTAATTTGTGTTTTCTCTCGTCTTTTCTTTGTTAGCAGAGCTAAAGGTCTATCAATTTTATTTATTTTTCAAAGAACCAACTTTTGGTTCTGTTGATTTTTTCAATTGTGTTTTTTGTTTCAATTTCATTGATTTTGACTCTGATTTTAATTATTTCCTGTCTTCTACTGCTTTTGGGGTTGATTTGTTCTTCTTTTTCTAGGGCTTTGAGGTGAAATATTAATTCATTTATTTGTTGACCTTTTCTTCTTTGAAGGAATGAACTCCATGCAATGAATTTTCCTCTTAGTACTGCCTTCACAGTGTCCCAGAGATTTTGATATGTTGTATCAGTGTTCTTATTTACCTCTAAGAATTTTTAAATCTCCTTTTTGATGTCTTCTGCAACCCATTGATCATTCAATAGCATATTATTTAGTCTCCAGGTGTTAGTGTAGCTTTTCTTTCTTTTTTTATCATTGATTTCTAATTTTATTCCATTATGATCTGTTAGAATACAAGGTAGTATCCCTACTTTTTATATTTGCTTAGAGTTGCTTTATGGCATAATACATGGTCTGTTTTTGAGAAGGATCCATGCTGCTGAGAAGAAAGTGTATTGGCTCATTGATGGGTGATATATACTCTATATATATCAGTTAAGTCTAAATTATTAATTGTATTATTGAGTTCTATAGTTTCTTTGTTTAACTTTTGTTTCAAAGATCTATCCAATGGTGAAAGAGGTGTGTTAAAGTCACCTAGAATTATTGTGTTGTGGTTTATTTGATTCTTGAACTTGAAAAGAGTTTGATTGATGAATGTAGATGCTCTGTTATTTGGGGCATATATATTTATAACAGTTATATCGTGTTGATCTATGATTCCCTTAAACAGTACGAAATGTCCATATTTATCTCTTTTGACTAAATTTGTCTCAAAGTCTACTTTATTGGATATGAGGGTGGAGACCCTTGCTTGCTTATGTAGACGATTTGAGTGACATATTTTATCTCATCCTTTCACCTTTAGTCTATGGGCGTCTTTTCCTATGAGATGTGTCTCTTGAAGGCAACAAATTGTTGGGTCTGTTTTTTTTAATCCAATCTACTAGCCTATGTCTTTTAATTGGTGAGTTTAGGCCATTAACATTCAGGGTTATTATTGAGACATAATTTCTATTGCCAGTCATTTTTATTTTTTATTATTTTTGGTATTTAGTTTGACTTGGTTTTTCCTTTGATTGGTTTTTCCCTTTATTGTAGTTCTTCCCTTTGCAGATTTTTATTGCTGTTTTTCATTTCCTCCTTGTGGAATGTTTTACCAAGAATGTTCTATAGAGCAGGCTTTCTTGTTGTAAACTCTTTTAGCTTTCATTTATCATGGAAGGTTTTTATTTTATCCTCAAATCTGAAGCTTAATTTTGGTGGATATAAAATTCTTGGTTGGCATCCCTTATCCTTTAGAGCCTGGTATATGTTGTTCCAGGCTCTCCTGGCTTTGAGGGTCTGGATTGAAAAATCTGCTGAGATGCGAATTGGTTTTCCCTTATAGGTAATCTGACTTTTCTCTCTTGTAGCCTTTAAAATTCTATCTTTATTTTGTATGCTAGGCATTTTCATTGCAATGTGCCTTGGTGTGGACCTGTTGTAATTTTGTACATTTGGTATCCTATAGGCCTCTAGTATTTGATTTTCAAATTCATTATTCCTGCTTGGGAAATTTTCTGATATTATTTCATTGAAGAGATTGTGCATTCCTTTGGTTTAAATCTCTGCACCTTCCTCTATTCCAGTAAATGTTATATTTGGTCTTTTGATGGTATCCCATAATTCTTGGATGTTTATTACAAATATACTGACTAAATGGTAGAAAATAACTGATTTCATCCTTTATGTTTAAAGTGTCAAAATTGTAAATATAAGAATAGAAACTAACAGATATATGGCATTACATTGGGTACTTTGAATGCTGTAATATTGATCTTTCTCTTAAAAGTGGGGCATCTGGCAACCTGTAGGATCATATAAGACAATAGGACAGAAACAGTAATACCTCAGACTTACACTGCAAGAGAGGGAAACACATAGATATCATGAAAAAACATGGGAGGAAAATGCCCCAAACTACAGAAATAGAATCCATAGAAAGCACAGTAGGTGAAATGTTGGAAAAGGAATTCCAAATACACATAATTAACATGATTTGGGAATTAAAATATGACCTAAGTAAGCAGATAGAGGCAAAAATTGATCTCTCTAACAAAGAGATAAGAGATCAAATATAGGCAACCACCGATCACACCAACAAAGAGATAAGAGAACAAATACAGGTAGCAAAAGATTACTTCAAGAAAGAGATAGTCTTAGGAAAAACCAAACAGAAATACTTGAAATGAAAGAAACAATAGGCCATTTTAAAAACTTAATAGATAGTATCAACAATAGATTGGATCACTTGGAAGACAAAACCTCAGACAATGAGGACAAAATATATAATACTGAAAATAAATTTGACCACAAAGTGAAGATGGTAAGAAACCATGAACAAAATATCCAAGAATTATGGGATACCATCAAAAGACCGAATATAAGATTTATTGGAATTGAGGAAGGTGCAGAGAATCAATCCAAAGGAATGCAAAATCTCTTTAATGAAATAATATCAGAAAATTTCCCAAATAAGAAGAATGAATTTGAAAACCAAATACAAGAAGCATATAGGATGCCAAATGTATAAAATTACAACAGAGCTACACCAAGGCACATTATAATAAAAATGACTAGCATACAAAATAAGGATAGAATTTTAAAGGCCATAAGAGAGAAAAATCAGATAAACCTATAGAGGAAAACCAATTTGCATCACAGCAGATTTTTTCAACCAGACCCTCAATACAAGGAGAGCCTGGAATAACATATACCAGGCTCTAAAAGACAAGGGATGCCAACCAAGAATCTTATATCCAGTAAAATTAAGCTTTAGATTTGATGATGAAATAAAAACCTTCCATGATAAACAAAAGCTAAAAGAATTTACAACAAGAAAGCCGGCACTACAGAACATCCTTGGCAAAATATTCCATGAGGAGGAATTGAAAAACAACAATGAAAACCTTCAAAGGGAAGAACAACAATAAAGGAAAACTAACCACAGGAGAAATCAAGTCAAGCTAAATACCATAAATAAAATAGAATTAAATAAAATTTAAAATGACTGGTAATACAAATCATATCTCAATAATAACCCTGAACATTAATGGCCTAAACTCACCAATTAAAAGACATAGGCTGATAGATTGGGTTAAAAAAAAAAAAAAAAGACCCAACAATATGCTGCCTTCAAGAGGCACATCTCATAGGAAAAGACGCCCACAGACTGAAGGTGAAAGGATGGGATAAAATATACCACTCTCATGGACTACATAAGCAAGCAGTGGTTTCCATCCTCATATTAAACAAAGTAGACTTCAAGCCAAAGGTAATCAAAAGAGATAAGGAAGGGCATTTCATACTACTTAATGGAATCATACATCAACAAGAAATAACTGTCATAAATATATATGCCCCAAATAACGGAGCATCCAGTTCATCAAACAAACCCTTCTCAAGTTCAAGAACCAAATAGACCACAACACAATAATTCTAGGTGACTTTAACACACTGCTTTCACCACTGGATAGATCTTCCAAACAAAAGCTAAACAAAGAAACTGTAGAACTCAATAATATAATCAATAGCTTAGATTTAACTGATATATAAAGAGTATATTATCCATCAACGAGTCAGTATACTTTCTTCTCAGCAACACATGAATCATTCTCTAAAATAGATCATTTATTATGCCATAAAGCAACTCTAAGCAAATATAAAAAAGTAGAGATACTACCCTGCATATTATCAGATCATAATAGAATGAAACTAAAAATCAATGATAAAATAAGAAACAAAACCTACCCCAACACCTGGAGACTAAATAATATGCTATTGAATGAACAATGGGTTACAGAAGACATCAAAAAAGAGATTTAAAAATTCTTAGAGGTAAATGAGAACACCAATACAACATATTGAAATCTCTAGGACACTATGAAGGCAGTACTAAGAGGAAAATTCATTGCATGAAGTTCATTCCTTCAAAGAAGAAAAGGGCAACAAATAAATGAATTAACATTACACCACAAAGCCCTAGAAAAAGAAGAACAAATTAACCCCAAAAGCAGTAGAAGACAGGAAATAATTCAAATCAGAGCCAAAATCAATGAAATTGAAACAAAAAACACAATTGAAAAAAAACGACAGAACCAAAAGTTCGTTCTTTGAAAAAATAAATAAAATTGACAAACCATTAGCTATGCTAACTAAGAAAAGGAGAGAAAAAACTCAAATTACCAATATATGCGATGAAGAAGAAAACATCACGATGGACACTACAGAAATGAAGAAGATAATTAGAAATTATTTTGAAAATCTATACTCCAACAAAATAGAAAATAATGAAGACATTGACAAATTTCTAGAAATATATGATATGCCCAAACTAAATCAGGATGACATACACAACTTAAATAGATCAATTTCAAGCAAAGAAATAGAGGATGCCATCAAAAACCTACCAATCAAGAAAAGCCCAGGTCCAGATGGATACACAACCGAGTTCTATAAGACCTTTAAAGAAGAACTAACACCAATACTTCTCAAACTATTTCATGAAATAGAAAAAGAGGGAACACTCCCAGACTCATTCTATGAGGCCAATATCACCCTGATTCCAAAACCAGACAGAGACAAATCAAAGAAAGAAAACTTCAGACCAATATCTCTAATGAATATAGATGCAAAAATTCTCAATAAAATTCTGGCAAATCGAATACAAAAACACATCAAGAAGATAGTGCATCACAATCAAGTGGGCTTCATTCCAGGGATGCAAGGTTGGTTCAATATAAGGAAATCAATAAATGTAATTCATCACATCAACAGGCTCAAAGATAAAAATCATATGATCATCTCAATAGACACAGAGAAAGCATTTGACAAAATACAACATCCCTTCAGGTTCAAAATGCTAGAAAAAATAGGGACAACAGGAACATCCTCAACATCATAAAGGCTGTCTATGCTAAACCCCAGGCCAACATCATCCTAAATGGAGAAAAGCTGAAAGCATTCCCTCTAAAAACTGGAACAAGACAGGGATGCCCTCTTTCGCCACTATTATTTCACATAGTTCTTGAAAACCTAGCAAGTGCAATTAGACAGATGAAAGAAATAAAAGGGATATGGGTAGTAAAAGAAGAAATCAAATTATCACTATTTGTAGACGATATGATTCTATGCATAGAAGATCCAAAAAATTCCGCCAGAAATCCTCTAAATCTAATAAATGAATTCAGCAACGTAGCTGGATATAAAATCAATACCCATAAATCAAAGACATTTCTGTACATCAGTGACAAATCCTCAGAAAGAAAAATCCACCCCATTTACTAGAGCCTCAAAAAAAAAAAAAAAATTGGGGAATCAACTTAACAAAAGAGGTAAAAGACCTGTACAATGAAAACTACAGCACACTAAAGAAAGAAATTAATGAAGATATTAGAAGATGGAAAGATCTACCTTGTTCATGGATAGGTAGAACTAATATTGTCAAAATGACCATTATCCCAAAAGCACTATACAGATTCAATACAATACCAATCAAAATCCCAATATCATTCATTCCTCACAGAAATAGAAAAAGCAATCATGAAATTCATCTGGAAAAATAAGAGACCCAGAATAGCCAAAGTGATTCTTAGCAAGAAGAATGAAGCGGGTAACATTACTATTCCAGACCTTAAATTGTACTACAAAGCAATAGTAACAAAAACGGCATGGTATTGGCATCAAAACAGACCAGTTGACCAATGGTACAGAATAGAAGACTCAGAAATGAACCCACACACCTACAGTTATATTAGACAAAGGTGCCAAAAATGTTCACTGGAGAAAAGACAGCCTCTTCAACAAATGGTGTTGGGAAAACTGGAAATCCTCATGTAATAAAATGAAATTAAATCTCTTTCTCTCTCCATGCACAAAACTTAACTCAAAGTGGATCAAGGACCTAGAAATTAAGCCAGAGACCTTGTACCTAATAGAAGAAAAAGTAGGCCCAAATCTCCATCACGTTGGTTTAGGCTCCAACTTCCTCAATAAGACCCCTATAGTGCAAGAACTAAAAACAAGAATCAATAAATGGGATGGATTCAAACTAAAAAGCTTCTTCTCAGCAAAAGAAACAATCAGTGATTTGAATAGAGGACCTACAGAATGGGAGCAAACCTTTACTACAAGCACATCAGATAGAACAGTAACCTCAAGGATTTATAAAGCTCTTAAAAGCCTTAACACCAAAAAAACACAAATAACCCAATCAATAAATGAGCCACGGAGCTAAACAGACACTTCTCAGAAGATGATATACAAACAATCAACAAATATATGAAAAAATGTTCAACATCTCTAGCAATTAGAGAAATGCAAATCAAAACTACTCTAAGATTTCATCTTACTCCAGTCAGAATGGCAGCTATCAAAAAAACAAACAATAAATGCTGGCGAGGATGTGGGGAAAAAGGCACACTCTTACATTGCTGGTGGAACTGCAAATTGGTGAAGCCAATCTGGAAAGTAGTATGGAGATTCCTTGGAAAACTGGGAATGGAGCCACCATTTGACCCAGCCATCCCACTCCTTGGCCTATTCCCAAAGGACTTAAAAACAGCTTACTACAAGGATACAGCCACATCAATGTTTATAGCAGCACAGTTCACAATAGCTAGATTGTGGAACCAACCCCAATGCCCATCAACAGATGAATGGATAGGGAAACTTTGGTATATATACACAATAGAACACTACTCAGCACTAAATGAGAATAAAATCATGGCATTTGCAGGCAAATGGATGGAGTTGGAGAAAATAATGCTAAGTGAAGTCAGCCAATCCCAAAAAACCAAAGGTCAAATGATCTCTTTGATATGAAGATACTAATTTATAAAGGCAAGAGAGAGGGAATGAGAGGAATGAAAGAGCTTTAAATAGAACAAAGAGGGGGCAGGAAAGGGGATAGGAATAATGGCAGACTGAGTTATCCATGATTACCCTAAATACATGTATGAAGACACAATTGTTGTAAAAATACTTTATATTAAACCAGAAACTCGAAAAATTGTGCTTTTTATATGTAATATGAAATGAAATGTACTCTGCAAATGTATATAACAAATTAGAATAATAAAAGATTTTTTAAAAATTAAATAAGAAAAAAAAAAAAAGAATGGAGCTACTTTCTACTTGCATCTCATGGAGTCCAGTTCATTTTTCTAGGCCAGTTAAATTACAGTAAGACTGCAAACAGCAACTATGAAGTCTTTGGTGAAATTTGATTGTTTTATCAAAGGATCTGTATATATAGAAGCCCTAAGAGTAAAAGGATTTTTTTTTTTTTTTGTACCTAATGTCCTAATGTGTGAAATAAAGTCACAATATTTCTAGGTCTTCTGGGCATTTCTGGGACCAATTCTGGCACAGGAAATAAGCATGACTTTATGGGATAATACTGCCAAGCCATCTTCAAACAGATGGTTGTTATTTCATTATTCAGCATACCTTTCCTGGAAGCCTCTCTCTGCCAATCATTGCCGTAGATATAGTCTTTTATTTTGGAGAAGTTCCTAACTATCTTTTGGGAAATATATACCCAGAGGTGTGAACTATTTTTTTTATTTCTTTATCTACCTACCTAACTACCCATCTGCCCCTGTAATTTGATTGCAGGCTGACTTCAAATATTGGTGAATGCCAAAGAATTTCATAAACTATTCTTATGATTGATGGTAGAGAATTAGTACTGCTATTGGCTTTTTCAATTCCTCTTTGGAGAGGGGTAGGGATAATTACTTTAGATGACAATGAATGGCTAGATAGATAGGTAGATATTGCAATGAAAACCTACAATTTTGCAATTGACAGGCATAGTTAAGGTCATGGATTTACCATGTAATGAAGAAATCCAAAACGCTTATGAATGATGTGGATATTTTGTAAGAAGAGTTGAACAAGAGGAAGCTGGCATCTTGGCTTCCAAAGAAAGGAACTTCCAAAGAAATTCCAAAGAACTTCTTAAAGTTGGAAAAATTTCTAGAACCTAAGAGTCGACAGTGTCTTACCTCACACCTAACTTTATCACTCCTTTCATTGTCAGTTTAAAGATCATTGCTTTGACTCCAGATTCGTGACTGATGGCTCTTGGGACTCTGATAGCACATTTTAATTTTCAGACTTTAGCAGTGTAAGTGAAATCAGAGACTCCAGTTCAGTAAATAGCTGAAGAACTTTGGCTCACAACTTTTAGACAGACACTTAAATGCTAAAGAAACACATCGAAAATCTCTAGGGTATTGAAAATTTAGGCATCATAAAAGTGAAAAATTATTTACTGGAAGAGCAAAGCCTCCAGATGAAAGTGAGATTGGTCTCATCTGTAGAACCTGCATGCCTGGTCCTCGTGCATTCAGGTGCTAAGTGTCGAGTCTAATTCTAAATATTCTACTCCATTGTCCTCATAAGCCTTTTCACATTGATGAGCAACATATCTAAGACAGTAGTTCATACAACATGATACCTAGAGTTAAATATGTCCTTGTTTGTCGCCGCCTGCAGCAATTGCCGCTTGCAGCAACGATACCGCGGGAGAAAACTCGGAGGCAGACTGGAAATGAAAAAGTTCTTTTATTCTTCTTTCTTCTAACTTCTCTCTCTCTGGCTTCAACAACCTCTCCAACTCCAACCACCCCTCTAACTAACCTCACCCTAGTTAAATACATTTTGCCTTAACAAGGACAAGTGCTAACAGCTTACAGGTGCGTCACACAGTGTTCACGGGCATAAAAAGATTCTTAGATAAATGCATGAATATCAGGTGAAAATACTTGAACACCTTTATGGCTCTCAGCTAACCGCCATCTTAGCTATCCTGAATTAGGGCTCTTACACTTTTGTTGGAGAAAATAAAGTAGAATTCAGCTGTCTTATCAAGGTAGTCATCCACCTTGACTGCTTTGAGTCACTTGAGAGCTTTGAAAATTACTGATTTCTTCCCTCTTCATTTATACCCAGACCAATTAAATAAGAATCTTTGGGGGTAAGGACCTGAAAAACCTCCCAGGCCATTCTAGTGTTCAAGCAGGATAAGAATTCAAAGTTTGAGAAATGTACAAAAGCTGGATATAATACATATGTTTAGCTAATTAAAATAGAAGTCATTAAGTGAAGAAGATAAGTATTTGATGAACTTTTTCTACCATTTTAAGCCTGTAATATGCATTCACTATGCTATTTAATTTCTAAAACATGCCTTTTAAGTAGGTATACTTATCCTTTTATTGACAACTGAAAAAACTGATGCCTAACCTGCATATGTGACTTGGACAACATCACATAGCTAGTTGGCTGACTCCATGTCTGACTCATGTTAAGAAACCCTTTGAAAGCAGGGTCTGTATAGTACTCCTTTTGTAGTCTCTTCTACTTCTTGTTGCATTCCTTCCCAGTCCCAGCAAGCATATTCACTAGAATAAGAGCTTTGAAAACCATTCACTTGGTTGAGTAAAAGGACAGTGACAGTGACTGTTCTACCATGCATGAGATGTATAGATGTCTGAGATGGTACAGTTGTTTTATCTCCTGTGATATACTTCCAATACCTCTTTCAGAACAACTAGCCTAGATGTCTTATGAGATTGATTAGTACCTGGTTAAGATAGTGGTTTTGGTGCCTTTAGTGAAGCTTCGGTTAAGCATCATAATTCAGACCGTGAAATAAGGCTAGTCAGCAAAGGTCTTAGACATTGGCAGAGACAAGGGCACATCCAGGAAGTTAGCTGGGGAACAAGTCAAGTGGAGATGAGTGCTCAGTAACAAGATTCAAGTTATTGAACTTCAGAGTCCTTCAAGTGTTAAGTCATGAGTTACATGAGGGTCAAAGTGAGATCAAGATTTTACCAGGAAGGCGAGAGAAGCAATTCTTGTTCTAAAGTAATAATCTCAAGTTATCAGAATTAGGATCTATGGTAATCAATGTCCAGAGCCAAAGAAACTAATGTCAGGTGCTAGGAGCCTAAAAACTTTGCAGTGACCCAACAGTTGGGATGCAGAGCATGGGTCACTGGATTAAATTCTACAAATATTTGTCATATAACTATTATGTGCAAGCCACAGTGAAAATGCAAAATTAATAAGACACAGACTATATAGTTAAGGAGAGAATAATCTAATAGAGGGATATAAGAAAAGGGTATTATTGAAATACCTATGAGGGAGATAATACTGAAGGCTTGGAGATATTAAAAGGAGTTATTATGAAATTTTCATGTAAGACGTGGAATTAGAAATGTGCCATACATTGGTTATTGTGAATAGGACTGTAATAAACATGGGAGTGCTGATGTCTCTTTTTTGTATTGGCTTCATTTCCTTTGGGTACATACCCAGCACTAGAATTGCTGGATCCTGTGTAGTTCCATTTGTAATTTTTTAAAAACATTCATACTATTTCTCATAATGACATATGTTAATTTACATACCCACCATGGTGTACATCTTCATCAGCACATACTTTCTGTCCTTTTGATAATAATCATACTAATCGGAGTGAGGTGATGTATCTCAATATAGTTTTCATTTTTTGTGAGGGCGGGGGGTGGGTACCAGGGATTGAACTCAGGGGAACTCAGCCATTGAGCCACATCTTTATCCCTATTTTGTATTTTATTTAGAAACAGGGTCTCACTGAGTTGCTTAGCACCTCGATTTTGCTGAGGCTGGCTTTGAACTTGCGATCTTCCTGTCTCAGCCTCCCAAGCTGTTGGGATTACAGGCATGCACCACCATGCCCAGCTCAGTATAGTTTTGAATTTCATTTCCCTCATAACTAGTGATGTTTAACTTTTTTTTTTTTTCATAAATATGTTGGCCATTTGCATGTCTTTATTTGAGAAATATCTTTTTAGGTCTTTTGTCCATTTTTAGTCATGTTGTTTGATTTCAAAAACTGTTCAGTCTGTGATATGGCAAGAGGTGGTTCACTAGGTAAGGTGATTCTTATTCTATTTATAATTCATTTCGAGTAGAATTAAATCATTGACTGCTTAATGGTATGTGATAAAAATATTATTCCAATAAATATATGTTACTTGAAAAAAAAAGAGAAATGTACATTGAAGAACAGGTAAGATTTTGATAGACATGCTTAGGTATAAAATGAGAATTTAAGAAAGGTGGATGGAAATCAGAGGCCCTGTTGAACTAAATTTTAAGGACAGGGTCCAGATTTTGGAAAACTGTTACCAATGTATTTGCAGCATGGCTAATTTAAAGAGCAATTTTAAACATGTTTAGAGAATGGGGGAAGCAAAGGCAAATGCCAAGGTTCTTGTTTTGAGGGGACTATGCTTTATTCCCAAATCGCTGACAGACCCGTAGAACATACATACGTGAGAGGCTCAGTGTTATTTAAAACTCCTTTTCAGCCACTCAAGACAGTAGCAGCAAAGCATCTTTGGGAGGTAATGTATATTTTAGAGAACGATATCTTCCACAGGATGAAAAAACATCATTCCTGTTCCCTTAGTTTTGAATAAGTTTAATGTCTAGAGCGATAACCCAGGAAGTTGCTTAGCTTAAACATTTTGAACTAAGTTAAATTTGCCTATGACTTTTGACCCTCAAACTATTAGCACTGTTGCCACAAAAAGTTTGGCTTTAACCTTATTGTGGTTAAATCTGGTTTGTAGTAATAGATGGATTAAAATTAAGTGAATTCTTAGTTGGGCATGGTGGCACAGGACTGTAATCCCAGCAGTTGGGGAGGCTGAGGCAGGAGGATCACAAGTTCGAAGCCAACCTCAGCAACGGTGAGGTGCTAACAACTCAGTGAGACCCTGTCTCTAAATAAAATACAAAGTAGGGCTGGGGATGTGGCTCAGTGGTTGAGTGGGAATCTAAATTCTTAAAATCTAAATGATATTTTAATGATGATTAATTATCTGTTCCAAGGATATTTTCTATTCAAAACATTTCTATGTGTTCAAGATGCATACCATCATTGTGAGTTTTTAATCATTATAAATTAGCTAAATAATGAAAGACTCTTACCCTTGTGCTGTAAAGATGGACATTTTGGACACCATTTTTCTCTCAAACACTGGGAAAATTTTTTATGTTATCATGCCACAGCAATCTCAAAATTGATAGCAAGCACTTTATGGTCACTATTGAAAAGCAGCAGGAATCTCAGTTTGGTGCCCAATTGTAGCCATTCACTCATTTGCCATTTGGCAAAGGATTTCGCCCATTGTGATTGTCCCTAGCAGTTATTACTGATTACTTTTCAATTTCCTAATTCTGAATACCTAGGAAACCTGGGTTACCATAGAAATTGGTCTTCCACTTATGTACAATTTAACTCTACTAGGTTATTTTTACTTAAAGATATCAAAATTGATCATTTTGAAACTATAATCATAATGTTTCCTGTAAAGAATTCACATTTCTAGGATCCTACTCTTTGGGTACAGTAACAATTTACATGACCAAATTTTTCAGTAGTACATTTATAAAGACCTTGATATGCATGATAACTACCTGGAGCATTGGAACTACCTTGTTCAAATATGGGTCCCATTTAGCTGCCCTGAAAACTGGGTCTGGGATTCTGAATTTCTAACAAGTACCTAGGTAATGTTGAGGCAGGAATCCTCAGAGCACATTTTGAGGATCAAGGAAATGCAGAATCTCTTTTGTTGTTCTTTCGAAATTTTAAGTCATTTAAATTATTTTATTAACACCTTCTACTTAATGTTTCAAAATATGCAAAGTTTTCTATTTTTCTTCTTTCATTTGGTCACA
Organism: Tamias sibiricus; assembly: GCA_025594165.1. Taxonomy (NCBI): domain Eukaryota; kingdom Metazoa; phylum Chordata; class Mammalia; order Rodentia; family Sciuridae; genus Tamias; species Tamias sibiricus. The sequence goes on from CM046663.1 coordinate 28,020,830, forward strand.
AAATAAGTTAATATGGCAAAAATGCTTATGATTATGTCAACTTAGAAACCAAGAAAGATATAGTTTAACTGACAAAACTGAAAAGATCATCTGGTCATATCTCTTCATGACATTAGCACTTAAAAACAAGTCAAAGACATCTTCCTCTTGGAATTTTAAGACTTTTCAACATAGGTGTAAATGCAGCTAACAGTTTTTCAATGCAGGAATGTAGAAAACTCTCTCATGGTGAAACTAGTTCGTAATTCAAAAAAATATAGAGTTTCTTAAAAATATAGAGTTCCATTAAAATATATATTATTTCTTTTCGCCTCAAATTTAAATGTACTATACCACTTTTCATATAGTGTTGGTATCTAACTCCAAAATTATTTTTCTGGTGTTAAACTGGTGAAATGTTATTTTACAAGAATAAACTTTGTTGTTATTGCTGTTGTTGTCAATATTGTCTCTGTAAAATAAGGAGAAATGTACAGATATGACTCTAATCTTGTAGAAGCTGGATAGCTCTTCTTCAAAGAAACAGAGAGCTCGAATCAGTATAGCTGATAGAACCCTTATAAAGATGCTGAAACTAACAAATTTTGAAGGTGGGCCAACCACTAGTTCCTTTGCCGGGATTATTGCATCTAGCAAAATGCTTTGAATTCTTATTTTCTGTAAACAAGTGTTCAGTAGCTCACTGAAATGGAAAACCTAAGAAAGATGATCAAAATAGACATTGTGACCTTTGCATCTCACAACTAGGATAACAGTAATAATTTTAGATACTGCTTGTTAAATAGCTTTATACCAGTTCTGTTGTCTCCCATATGAGTTAATGTTCTTGTGGAGCAGATATTCCAGAGCACAGAAAGTCACAGTGCCACGGACTTAAATGTAAAGATCACGGATTGTTTTTAAGGGACCATGCAGTCAAAGGCAGATGAGCCACACGGAAAGAATCTTTGCTTTATATTCACTTTGCTTTAAGTTTGCCTTGGCAAAACCTTCTATTGCACCTAAGCCCATCCAAAGCAATCTTCAAAGATCCTCTTAAAAAAGAAGATTGGGCTGGGGTTGTGGCTCAGTGACAAAGCGCTTGCCTTGTACATATAGAGCACTGGGTTCGATCCTCAGCACACATAAAAAATAAATAAACAAAATAAAGATATTGTATCCATCTATAACTAAAAAATTTTAAAAAGAGAGAGAGAGAGAGAGACTTCTTAACTTCACCTAAACGAGCTTGATTTTGAAAAGTTCCAGCGCTGGGGATTTAGGTCAGTAATAAATACCTGCCTGGCGTGTACAAGGCCCTGGCTTCCACAACCAAGTCTAAAAAAGGGAAAAAACAAAACAAACAAACAAACAAAAAAAAGTGTGTATGTGTGGGAGCTTCCAAATTTAGATGGAAGTTTAGTTTTTCATTTTCAAATGATGAACGTTGCTCTCTTAGCTCCCCATCTTATTCTCACACTTAATCTCTTGAAATTGTTGGCACTTGATTTTTTTCTTCTTTTACCTCTAATGGACAAATGACATGTGACTCTTTACTTGGCTGTGGCTGTTAAAATCTTTTGATGGTTATCACTTAATTGGAGTCCAAATACCACAGAATGGCATGAAAGGCCTGTCATAATTTAGTTGTCAACTGCTTTTTCTGACTCAATTTTTCTCATTTGCACCCCTTTCTTAACCTCTGCTATGGTTTGCATGTATCCTCCATAAAATTTGTGTACTGAATGGCTAATGTGACAGTATTAAGAGATGGGGCCTTTAGCCAGGCATGGTGACACATGCCTGTAATCCCAGCAGCTCAGAAGGCTGAAGCAGAAAGATCGAAGTCCAAAGCCAGTCTCAGCAAAATTGAGGTGCTAAGCAATTCAGTGAGACATGTTCTCTAAATAAAATACAAAATAGGGCTGGGGATATGGCTCAGTGGTCAAGTGCCCCTGAGTTCAATCCCCAGCACCAAAAAAAAGAGAGAGAGAGAGATGGGGCCTTTAAAACGTGATTCTGCCTGTTGAGGTGGCCCATCCCAGCAACTTGGGAGGCCGAGATAGGAGGATCACAAGTTCAAGACCATCCTTAGCAACTTAGTGAGACCCTGTCTCAAAATAAAAAGGACTGGAAATTAAGCACCCCTGAGTTCAATTCCCAGTAACAACAACAACAAAATAAGCCTTCATGCACAGTCAGCTGATTTGCCCTTCCACCTTGTGGGAACATAATGTCCCTGCCTTCCAGAGGAGGCAGTGATAGGGTGCCATCTTGGAAACAGAAAGTAGAAGCAACTAAACCTTCTGGTGCCTTGATGTTGGATTTCATAGCCTATAGAACTATGAGAAAATAAACTTCTATTCTTTTAAAAATTTCTTTTCTTGAGTATTTTGTTATAGCAACATAAAATAAGATACCCTCATCATAGAAAAGGCCTTGGCCCTTATCAAAGGAAGCAAGGAAGCAAGGAGTGAAGCCACACTTACATGACCCCTTGAAATCTTTGTTTCTAAAACACCAGCCCTAAGTGGTAGTTAAGAACTTTAATTATGCCTCTTTATCTGAGCAAGCGACTTTTAGAGAAGCAAAATTCTCCAAAACTTTTAATTGCTTAAATATTACTGGGAACTTAAAGGAGCAGATCATTCTCCTCATAAAACTAACTCAATGCACTTACCAATTTATTTACATCTTTTTTTTTTTTTTTTTTTTGTGGTGCCAGGGATTGAACTCAGGGGCACTCAACCACTGGGTCACATCCCCAGCCCTTTTTTGTATTTTATTTAGAGACAGGGTCTCACTGAGTTGCTAAGTGCCTCGCCACTGCTGAGGCTGGCTTTGAACTCACGATCCTCCTGCCTCAGCCTCCCAAAGTGCTGGGATTACAGGCGTGAGCCACCGCGCCGCACCCAGCTATTTTTACATCTTTTTCCCTGTATCAGGTCCTTGTGCTTCTTATGATTAGATGTATTTTATATTCGTGTTTGTTACGAAAAAGCTAGCATTGGATCCAGTACATAACGTTCTTTTTTAAACATGTTAATGAATTAACAAATATAATTGCTTCTCTGTAGATTTTGTGGATAATGTTAGTTACTAATTTGTCACTTTCACTCCAGGTTTGCCAACAATATATAGTTCTTTGGAATGTGTTGCCCTTAAATACAGTAGATATGAGGTACATAATGCCTTGAAACATGAGGCATTTTTTTTTAATTGTGAAATATGTTCATACATTAGAAGAGTATACATCCTACCTAAAGAATAACTAATATAATAACAAAGATGATAAAATCCTCATTAAGAAATAAACAGGGGCTGGGCCTGTAGCTTACTGGTAGAGCATTTGCCTCACATGCGTGAGGCACTGGGTTTGATCTTCAGCACCACATAGAAATAAGTAAATAAATAAAGATATCGTGTTCATCTACAACTAAAAAGATTAAAAAAAAAAACAAAGAAATAAACATTATCAGTAACTTAGAAGCTTCTGATATCTTTGACTGCATATTTCACCCTTCTTGTCCCTAGGAATAACTCTGATCCTCAGTGATGTGAGAATAGTTTTCTTACTTTCTTTTAAAATTGTGGTGTTTTTCACGTGTGTCCCTAATACCCTGTGCTTTGTGTTTTCTTTTGAAATTCACTTGAATGAAATTTTACCATATAAATTTTCAACTCCTGTATCTTTCACTTATGATTATGCTTGTGAAGCTCATCTCTACTGATGCTTATTAACTGTAGTTCGTTCATTTTCATTGCCGTATCATGCCATCAAATGAAGATATCTTACATTATATATTGAATCTATCAAGATATATGCGGCTATGAGTTTTCTTGAACATATCTTCTGGTATATGTGAATCAGAGTTTTTTTGATTTATTAAAACCTAAGATAAAATTGTTAGGTCATTGTTGGGGACATTAAGAACACGTCAGCCGAAAGAATAGAAAAACCTAACTCTTTGGTTGTCTCCCACTTCCTGATTCGTGGACTTGGCCTAGCCAAGGGGTGTTGCCCTGATGCATGAGGAGAGATCAGACCGCCTCAAGGATAGGCTAGTGGCTCCACCAATGTGATCTGCTCGTGCTCCTGACGCTCCCCTATGATCTTTCTGCTGATTGGCCCATGTCTTCTATAAAGGCCGTCCAACTTCCTCAATAAACTGAATTCCTGCTTTGACTGGTCTCCCTGGTGTCTCTGATTGTCCTCAGCAGTGAGGGCTGAGTGTGGGCCACCAGTCGACTCCTGCCTCTTCCCGATTTCGCCTCACCGCTGGGGCGTGCTCTCCCAGCCTTCTCTGCCGGCCAGAGAGGGCTAATCCCGGGTCTGGGGGAGCCAAAAACCCCAGCAGGTCATAAGGCAGGTGTGTTTCACATTCAGGTAGATTAGACTGTTTTCTAAAGAAGTTTTCCAATTTACAATCCATTCAGGAATACATTGAAATTTCTGTTAATTTGTATTCTTTTCAATTTTTAGTAACTTACGGAGTTAAAGTTTTTGTTAATATGTTGGATGTAGCATGGTATCTCATTCTATATTTTATTTGTATTTCCTGATTATGGCTGGATCTGCGCATCTTTTCACGTGTTTATTGTTGTTTCCTTTAATTTGCAGCATTTATTCAAATGTTTTGCCCAGTTTTCTATTTAACTATCTGAAATTTTCTTTTGGATATTAGTCTTCTCTGTACTTTATATGATGTAACTATTCTCAGAGGTTGTGGCTTCACTTTTCATTTCCATTAGGTTATCTTGATGAGCAGAATATTGTATTTTTAATATAATTACATTTATCACCATACACTTTATTTTTCATAGTTAATATTTTAATCACCCAGCATTGATTTTTTTGGTTTGCTAAAAGTTTAAAATATAATTTTTTCTTTTCTTTTCAATGTATTAGCATCATTTACTGTAATGACCATTTCACTTGCTATTTAATTTTCAGTAGCAAATCTGTCAAGTATCTAAGTGTGCATCTATTTCTGTGCTAATTCAGTTTCATGGGTCTACTTATCTAATATAACATTTAACTAGAGAAGAGAGATAGCATAGGAAAAAAAGGAAAAAACACATAGAATTAATTTTATGCTTGATTGTGACATAGGTATTGGAACTATTTACTTTTTAACACCAGAGGCATTACTTCATAGTTTAATTGGGCAGAACTGTAAAATAGATCAAGGGAAACAACTACATAATTTGTAGAGTCCAAAATAAAATGAAAATTTGAAATCACTTACTTAAAAATTATCAAGAATTTCAAAGGGCTGAGGATGTAGCTCAGTGGTAAAGCACTTGCCTGGCATGTGCCAGGCCCTGAGTTCAATCCCGAGTACTATGGGGAAAAAAAGAATTCCAAGATTGCAGCAGAGAAAATCACTAAGACTAGGTCCTTCTGAGTATGGGGCCATATGCAACTCCACATATTGCACACTCATGGAGTCAACTGTTGATAATACATGTTGAGATAGTTTCCTTTTTATGTGGGAACTATAATATAAGACTTGGGACCCAACTTCTTAGAGAAAGCAATTTTAAATCAGGAAAAAGAAGTTAAATACCTAGCATACAATCTGTTTAATTTTTAACATTAAGTTACACTTAATACTAGTAAATATACCTGTAATGACAAGGGTTCTTAGTACTAAAAAGAGGAGGCATTAATCTTTAACTCTTCTGTTTTTATTCTTCATCTCTAATTACAAACTTGGATCTCTGACCTTTACTTATTCTCCAGCTTTGGCTTGACTGCAGAGCCACATTCTATGTGACAGTCTTTCAAGATTCAATGTTATAATACAGCAAACTGAATATGCTCTTTACATGGTCTCTTGCTGTGTTTACCTTATGATGTTTTAAATAAATGTTGAAAAAAATGTATAGCTCCCTAGCACTAGTTCATGTGCCTGAAGTACTTAACTAAAGAGCATTTGAATAGGTGCCTGTGGATACATCCTCTTATAACCTCTTATTAGATGATTTTTGTATTTGCCAAAATAAATAAACTATTTTGTATTATTAAAATTTGGCTCACTTTTGCATGGAATTTATTAAGTAATGCCTCTATTATCCAGCATTATCAGGGACTCTAATATTCCATGTAATTGCATTTTAAAGAATAACAAAAATTATAATTTATATTCAAAACTTCACATTTTTACCATTATTTTTTCTGTTTAAAACAGAAACTTTCTCATTTTATGAATCACTCACTACCTTACCTTACTCAAGGGAGAATTTTGAACATAATTAGTCCTTTTCTGATTATTTGTACCATTCTGTTAGACATTAATTGTTGAGTGAGGTTGTGACCAAGACTATTGCACTGTCAGCAGCTCGGTCTACTCTGCATGTAATTGTTGTACTTAACTGATACTCTTACCCCTTGGCTCTTGGTTAACTATCAGCCACTACTAGAGGGTATCCCTGTGCCTCCAGATTGCACTCTACTTTTAATCTTCTCTGGGCTAAGAAGCCACTCACTAATTTAGCAGAATTCTGCACCAAATAAGTCAGAAGCTTCAGAGTGGAAATTGATCCAGAGAGAAGAGTGAGAGTTTTGGTAACAGGCTTTTTGATGTTCTTGGCTCACTCAAGACCTTCTGTACTTACATGTAGATTCACTGTTCTGCTCAGACTGTGGCTAAGAGCGAGCTCTGTTGAGGCATGAGGCATTGTACTGAGTAGTTAATTCTTGCTATTTCACTTATTCTCAGTTTGCCGACTTCTTATTCCTCTATTGTTTATTATATTTCCCTCCTGCTGAATTATTATAATTCCAGAGCCCAAATGGGCACCCAGTAATTCAATTTAATTTGTCCATGTGTATGCATAATTACAAGGAACACAACAGTTATTGTATATCTATTATGTACCCAGGGATAAGCTGATTATTTATCCACACAATGAACATATAAAAATAACAAAATTATTACTATCTTATAGATCATAAAAACGAAGCTCAGAGAAATTATAGAAATCACACATGTATAAATCCAGAAAAAACTAACAAAGCACCTGCCAATAGGAAAGGTTCAGCAAATATTTCTTTAATGAACGTTGTTTTATGTAGTCTGGCTTCAGAACACCAGATATTTCACAACATAAAGAGAGTGAGCAGGATGGTGAACTTAGTTAAAGCCAGCTTTGAGATTATCCTTGGTTTTCATTTAAAAATTACACAATTTCCATTACACAGTATCAAGAATGGAACTAGTGAGTAGCAAAATCTTAAAGAAGTTTCCAAATCAGAGTCAGTATAATCCACAACATCACACAATAAGAAAACAAGATAATTTAAGATATGACTATAACTCTGGATAATATAAACAAATAAATAATCTGCTATTACAGGCAGTTTTATGACAGCAGAGCCTATTCAATTAAAACATGTCAGTTTTATAATGCTACAGACTGCTGAATAGGATTGCATTGTCCTTATTAAGATCAGCTGATACTGAGATAGCTTAATTTATACACAAATATTCCAAAAGAAAGCAATCACAGCTTCTTTGTTTGTTCATTGATGGCTTTATGAAGAGCTTGCAGCTATACTGTTCTCATCTCCCCTACCGGCATCACCTCAGGATGACACTTCAGGATAAAGCCCCCTGGCATAGCAGTAAAGTGGCCCCACATTTCATCTTCCAGGCATAGCCAAAGAATGTTTCTCACTGACTTCCATCTCATTCAGTAATGGTTAATTTGCAAGGACTAGAAATCCACCTATGTTAAACTAACTTAAATAAAAGGCAATGTTCACAGAGCCCATTTCAAAGAAATTTAAGTGGAAAAAAAAATAGAAGAAATTTAAGGGAAGGGACTTATTTTTTAGGGAGTTTCTAAAAGTTCCCAAGAATTTTGGTTCCTTAGGCTCAAATTTTGTAGGGGATTCAGAAACACAAGAAGGTTAGTGAACATAAAACAGCTTTGAAAGGCCTGTAGAGGAAGATAAAATAATGCTGATAATGACAGGTATTCTCACCCAAGCAAAAAGCAAGATTTTAAAAGCCTCTCTGGGAGAGCTTGTGGGCGTGCGCGCGCGCGCGCGCGCGCGCGCGCACAAACACACACACACACACACACACACTTTTGCTCACTCTTTTGGTTCCTTAGTATTTTAATCATTTTTGTTCTACTATGTCCCAGCTTCACAGTGAATATACATTATACAGCTCAAGCATACTGATTTTCACTTCATGAATCTATAAACCCTATAATTCTTACCCAAAACCTGGCAGTTTAACCTGTCTTTGGAGGAATGATTTAATATCAGAGACTTGTAATGAGAGCTCTTATCACTAAAATGTCACCGTATTTACAAAATATACTACAGGGCACTTCCTAATATACTACAAAGTGCTCTCATAAATCATTTGGCCTGGGCTACACTTTTAAAAATGCATTAATAAAATGGAAAATAGTTCAGTATTCCTGACTTTGAAACACTTATTCTTTCTAATCTTTAGTATTTTATTGAGTGCTCTCAATTACAATTACTTCATATCTTTTTCTTGTTCAACACTCTCTTCTGAACAGATTTTACCAAACATTAATTTGGAAATAGCCTATTGTCAAATTTTACTATAGCTATAGAAAATAATATAATATGTGGGGAATTAAGCAAGTAAAGAAAGACAGGAAACAACTATCCATTGAATGAATAATAAAGACATTAATAACAATAATGCTTCTGATACTGTTCTTGGAAGTTTGAGTCCCCTTCCCCCCATGTAGAAGAGTGAACACTCAAGAATGCTGAGGCATGCACAGAAAAGAATTTTTATTTAAAGGATAGATCAGAGGCAGACTTCTCCCAAGGGAGAAGAGGATTCAGAGCTGTTATCCACAGTACTGCTCACGCCTCCTCTCTTTCCATCCAGCCCAGGTAGCCAAAAGGTGGGAAGGGGGCAATCCAGGAGTACTTCTGGATTGCTCATTAACAATTCCTGCTGGAAGGAACAATTCTCTGGAGGCTGGTGACCTTGGCCACAGGTGAGGAGGAGGGGGAATGTGTCCTGAAGGTATTAACATTCCATTCCCTTTGAATCAGCTTCCATCTTCCCTAACCCAACCCCATCATCTATCTACACTAACTGTGTGTCCTTTGTTCTTGCTTCGCTTCCATTCATTTTATATACTATTGGACACACACAGTCTTATGTGCCTTACCTGGGCCTGATGCTAAGTTAATATTAAGCATGCAGATGGTACCTGTGAGGTAATCCTTACGATGGGACAGGAAACTAAGGCATAGATAGGTGCCTTCCCAAGGCAACTCAGCTCCTTGGTGATTAAGAGGATTCCAACTCTATTCTGTTGGATGCTACAGTTTATGTATATTCCACTATACTCCAAAGACTCATTCATGCCTGAGTTATAGACTGTGAGCTTTCTTGTTCCCTTTGAATGGACAGGAGAATAACCAAAAGGTCCCTTCAGTGTCAAGAAGGTCACCTTCCAGCTTGTTTTCTGGTTAGAATCAGGAAACTCTCAGACATATAATTTCCTAAGAATCAGAAAAATTGTTATAAAAAAAATCAAAATTATGAATAAATTTTTCAAGAGAGAGGGAGAAAGAATTTGTTTTTCTACAACTTTAAAAATAGGCAAGGAACTGGCCTCCTGAACCTAGACATTTATGCTGCTTTACCAGGCTCTCCCTTCTCTAGCCACATTTTTACTCTTCACCTGAGAATACACACCTGTGTTTTGGGCTGGAGAGGGGGTGGGGGTAGGGGCAGCGTATCAAGCAGAAAATGTTTGGTTAAAACACAGGTATTTTTCCACCTCTGTTCTTATTGTGACTTTTTGTAACAATTATATGAACTTACATCACCTTAGGCCTTTGATTTTCAAAATTACTGGCCTCAGAGCCTAAAAAAAAAAAAAAAAAAAAAAAAAAAATTATTAATCTACTTTCCTAACGATGCTTCCTGATTAAAAGACAAAACTTCTAAAGCACTCTTGCCAAAACTCGGGTCTTTAGATCTGCCTACCAATATTAAGATATTTAAGAATATGAAGAAATTTGACTTTAATAAATAACAGAGAAGCAGTAAAATACTGAATGAAAGAACTGGTTTTTTTTTTTTTTTTTTGACAACAAATATAGTACAAGAGAAAAAAGAGGAAAAGAAGACACTTTTATATTAAAACAGACTAATCAGTTTAAGTGTATGGACGTCATTTAGAAACTAATTAAAATTTTAAAACAAACTTATAAGAATACTGACAGAACATTTGCTGATATTATGAGGTTAGTATTAATTCTTTTAGATATGATCATGAAATAATAGGATATTTTTAAGTCCTTTTTATAGATGTATACTGAAATTTTGGGGGCAAAATAATATGATTTCTGATACTTCCTTCAAGAAAGTTCAGTGAATTGAGGGGAATACAGGTGGAGACATAGGAGAGGTGACCCTGATGTGGGAATGAGAGTTAGAACTGGATCATGGTTAGCCTAAGAGGATGGGCATCATTCTTTATTCTCTCCTTTTCTATATGTTTCAAATTTATTTATTTTTTTTTTACTTTTTCTTATTAATAAAAGATTTTTAAAAACTATTTCACATGAATTAGATAGTACTGTTAGCAATAAAAGTCATTGAAATTTCACCAAAGATATAGAAATATATGCAACAATTCACAATTTAGTTTCCTGAGTGAATTTTACTGTATTATTCCTCAATGCTACGTAGGCTCTCTATCATTCCAAGTGACTTCTCCTTTGACTGAGGTAATAGCAACTTGAAGTGATTAAACTAATAATCTCATTTAATAATATGTTAGTTACTATATGATAGGGGAAATCTTTCAAAATAGGCAGGGTTCCTCGTGAAATTAGGAAAATAAAAAACCAGTTTTCCTTCACTAGTTGTTACAAAACCATAGTGCTACAGACATAACTGTGCCCCCCACCCCAAATTCTTATGTTGACATCCTAACATTAAGTATGATTGATTTAGGAGAAAGGAAGTAATTAGGGTTAAATGAGGTCATCAGGGTGGAGCCCTGATAGAATTAGTGCCCCTATAATGAAAGACACCAGAGAGCTCATTAGAGCTCCCCACCCTAATAAGGACATAGGGAAAGGAAGATCATCTGCAAAGTCTAGAAAGAGCCCTCACCAAGAACAATCTATTGGCTCCTCCATCTGGACTCTCCTCCCACCAGAAACTGTAAGAAAATAACTTTCTGCTGTTTAAGGCACCCAGTTTCTGGTGGTATTTGTTATAGCAGCTGAGCTGACCGAGACTTAAGAAACATTTCTAGGGATAATTAAAGAGAAACAAAGATGAAACTAAAACTTTGTGATTGTGCATTTGGATACCCAAGCTCTGCCCAGGTGCATTCAGGCATCTGGAGTTCAAAGCTCACAGGTGGCATTGGTGCCCACTAAAGATAGTGCTCACATCCATGCTGTGTATTCTGGGAAATTTTTCACAACAGAGGAGAGCACTTTGGCATGTGTGCTTTTCACACTGTATTTTCAGAAAAGCAGCCAGTGTGGCTCTCTTTTCTCTTTGCAAATCAGATGATCAATTTAATAATGTTTAAAGAACTTTTCTAAATGAAGCATCTGGAAAGCCCAAATGTCCTCACCAAGCAGGAATGTCCATGAAGGTTTGTGTAGCACTTTGTACATGATGCTTTGTAGCTCCCATCCCCTCAAATGAGCAGAGCTGCACTCCTGGCTCATGTGCAATTTATTGATAGATTTATGTCCAGAAGCTTGTAGACTTCAGAATCCAAATAGAACAATTAAGCTATTCAACACTGAAGGGAAGAGTCTGCTTTGCATTTAGTCATTTTCACTAATAATGCTCCAGCATGGTTTCCCCCATTGAATAAGTGGCTCATTGATGAAGTCAGATCTACAAAGGTATTTCCCCTGTATTTTTAAATTACAAAGTAATTCAAAATACAAAAAAAAAAAAAAAAAAAAAAAAAACCTCCAAAGGCACAAACACATCCACTATTGAAAAAACAATTACAAATTTTACATACTTTAAAAATCTCTCTTTAAATGATATATTAAGGTACAATTGGTATATAATTAAATAAATCTGTTACAAGCATAAATTTAGATAAGCTTTCACAAATATATTCTGTTATGTAAAGATCACCACAATTGTGATATAGAATATTTTGTCATTAACAAAACTTTTGTTTCTTTCCCTTTGCAATCAATTCCTTCCTACCTCCCCAGTTCCTAGAAACCACTGATCTGTTTTAAATGAAAAGACAAGTCATGAATTAAAAGAAAATTTGTGCGATTTTCATGTCTGATTTATACCTAAAATATATGAAGAACTTTTACAACTAAATAAGAAAAATAATGTATGGGAAAACTGGCAAAAAAAAAAATTAAATCAACAAAGTAAGAGTACTACAAGAAAGTAAAAACTAGAAAATATTATAAACATTATGATACTTAGAAAAAGTGTAATACATATCAGAAACAATGAATCGATCACTAAGAAAGATAATTTTTAGAAAAAACTTTAAGAAAAAAATTAGAATTTTTAGAAAAAAACTCCTATTAACAAACAAAATAAAACAAAACAGTAAAATGACCTCAAGGAGTGTGTTAAATGACATGTGACACAAAATAGACCTGAAAAAAATTAACTAGAATTCAATATATAAATAAGAGAAATGGGACATATGATATGTCAAAAGGCCTTCAGGGTAGAGTAAGAATAACCAAATTTGGAGTTCTAAAAGGAGAATAGAAAGAAACTGTGGGAAAGATAGTATTCTAATCTCTACTAGAACAGCAAAAAATTTTCTAGAATTGATGGAAGATATGAATCATCATGTTGATCAAGCTTTCTTAATTCCGAGAAAGATAAATTAAAACAAATATGTATTTTAGCTTAGTAAAGCTTCAAATAACAAAAGATGACAAATAAAAAATATTTTAAGTATCTTCTATATCCCCAACCCCTATCTAACCATATACATTATCAAACATGATTAGGGTAATATTATAAAGAAAAGTCATGACTAGTGTCATTTATGATAATGCATACAAAAATAATTACATATTATCATGACAAATACACTAATACATTTCATTCATTCAGTGAATGAAATACTTTAATCTCTATTAATATAATTCATACTAGATATATTAATTGAAGAAAAGGGAAACAAAATGATAAATAAATATTAAAAAATTATTGAAAAATTCAATCCAGATTCATGATACAAATTCTTGGCAGTCTGTAAAATACCATCCTTAGCCTTACAAGGATAACTACAAATACCTGAAAAAGAACATCATAATTAATGATGAGAGATTAGAAACACTCTTTTTAATGTCAGGGCTCGGGCAAGTGTGCATGCTTTTGCTTAGTATTCAACATTTTATTGGAAAGGATAGATAGTGCAATATGACATGACAAATAAGGAAGGAGGAAAGGAGGGAACAAAGTGGAGACATAAGAATTACAAAAGCACTGGGGATGTTCAGTAAGTGCAGTGGAAGAGCACTTACCTAACATGCAAGGAGGCCCAGGTTCAATTCCCAGCACCACATACGCACACACAAAATCAAGAGATGGACTAAAATTTATATTTGTTTATTTGTTTCAGATTATATGGTTACTTATAAATAATAACAATCTAAGGAAGTATTTGGATCAGTACTAATAATAGTGTTTTTAACATTTGCTGGTTTAAACCTCAACATAGGAATTTTGGCACAGAGCATGTCTATATATGAGCAACAACCAATCAGAGATTATAATGGTCTCATGCTAAATTGCAACAATTTATTCCTGAGTATTCCTGAGATACTCAGGAATAAATCTAAAAAAAAATCACAGAAAAATATTTATGGAAAACTTCCCAAACTCCAGAAGTAACTGAGGAATATGTGTGTGTATTTGTGTGTGTGTACACTGTGTATTTTTTTATTATTATTTATTTACTTATTCATCATGCACAAGTATAGTATCTTTTTACATACAACTGCTTGTATACAAAGTATATAAGTACCATTCAGATCTTCAATCATGCATTTAGGATAATGATATCCATCTCATTCAACCACCAATTTTTTTCCACCCCCCCCCTTACTCCCTCCCTCCCCTCCCTTATTTACACACACACATTCATATGCATATCCAAAACACACACCAGTCATGCAAGAAAAAAAAAACAGTATTATAAAGAAGTCAAACCCCCCTGCAGTTAAAGATGCAATGCTTTTCCAATAAGTGCATGTTAGTCCAACAAGATTTTCATTTTTGGAAAATTTAACCTGCTTTTTCCAAAAATCAAATTGAAACATAAATGATCAAAAATAATAAAAAATAATTTAAGGAAGAATAAAATAGAAGGGCTTTTGCTAGGAAAAATTGATATAGATAGAATGATTCATACTCTGATATTGGTGCAATGTCAGACAAATACAAAATAGAACCAAATATGAAGCATAGAAACAGACTAATGCACAAAAGAAACTTCTTAAATGACTAATGTGGCATTGCAATTCAGGTGGAATGTATAGGCTGTTCATTGAAAGATGTACAGACAATTGGCTACCCATATGGAAAATAATAACATAATATCAACATACTGTGACAAAATAAATGCCAGATGCACAAAATATGTGGGAGGATATTTTTTAATTTAGAAAATGTAGGAGAGTAATTTAATGATATGGAACATAGAAATATTTCCCAAGCAAGCCAAAAAACATGAAAACATAAATTTTGATAAATTGGGATTTTTGAAAAATACTATACTACCAAAGGTACCATAATAGTTTTTTTTAAAAGCCACAGACTGTGAAAAAAAAAATTGCAATTGACACAGTCTTAGTTTTTAGGACCTGTACAAAATTCCTAAAAATCAATTAGGAAGAAATAAACCATTCTTTAAGATATGACTAATGAAGATGAAAAAAAATTTTCTGAGGAAGAAATCTAGTAAGTAGTCAATGTAAATGTGAAACAATGCTCTACATCTACTAATCAGGGAATTCAAATTAAGATAATCATGATTTTTTATTTCACAGTCATCCAATTGGCAAGAATGAACAAATTTGTTAATATTAAATATTGGCAAGGTTGAAATGGGAATTTTCATGGTGCATATGTGAATCAGAAAACCACTATTTGGGTCAGGGTCCCAGCAGAAAACAGGTGACACATTCAAAAGAAGTAACTGAAGAGAGTTTAAGGAATGGACTATTTACAAAGCTAAGAGAAAGAGTTAAGAGAAATTGACAAGGAATGGCGAAGCACCAGAGGACTAATAATAGTAGGAAGCTGTGCTACCTTTAGGTCTGAAGGAAGTTGACAGGAACAGCTATCTTTACTGCACTAGCCACCAGATGAATCTTTGGCCCATAGAGAGGAATTCAGAGACACATAAACCACATCCCACCTGGTGTGGAACCTACTTCTCTCCCTCTTCTTATTGTTTCAGCATTTTAGAAATTTCGTGTGTCTTTCTTGATCCAGAGAGGAGAGGTTTTTCGTGGAGAAGCCAGTCCTTGCAAAGTTCTACAGGATATCATTTCCACTCCCTTTCCTTGCATAGGTCCCTTGTTGTGCCCTGGACCCTGCATACGCCATGAAATCTCATATACTTGGGCTATGACTGAAACAGATATCCCCCAAAGCTGCCGAGGGTTGGTTCACATGCTTTTCTAAGACTCTGAGTTTCCTCTTTGCTTCATGCATCTTAACATCTCCATTATTCCTTTCAAGACCAATTGAATAGGTAGAATGAATGTAATGCTAGAGTCAGGGCAATTCACCTTATTCCATCCTGCTATAGAGCTGGACCCAAACATCTGAAGTACTTCTTGATGTCCTTTTTTCAATCCTTACATCTGATAGGTGAACCTGGGCATTTTTATCACTACATAGCCAGGATGATGAAAGTCCTATTAATGACAGGACTAGAAACATTTGCTGGCATTTTTATTTCAAAAACTTAGAATGGTACTTAATCACCACAGAAACCAACACAACTTCACTCTTACTGTATCCTTTGGCCCCTCAGCCTTGTCTGCTATACTTAGCAACAAGGCAAGCACTTTGCAGGTCAAGCATCTTTGGCTCTGTCCTAATGCATCCCAGAAGCAGGAAATCCCAGAGTGCTCCTAGGATGGTCTGTAAAATTGTCAGCTGTGTTTTGAATACTCATAGGATTAAGGATGTTTGGATGAATTTCAAAATGTATTTCAGATTTTAAAGTATGTTTTATAAGAAAATAAACAGTTCAGGTATATTTCAAATATTAGTCTATTTTTATCAGAGGACACTGCATTCAACCTGAGTTTCCTCTGTTTTCGCTAATTTGTATTAAGAGCCCAACACAGCATAAACTGGCTATGCTTTAGATGTCTTTGTTTGTCGGTGGGAAAACAGTCATCAGGATATTCAAAAGGCACCAACATTTTCAGAAGCACCAATGGGGACCTTTGTAGCAGATCTAAATTTTCAGTAAATTTCCCCTCAATGGTTATAAATATCCTTGAAAAGCCATGTGAATTGTATCACAGTAGTTCAGGAGGAATGTTTGCTTATTTCTCAGCTGAGATATTTCTGTAAACAATAGGTCCCCATGAGAAAGCCAGATTCCCAATGTGGTTGATAATAGTTTGCTATATTTGCCAAATTGGAGAGTTTGGCAATGTTCTATTTCTCTCTCTGACAGGAACTATTTCTTCATTCCAAGAGAATGATTATTTCAGAGCTACATGTAAAAAATCAACAAGATGCTCATTTTGGGCTTCCCAATTTAAGAGGCCTTTGGGTGCAGTGTCTAGTATGGCTGCAGGTCCTGTATTTAATAACTACTAAGTCAATAGTCTACAGCTAAAGTTTGCCTGATATAAAAGAATCAAGGATGAAAATAGGAAGGTATTAAGAGTTCTACTTGAACATCTTGCCGATACTTAGTACCTGTTGATTTTCTTGGCTTTAATAAAATGTGACTAGTTGTGTATTTCCTCTTGCAGAGTGCATAAGCATATTTGATTTGAAAGCATACAGGACTAAGTAGTGCCCTTAAGAACAAGACTCTAGTTTAGGTACTTTCACAAGCAGTGTGTTATTTAATCTGAAACTATTTCCTTTGGAGGGGGGGCAAAAGAAACATCCATCCAAGCCCGTTACATTTTATGGCCAATTCCATTATCTCTTCTCCTATAATTTGTCTGCAATTTTTCTTTACCTTCCGGTCCCTTAGCACTAAAGTTCTCATTCATACCTTGGTTGGAACACACACATCAAGTGGCTTTGACACTCAGGTGCAATTACCAGTGATGCATTTGCCTCCATGCAAATGTCAGGATGTAGCAGCAGAAAGGTTACCTCCCTGCACTGCAGGGATGATCACTCTGTGAACTGCCAAGCCTCTGTTCCCTCTGCATCCTTACCAGATCCAAAGGGAGGTCTCTGGCATCAGTCACAGATACTGATCCCTAAATCTGCATCTCCTGGGACAGTCACAGTCAGAGGTCATCCCAGGTTTTGTTTTCTCTTGAAGGCTCAGAGACAAATGTTCCTCTAGGAAACGGTAGGTAGGTGAGTTTGATTTAACCAGGATCCATCCTTGGAGGAATGGGTATTTACCTCCTGTCTGGTAAAGAGCTTTCATTCAGTTTTTAGAGTGGTCAGTCATCTAGTTGATGTCCCCGGGGTTGAAAGTCAGGGGAACGTGCCATCTGGATTCATAATGAGGGTCTGGAATCTCTACCTCTTTCAGCCTCCGAAGAGCTCATCTCTTTGTCCCAGTCTTTAATTATTCCGCTAAAGAGAAAAACAGGTGAAGCAAGAGGCACTATCTGGGGGCTCAGGACAGAGTGGGAGACCGCAATACAAAGAAAGAGGAGGGGGGAGCAGGGAAGATGAAGAAGAGTGTTTTCGGCTCCCTTGGTCGTTGCTATTTTGCTCGGCTCACCAGTTTGGAGGAGGGGTGGGGACACACATGCTGGCTTTCTCTCCAACGCAGCTGAGACCTTTATGAAATCATTGCCTAGGCAGGGGCGGCAAGGCGCTATTTTTATCTCCAAATTGATTCAGCTGCAGTCGCTGCTGTGCCTCTGACTTCACTGCTTCCCGGCCCTCCCCCGTCTGTCCCCACTCCCAGCTCCAGCCCGATTTGGAGACTTATCTTCAGCTTCCTGCGCCGCCCCCTTCCCCCTCCTCGCCGCTCCCTTTCCCTCCCGGCCTCGGCGGGCTGGGCGAGGGCAGGCTCTGCCGGATACTGATAGTGACAGGAGCTGATAGTGCCGCGGGCTCTGACATCCCGCAGAGGCACGCGGCCAGCCAGCCGGAGCCTCTCTGGGCCAAGTCAGCATCTGATTGTTCACCCTCCAATTTACCCTGCCCTTGGGAATGGGGTTCCACAAAGAAAGTTCATCAATTGAAATGCTGCGCGCCTGAACGTTTGCCAAACGAGTCCCATCTGAGCAAGGTCTATACTTTCAAATGTTGTTGTTGGGAGGAAAGGACATTAACACGTTGGGCTTTCCATCTTCTTCGTAGGTCGATGTGCTCCATGGGCTCGGTTCTGAAGCTCCCGGAGAGGGTGGCTTGCCTCGGAGGACTGGGAGAGACTGCCTTGTTTGGGGGAAGCAAAGGAACAGGGCCGATCTGCCACCTACCCTTGTCGTGCTTGTGATGTCTGGAGTTGCCTCTCTCCTCCCTCTCCCTGAAGGGCTGGAGCGCTTCCAAAGCCAGGTTTTTCTATTCATGTCTCCATCCTCTGTGCTTAGCAAACAAGGGGATGGCACTCAGAAATGTTTGTTACCATAAATCACTGAGTAGGGAATTTCTTTTCTTTTTTTTTTTTTTTTTTTTTTAGAATTAAAAAATACGATTAGAAAAATAGAAGAATGTGTTTGTAGGGTGAGGATCAGGCTGTCTCAGTTGGGCTCATTGTCCAACTCTCAGACTTTGCATGAAAGCAGTGTGGAGCACAGGGCCTGAGGAACACTAGATGCTCTGTGGAGGTGGCGGAGAGGGTGGGCTGGTTGGATAAGTGAGAGAGGAAGGGACTCTCGCTCAGGGCAGGCAGTGACAGTCTCCCAGTAAATGTGCTGGGATAGAGTGGTCAGTGTTCTAGGGATGCTGACCTAGATCAGATCCTACTGTCCCCTGAAATTCATATGTTGAAACTTAATCACCAATGCCATGTTATTAAGAGGTAGGGCCTTGTAAGTGATGATGGCTCTGCCCTTATGAATGGGATGAGCAACCTTCTAAAAGGGCCTGAGGAAACCAATTCATCTTTTCTGTCCCTTCTGCCATGTGAGGACCCAGCATATGTTCCCTGTGGAAGATGAAGGAACAAGGCACCAATTTTAAAGCAGAGAGCACCTCTCACCAGTCACTGACCCTCCGGGTACCTTGATCTTGGACTTCCAGAATACTGAAAAATAAATTTATGTTGTATATAAATGACCCAGCCTGTGGTATTTTGTTATAGCAACACAAATGAGCTAAGACCTCACCAGGGGAACCTATCACCTAACAAAGATGAAGTAAACAATATAAAGTGCAACTTACAGAAACCTAGATGAAGTCAGATAGAAGGTAAGGAGGAAAATGCCTAAATAAAGCACAAATGTTGACTTTAAGAATGAAATGACTATATCCTGTATAATGGCAAATGGCTATATTCTGGATACAAAATGATAAGAAGATTTTTCTAGGCCTGTGCTGTGCAACACAGTAGTTACCAGCCACGTGTGGCTATTTAAATTTAAACTTGGATAAATTAAAATGAAATAAAAAATTGAGTTCCTCAGTCACATTTGCCAGTACTCAAGTACTCATAAGCCATATGGGTCTAGTGGCTACCATATTGGATAGTCCATATCATGTTTATCACTGTAGAACATTCCATTGTTGGACAGTCAGTCTTGCTCTAGAGTAAGAAGCATGAAGAAAAGCACGTATATAGAAAAAAACTCACTAACTTGGGATGATGAGCATAGGATAAATAAAAGGAAGCAATTGGAAATTGAGGGCCTAGAGAATGCAGGCTACCAAATATGCGCCTCAACTATTAAGTATGTTTTGTAGATACTATGTTATCCTCAGCCATCAGCAAACAGGGAAGTGACATGAACAAAGGTATGCATCTGAAAGATAAGTATAAGTACTGTGCTAGGATAGTTCTGAGTGCTTTTTAATTTTCAGATCCTAACACTCCTATTGTCTTGCTTCATTTTCAAAACAAACTTGGGTAAGTAGAAAAAATATGGGGAAAAATTAAAAACACTAGGACATGGAGGACATGGGGCTGGGGCTATGGCTCAGCAGTAGAGTGTCTTGCATGTGTGAGGCTCTGGATTCAAGCCTCAGCACCACATAAATAAAAATAAAGGTTTAAAAAAAAAAAACACTAGGACAAGGGACTTGGCTAATGTCATTAGGGAGATGGAATAACATTGAAAATAGTCACAAAGAAAAAAATTTCTCATATCTGTGAAAAACAGTTTCATTCCCTCATCACATTACTCCATTAGTAAATTTTCCTTCTTATAGCAGGAGCTACTGATAAAGGCTACATTCCCTTCTAGGAGCTGAATTACAGTAGTAAATACTGATGACCCTGAAGAGCAGGCAAAAGGCTGCATGACAGGGTGGTTTCAAATTTGACATAGAAAAGACAAAATCATAAGGATAAATTGGAGCCATTAAAACAAGCCAACAAATCAACAAACCAACCCTAGGGAGAACTTATTCTCCACTGGGTCTGCCGTAGGCTGTGTGACTGATGCCCCCTGGAGTTATCATGCCCAGTAGCCCATATCATCCCCAACTGGAAGAGTCAGCAAGTACCACCCAAATGCAGAGAAAAACAAAACTGAGAACTATAAATGATGTCAGAGCAGGCTGCGACTGCCTGAAAACAGCGCTGAAAATTGAGCATGATATGACTATTCCTGGGAAGGAAGACTTCTTGGAGACCTTCAAATCAGACTTCATGGATGACTTTAAACTCAATGTTTGGGAAGAAGTGCATTAATTTGGTTATCAAGCCAATTTGGGATTGCCTTCTATTTTCTGCATCTTAGCTGAGGGCTCTGGATAAGCTAATTAACTTCTTTGACTCTAAATTTTCTCATCTACAAATCCATAAAATGTACTTAATACTTATCAGGATTGTGGAGAGGATTCTATGTGAGACATATAAAGCATCTATTAGGTACCCAGTATACATAGTTAAGCTCCCATAAAAATAGATCTTTCTTCCTTCCTTCTTTCCTTCCTTCCTTCCTTCCTTCCTTCCTTTTCTCCCTTTCTTTTTTTCTTTCTTTTTTCCTTCTTTCTTTTTTCTTAAATGTACTTGAAAAGGCAAATGGGATATTCTGGTTCCAGGACAGGAAAGCAAAGAACATTTATCAGACAGTAGTGAAGTCTCCATTCCCAGTCCCCAAGAATTATTTCTCTCTCTTGGAAAAAAAAACAGAAAAATTTTCCAGCTCCCTTTTGACAGACAGTAAATTCACCGAATGTTTCCCCACCATCACTCCAGTCTAGCCATGGATTTGAAAGGCAAACCAAACTGGGTTCTGAGAGAAGGTTTATATGGATTTAGTAAGGTGCAAATCCCAGCACCAAGGTAAAGTTGATTTCCATCACTGATAGGAACACACTGCTTCAGGCCTAAGCTCCTGTCCCCTCCTGCTTATAATCCTGCTTTCTTTCTAGACGCAATCAACAGAGCAAATTTTTCTGGCCACCTCATTCCCTATATGTTATTGCCTCCTTTGTACAGTTTTGCCATGTATTCTAGGTTTAAATAACTACAAGTATCTATAGGGCAGCTTCCTCTTCCAGGAAATGTAACAGTTACAACATAAAACATCAAGAAGTCTTCCCTACATTTTTTTCTCTTGGTTTCTTATATTTGGGGAAAGGGTTTTCTTCTAATATTCATCAAACGTGCTGCCTCTCTCAATCTCTTAAGCAGTAAGTTAAACAAAAAAAGAACATTTTCAAACAAGCCAAATCAAGACCTCCATTTTAAAAGCCTTTTTTTTTTTTTTTTTTTTTTTTTTAAATAAAGACAGTATTTGAAGCAAGAGAAACAAATGACTTCTAAAGCTTACTCTAAATCCCCTGAGAAGTAGGGGTGAGCCTGCGCTGCTTCTTCCCCAAAGCGCTTCCAGAGACTCCAAGGATCTTGCTGGCTTAATTCCCTGCTGGCCCACACTAGCGAAGAACATTCATCTTTTTCCAGGAGCTTCTGAGAGCTTTGAGTGCATTTTTGTTTGTTTGTTTGTGTGTTTGTTTGTTTGTTTTTAAATCATCCTTTTCCTTGCAGCCCCAATTACTCCAGGTACTTCTGGGTTTCTGGTCATTGAAGCTTCTATTTAAATAGAGGTGGTGTGGTCATGGGAGCTACCTTCCTGCTGCGCCCAGGTCCTATGTGCAGGAAACAAATGCTTCTTTGGCCTACTATGTGTTGGAGGAGTGGGAGCTCTTGTTTGGCTCCAAATGCAACCCTTCATAGCATTAAGGTAAGAGAAAGAGAAAGCGAGGGAGGGAGAAAAGGAGAGAGGTATTTATTTAACCTTTCCATAATTATGCTTTCAGTACTTCCCCGCTGATTTCAGTGCACCTCCCAGTACTCTCAGCAGCTCCTCAGTCTGAAGGGTACTGATGGAGGGAGGCCACCTTGCCTCGGGCAAGAGAAACCTGGCTCCACGGAGCTGAAAGTTAGGGAGAGGTGATTCATCACAGCCGGGTCTTTCTGCTTCTCTTACATTTCCTGCAGAGAATGCCAGGCAGGACTGCATTCCATAGCTCTTAATGACAGGACTCTTGGATGCCCCCAACTGAAGGCAGGGTGTGGTTGGGAAGAGGACTGCTTATTTTTGACAAGAAGAATTGTTCACTGAGAGGTTGGAATCTATGGAAATGACCCGGAGGGAAGTCAAAGAAAAACAACAAAAGAATGTTCTTTGTCAGGATATCTAAATCTTTGAGCCACACCAATGATTTTAAATGTGAAAATTTCCAGAGGCCTGATTTTTAAACATTTCTTTAAATATGATTAAGTTGACTTTTGAGCAGTTAATTTGACCAAATGATGTGATTATGGAATGAATTACCACGCTTTCCTCTTAGCTTCTAAGTACATTTCTCCATTGTGCATAAGAAAATTTCAAAACAGTAAAACCTAGCAATGGTGTCACTTTTTTCTTATAAAGGGGTCACATCCTCTCTGTGCTGGAAAACCTCAGTCCAGCTGAGGTTGTGTCTTAGCACCGGTGGTTCTTACATTGCTAAGAATTGGCTTGGGGCAGATCCTATCCACAATCTGAGCCCATTGTTCAAATGGATGGACTTATGTTACACATACATCATGGCCTGAAGTGGGCTGTTTGCATAAATAGGAATGCCTGTTATTGGCATGCAGTATTATTCTAATAATATGATGCATGCTGATTTCATAATTATTCTTGTGCTTTCTATGATATAAGTACATTTCCCAAGTATTGGCTATCAAAAACCATTTCGTTCACCTCAAAATCAGCAACAAAATCTGAAATGAGCAGGGGTCATGAGAGTTAAAAAGTAGTTGAGCCTTCCTTTCCTCATCCCTACTATAGAACCCCTAAATGTCTTTTCTCAGGGAATATCTAGAAGAATAAATTAGATTAAGTGATATAATGGATGTGACAATGTCTACCAGTGGCAAGAACATGGTAGGTTCTTGATGAATATGCGTTTGCATCCTTTCAAACAGGTTAGACATAGTTCAACCTAATAGTGAGATCATCTATTGAGCAAAACAGATATTTCCATAGAAGAAGGCTTTGAATAACGCAAAAAAGTCTTCCATATAGCTGTCCATCCTTAAGGTCTATCCTAACTTGGAAAGTGCAAAAAGCTCTCTCTCTCTCTCTCTCTCTCTCTCTCTCTCTCTCTCTCTCTCTCTTTTTATAACAAGGAGAATATAATGTCCATCACCTCTAGGAGAGATTGCATAAAATAATCATTCCTGTGAAAGAAGACAAGAATATGTGCAAGGAAGTCATAGACAGAAAGAGAAAGAGATATAAAATTGTCAAACTCCATATAACTGAGGCAGGACAACTGAACTTCAAAACTGGTGCCTTGCCCACCTACAGACACGAGTTTGTCCATTTTGCTAGTATATTCACACTAATACCAAGAACTGGTATGACCAATATGGCCACCAGCATATGGAGCAAAGGATACATGTCACAAATACTGATTCAGGAAAACTAGGGAGCCAGTCACCAGAACAGAAACAAGACTTTTCCTGCCTCTGTCCACAGGTGGAATGAGATGGCAGCTGATATGAGGGCCTATGACACAAGGCAATTTGCATCCCTCCTGTCATTCCCATAACCTCAGGAGGTCAATGTTCATGTCACTATCTTAAAGATGAGGAACTTGAGTTTACTTAATTCACCAAGGGTTGGCTCTGAGGCAGTTGAACAAGAAACAGGACCTGGGTGTGTTCAACTTTAAAGCCTGACCTCCTGAAACCACACCCATCCCTATTTTATATTTCTGCCTGGTTTATATTCCTAATACACCTAAAAGAATTGCAAGTGAAATAACTATGCAGTTCATACTGTGAGCTATTTCGTTATCATCAGTGAATCCTGCAACTGCCCTGCAAAAGCCCTAAGTAAAAATATCACCGCCAGCTACTTCTACAGATCTGAATCCAATCTAAGTGATCTCTGTTGATCTCTGCCAATATCAAGATGGCCTCATTGAACAGAAATTGTAAGTAAATATTCCTGTCTCCAACTTTTACAAGGTAGCTAGTTTTTAAGTGAAATTAGGTAGTAAAAAAACTTCCTCCAAGATGTATGATGGTTTAACACACTGGATTTTAAGCTTTATAACTATCATCGTCATTGCCATTATCAACTGCATTCATTGTCTTTAGACATGAAGTATAAACTGATCAAAGAGAGAAAAGTAGGGCTGTAGGGTGAAGTCAGGTAGAGGCTGAGCCTGGCTTGCAGGCACCCTCTTCCTCTCTCACCTCATCTGCCTTGGAGGGAAGCCTGAAGAGTGTCTGATGCCCAGGGACCTAGCTGGAAGATTGTCCCGGTTTAAGCTGTTAATTGTTGCAAACATTTTTTCAGACTTAAGGCAGGCTGGTAGGTGCTCTGGACGGTGAAGGTAATTTAGGGTAATTTAGACGTGACTCTGCCCTCAAAGTCAACAACGGAGACTTTAAGCTTGAGTCTCATCATAAGTAATGATCCGTCTTTGTCTTTTATCAGTTTTCTGCCAAGGCATCATCTGTCGAGTCAGCCTAACACATGGTTCTTCTAGTGCAAAGCTCCATTTTGGTGCTCATTTAACACTTACCTAGGAGACAAGCTTGCCAGGGTTCCCAAATACTAAAACATTTTTGGTATGTGGTGGGGAAGGTGGAAGAATCAAGCTTTTTTCCCTTCTCATTTTCCTTTTGCTAATGAGACAGTTTTTAAGTATACTTATAATACTTAGAACAGGCAAGAAGTCAAACAATCAATTTTTCCGAAGTGTACATTATATTTCTTTTTTTTTTAAATGTTTTTATGTGTTCTTTTCAGTTATACAGGACAGTAGGATATATTTTGATATATCATACATATATGGAGTATAACTTCCCATTTTTGTGATTTGTACATTATATTTCTGAGTTTAAAAACACAAAACCAAAAATACTACAGCCCCTTTCTAAGTTTTGAACACATAACATGCAGCTGCTGGGACACAGCAACCCACAGTTTCTGGGCGAGATATTTACCCTCAAGTGACCCTCCACCTTGCTCAGTGTGTGCTCAGAGAAGCACACAGTTAGTTACTAACTTGGCTGATTATACTTTCCTTGGGTCGGTCTACCAGTGTCTAAGGTGATTGTGGCAAGAAATATTGGGTCTTCTATGAGCTGCCACAATCCCATCTGACCACATCACATCCACAGAATGTTCTATGGAAACAATTATATACATAATGGCTACACTGCTATGCTGTTAAAACCAGGAACAGACACACACAGTGTAGAACAAGAAAACAGGAGATGGTAGATACAGGAATGCAAGAGACAAGAAATAAAATTTTCATAAGCACATCTATTAAAAGTGGAAATGAACAAGTAGCTATATAAAGCTATATTATAGGTTAAGAGAGCATTTATGGCCTTACTTGGAAATCTGTTATTTATTTTCTGGTATGTCTTTGTAATATGCATATATCTTTCAACTATTAGAATACATTGGAGTCCACTTTATAATATTCTTATGAGTAGCTGAAATGTTGAAGAAGAATCCATGATAGTTCCTGATATACATATTTGATGACCTCCTGGTTCAGGGAAAGAGCCAATTTTCCTGTAACTTTATTCCAAGTCCTATTTCTCCAGGCTCTAGAGTCAGCCTGCTTCAATTTGTTTCCTGCATACTTCATTATTCAGCTGTGTGACTGGATAAGTGACAATTCCCACATCTGTAAAAGGTAGATAATACTAGTGCTTATTATTTGCTGTGAGGATGAAATGGCTTGGTGCACGTGACATGCCAACACAGCTTCTGCCAACCACTCCTGCACAATCACCATCTTCATCATCGCCATCATTAGTATCATTAGTAGTCTTCTCTGGTGACACCTTCCCACCTCCATTGTGTAGACCTCATTATCTCTATCTTCTCCTCTGCTCCATCTAACCCTCTTGGGATCTTTCTTCAGCAACGCTTACTAAAGAAATTTGGGGACTTAAAAAAAAAAAAAAAAACAACAACAAAAACTCTTTTCCCCCTGCTCTCTTAATTCTTTTACGGTCTTTTGTGCCTTTAAATATCATACTTAGGTGAAAAATATCCTCATTTATCTTTACAAACATGCCCTTTGCTCCAAAATAAAGTCCTATTTATCCAGCTTCTACTAAGTACAGCTATAAGATAGAAATCTCAAACAAAACCCACATAAACTGAGCCAACAGTGGATGTAGTTATGCACCCTCCCAGCTTCCCTAAAGCAGTCCTTGCTGTTCAGACCCCTCCTAAAGAGATGATAATCTCCATCCTCCAATGCCTTTGCAGTTCTCTGGAAAGTATGTTAAGTTTTCCTCCCATCTCAAAGAGTTAAAATACTTCAATTGGTGTATCCATGAATTTTCTTAGATCCAAATGAGAATTTTGCAAATTCCAAAAGCAGTTCTCCATTGTAATTTATTCCAGTGAAAGAAAATAAATCGTAACCTTAAAGTTCACATGTGTTCACCCTACTTGATCTTAATATCGAGGTGTCACAGGGAATCTGGGAAGCTCTTAACTGCTGTGTGTTTTGTTAACATCAGTCACCTACCTCAGTGCTGGGGATACAAAGAAATCCAAGACAGAACCTTCCTTTATCCACATGATGGGTTTTTAGGTAATGAAAATCCTCAAGTAAACTAGGTACATGACTATGGCAAGTTCTAAAATGGAAAATTCTACAGAAGCATAAAAAGGGCAGACTTAGGGAACCTCAGTCCAACACCTCAACAGCATAAAATATTTTCAATTTGGGAAAATTAGCAAGATTTGGACTGATAATTCAGAGACAATGTCTTCCTTACCTTTTGTCTTGGTCATTGTTTATGCACCAAGCAAACTGCTCCTGGTTCACTGTGGCATCTAGTGCACCTCCTCCTAAATTTAGAGCTGTTCTTCTTACATGCTGACTTGAGCACTAGTGAAAAATCTTTCCCTCTAAGCTTGAATTCTTTTGAGTATGCATAGTTATCCTCTGTCCAATTAATTAAGAAGGATTGGCCTCCTACCCTAAAAGTACTCACCACACGATTTCAAGAATGGTTTTGGAGTCATACACAGTTTAAGTCACCACATGGCCAAAATAGCCTTTGTGTTCTTCAGATTAAAACCACTCATTACATTTCACTTTTTTCTTCATCCAACAGTACATTTTATAAACATACTTAAGTAACTCTTTTGTTCCCCCAAATCCATGAGACTATATAGAACCCAAGGTAATTTGGTGGGTGGTTAGTTCTTAATAAGAACCAGGTGGTTCATTTCATAGGGCCATTACTTTAGCTTTCTTGTGTTTTCATAAGGTTCTTGCCATTCATGATATATTTCTTTTGCATAATGGAAAAAGAGTTAGATATATCATCATATCCCATACTATAGACATACCATAATGCCTACCCTTATGTTTTGATTTTTTGGTGTAAAGTCAAACCACACTATAAATTCCTGTACTGCACAGTACAGATCTAGTTCCAATGGTAGGACTACTGATGCTAGAAGTCTTAAGTCCTCTTATTTTAAAAGTTCCATTCCCAAAACTCCTCTGGCACCGAAGCTTGATGTTACCATTTTCTTCCATTTAGTAAGCCCATGGTCTTCTTTAAAATTCAAAATCTTCTAATCCACAAAAACATTTGTAAGTTCTTACTCTGTCAGGGTACTAAACCAGATGCTAAAATTGCTATCATAAAAAAACAGTGAGTGCTGAGCTTCATAAAGTGACAGGTGTGCTTCAGCGTTACCCCTGCCCGCTTTCACCACCACAGCCCTGTGATCGCAGAGGAATTCTCCTGCATTTAGCAAGAAAGGAGAAATGGTATCCTCTTCCCTCCACCTTTCAGTTCAAATCAAATCCACAAGTTCCACTACTACTCAGCAGAGAGAGAAGACGGCAGGCGCCGTGGCACTGTTGGCCTGGGATCTGTGGATGCAGCAAGAATGACATTCACTACCAACGGGCTGCCCCAGCAGAGGCAGAGGGACTGGACAGCCACTTCACACTAGGAACAACACAAATAACACCTCGCTCACGTTTAACCCCACCAGTCACAGGAAGAGCTCTATCTATGTCTTTGGAAATGGGATCAGATGTAAAAACAATTCTTAAGCTCATATTACTCCTAATCCATTGTAAAGTGGTCACTCTCAAATCGTAACTTTTGCTCTGATATGCTGTTGCTTGTAAACATGGCTAGTTGTCAGAACTGAGTTTCAATATAATTCCAGGCAAGACCTTTTGTAATAGAGTGTTAATATTTTTCAAAAGAATAATTTTGGGACATTTCCCAGATCAGCATCTGGCTTTTTTATAGCTCCCTAAGGAAAGGACTTACAAGAGGAAGCAGTGGAATAATTACATTTATTAACAGTTTATTTTATGTGTGATTTTTTTTTTTTTTTTTTTTTTTTTTGGCACATCTGTACACAACCCACACTTCCTCAGGTACCAACTGGTCCTGTTTTCTTTTATTTGCCTCTGAGTACCTGACTTGAATGATAATGCCTAGCAATGCACCCCGCCCGTGCACACATACACACTTCAGTGAGGATTCAATAAGATTCAGTTCCATAATGCACATCTGTAGTTTGTTGGGTGGAACACATTTTTCCAATACATAAGCTCTTCTTTTGTAAAGGAATGATTTTTCAGGCACTGTCACTAGTCACAGTAATTTCAAATGGAAGAACAATTAATAAACAGAACATGGGGAAGAGTTAAAAAGCTCAGACATGAAAAGAGAAATAACATGGGAGCAGTCAGTTCTGCACTGAGCCAGCAAAAAGAAACAAGTGTGGCCATGCAATTGATTGCAAAATTGGGAAAATGTGCTGTTTATCTGGTGAGAGGATCTGTAAAATGTATTGGGTTATCAACAAAATCCACTGTTCTTCTTTTATATTATTCCTTATTGAATTTTAGAAGACATAATGAGAACAATGATAATAGTAGATTATTTAAAATCTGGGTAATAGTAAATTGCATTATGTATTTCAATTTACAATTTATTAAGTTTCTTTTTTTAACATTTATTTATTTACTTTAGTTGTACACAATGCAATGCATTTATGTTTACGTGGTGCTGAGGATCGAACCCGGGCCACGCACATGCGAGGCGAGCGCTCTGCCGCTGAGCCACAACCCCAGCCCACAATTTATTAAGTTTCTGAGTGACGTTAATGTGTATTAAAAAAAAAAAGGTCTCTCTTTAAGCAAAATGTATCCTAACAATGAAGACATATGTAGACCTAGGCAATTTATAATTCTAGGTATAATGACACAAATGACTAAAATGGAACATTGATAAACTCCTGGAATTCTATGTGCTAGATAGAAATCAGAATAGAAAAAAAAATCATGAAGAAGATGGCATGCAAGCAGAATTTTGAATGACAATTGGAATATTGGTCTATTGGTCAGTATATATAATGAGAAAATGCAATCCAAAAGTTTTAAATTATAGGAGTAAAAAGAAAGAAGTAAGTGAATTTTGTCTCACTGGGGTGTAGTATAATCTTGGAATAAAACATAAGCAAGGCAGTTTAAAGTAATGTATTTAAAAAGAAAAAGAGGACTCTGATACCTGAGCAACTTGTTGTATAAAATATAAATAAGTCATTGAAGCATGGATGAAATGCAAAGAGATATTTAAATTGTAAAATATGACTGCTAAACTGTGGGATAATAAGTCCTATTACCAAGAAAAACCATTGTTTTACTACATGTAATGGTGGTTTTACAGATATAAGTGTCAAGGTGTAAGCTAATTATTCTGTGTAGGAAACAGATAAAATGTAGAGTTTCCATTTAAAAAGTTCAAGGAAAAGATTCATAAGAGTTAGTGAGATTAAATATGCTTAGAAAGGGGGTCAACTGAGGGGGGAAATGGTTGAAGAGAGACTTAAGGATGAAAAAGGAGACATTTAATGAGGTCTTTTCAAGTTATTTTCCAAAGGTCCGTTAGTGGTACTGGTCTTTTTACAGTCCCTCCTATAGCAAGAGCATTCCTGCAGTGGCGCACAGGAGTACTGAGTTCTGTATCCACAGGGGCAGAGGAAACTGGAGACTGAGAGGACTGATGAGTTTGTGTTACCCTGTGGAGGAGGACTTGAACCTGCATCCAGAGGGATCTGGATTCCATTATGCGAATAATGACGAGTCACTGAAGATTGTTTGTTTTTGCTTATTTGTTTGCATCAAATATGTTTCAGAAATATACCTCTGACAGAAATGAAAGCACTGTCTTGGAAGGGTAGATTGGGTGGCACAGGGACAGATCATAAAACTGTTAAAATAATCTGGTTCAGGGGCTGGGGTTGTGGCTCAGCGGTAGAGCGCTCGCCTCGCACATGCTCAGCACAGGTTCGATCCTCAGCACCACGTAAAAATAAAGGCATTGTGTACAACTAAAACAAATAAATGATTATAAAAAAATAATCTGGTTCAGAAGAATAGATAAACAATTAGAGCAAAGAGAGTAGGCATGGAAATGGAGAGACTGTGTGTGTGTGTGTGTGTGTGTGTGTGTGTATGTGTGGTGCTGGGGATTGAACCCAGGACCTTGTACATGAGAGGCAAGCATGCTACCAACTGAGCTATATCCCCAACCCTGAGAGACAGTTTTGACAGGCATTCAAAAATAAAGTCAAGAAGGATTGGCACATCACCAATGTGAGTGATGTTGAAGAAAGAATATCGAAGATGGCTCCTGAAAATCAACATGCAAGCTTCTTTCTTCAGTAGTCTTATTGTTAGTAGGAATATTATGGCTATGTTAAAGTTATTTTATAAACAAATAATCATTAATTAAATTAAAAATTAATATTTTCAACATGAGACAATAAATACAAATATTCACAGTTAAGTGAAATCCTGTTAAATTTGATTTTAAAAATCAAATTATAAATTCATGCATTATCTTCTCTCATATATATATATATACATACATACATACATATATATACACACACACACATATTTAGCTCTGTCCTCTGAAAATACCTAGAAGCAGTAACAACCAGTAACAATGAACACTCCAGCTCTTTGATTATTGTCTCTCAACGCCATCTTCAAGTCAATAGGAAACAGGATCCAACTTGAAGTGTTTTCCCCTGGCCTGAGATGGGATGATTTGGCAGCAGACAGTCAAACTCAGAATGCAGAGTAGTCAGTAAGATAAATGACACATTTTCTCCAATAAATCAGTGGTATACAAAAAAAAAGTATCAGTGTACTGTTGTGTAGGATAAAAGACACCGAAGAAACATGATAGCTAAATGCAATATATGGACCCTCAGACTTATATTTTATACAATTAGGAGAAGATTGGATTGCATTAAGAATTTGTCCTTATATCTATACTAATTGTCTGGTAGGAAGAAAAAGAAAGGGAAGGATTCTGAAGATTTGTTTGTTTGTTATTCTAGGTGCAATGCTATGATGTCTAGAGTTTGCATTAAAATACAGCAGGACCCAACATGAAACAATGTGTGTATGGAGGAGAGTTGGGGGTGGAGTGAGGGATAGCGGGTATACTCAACCAAATGTTAAAAAGTTTTTTTTAATTTGGTTGATATGTATGTGTAATTCATTGAACTGTTTTCTCTAATTTTGTGTGTTTAGAAATTTTCACAAAAGCCTTTTCCAAGAAAAGATAACTTTGAATTTTAAGCTACAAGGTAGACCATTTTAAAAACCATATAGCTGGTCTCCCCATCTCACATATACTCCCATTAAATTCATCCCCTGATTGTCATCATTTTCTTTATTTTTGAACATTTGTTATGTGACCTCTCACCTTCCATAGTCTTCAAAGTCCCCATATTACTTTACATGTTAAGCAGAAATCATAAGGACCTGCCATTCAAGGTGCTTTGTTTTCCTTTTTTTTTTTTTTTATGGAGGTAACATAGAGCATAAAATTAACACTTGTTAATTCTGTGGCATTTAGTACATTCACAATGTTGTACAAACAGCATCTCTATCTAGTTTCAAACATTTTCATTATCCCGAAAGAAAACCATTCAATAGATACTTTCATGTGCTTTTTAATCTAATCCAAACTATAGATCTAGATACATCTCTGAACATGGCCAATGCCTTCTTTATTTGACCCTTGCTCATATTGGTCCTTCTCCAATAATGCCTCCCACTTTAACTGCCTTTAAGAACCCCCTTTTAATTCCCAAACCAAACTCTACTTCATTCATGAAGGCTTCTCAGTGCCATAAGTCATTTTTGATCTTCTACCTCCTCTGAATTCTAGCATTGACACCTCTTTCAGTGATAAAAGAATATGCTCTTTTATAGGATAACATAGAACATAGAATTGTATTTCATAATTTATTATTTTAATGATAATAGAGCCAAAGAACTTTAAAAGAAAGAATATTTTAAATCCAAACAGTTCTTTAGTCCATTATGTCTAAGGGAGAAAAACTGATCTTGGAACAAGAGAAAACAGGGCTCACACATCTGCAATAGGAAATGCTCTGGAAAAAGGCTAGCTGCACATTAAATCACAGTGTGGGGGGAAATGTTACCACGATTGCCAATACGGTCAAAGTTTCTAGTAATACAAAGTGTTCCAAAACAATTTAAAACACAAAATGCACAGTGAAGCTGAAAATAATAACAATAAAATCTATGGATATAAATGTTGAGCATTTGACAAAT
The DNA here is from genome assembly GCA_025594165.1 of Tamias sibiricus. Taxonomy (NCBI): domain Eukaryota; kingdom Metazoa; phylum Chordata; class Mammalia; order Rodentia; family Sciuridae; genus Tamias; species Tamias sibiricus. Next base: position 28,054,276 of record CM046663.1, read on the forward strand.
CGCCACAAGGTCATTGCTGGCCAATGCATTGATGTTGGTTGGGCCTGGCATTTGAATTATGCAGGGAAGCTAGAGACTCCAGTCTCCACCTGGGTCTACTTCATCAGTTTCATGGCCCCCAATTCTGCCAGGAGCAGAGCCTGGCACAGGTGGGGATGAGTCACAGAAATCTCAGGAATAATGGAAATTTAAAATGCCTCTGTGCTTTAGAGGCATTTGTGTCCAATTCCATCACCCTGCAGAAGACTAATGGGGCTGTAAGGAAGGTAGACTGACTGCTTTACCTGATGAGTATCAGCAAAACCAGTCTTAGAATTCAAGCATTCTCATCCCAATTCCAAGGCTCTTTCTGCCCCAGGACCTAGATTATTTATTTGAATTCTTTATTTTCCTTAAATTGTGATTAACGTATTTTTTTTTTTTTTTTTCTGGAATTTTCTTTAAAAGTTTAGTTTGTGATTATTTCTCCTGAGGCCCAAGGAAAAGAAAGTTGCTGTGAACATCATGTTTACTTATAGTATTCTGCTATACTTCTGCATATTGTGATTTCTATAAACCATTTTGCTAAAGAAGTCATGAGAAAAAAATGAAAGCTCAAGGTCTGTTAAGAAGTGCAGGAGAAATGTCATATGAAAATCAAAATCTGGACTGTGGCAGAAACAATTCTAACCTCAGGAGCAAGTCCAAGATTTGAGCCAGTCTCTAGCTGTCCTGTGGAAACACACCTCAATAGAGGCCCAGCTCAGACAGGCTGTGGGCCACAGATGGTGGTATCCTCACATGGCAAGGAGCACAGGATGGTAGTGGAGAGAGAGAGAGGTTCCTCTTGATGTGTCTTCTTATATAGACACTAATCCTATCAGATTAGAGTTCAATATTTATAGCCTCATCTAACCTTAATTACTTCCTTAGGAGCCCTGTCTCCAAACACAGTGAGATTGGGAGTCATGACCTCAATGTACGACTTCTCGAAGGACACAATTCAGTCCGTAGCAACCCCCATCTTTGCTTTCACATTTACATGGTGTTCTCCATAACCATGTGCATGTCTGTCTCTTGGTCCATATACTCCTCCTTTTTAACAAATATCCCAGTCATATTGGATTAGGGTATTATGAAGTATTCCCAAAAGCTCATGTGTAAGACTATGAGATTTATGTTTTCTTTTCTATCAAAGTTAAACATATAATGCAACACAGGCGTGTTTACGGTAACTTAAATTTCACGTGTATAGTGGAGCCGTGTTAAGTTAGGAAATGATGTGGTCAGAATGGAGTCATTTTTAAAATTTCCTAGCAGGTATCCAACCCAAACAGTAGCCCTTTTCCATGCCCTCCCCAATTTTAAATTAGCTAATTGAGTAGATTGTTCCCCCGAACTCTTCCCATCAGACTGAGGGGCAGAGCTTCATTAGGGATAAAAACCGGCAGACTGCCAGGTGCTTTTGCTCACTGGATTCCCTTTGGGGGGTGGGGGGCGCACCCTCTGAAGAAGTACAATTTTGCCTGGGCACACGTTTGATTTCTTGCAGCACCTCAGTATTTCTAACAAGATAATGCAAGGTGGTTTTTTTTTTTTTTTTAATTTTAATTTTATTTTATGTTTTTGGTGCCAGGGATTGAACTCAGGGGCACTCGACCACTGGGCCACATCCCCAGCCCTTTTTTGTGTTTTATTTAGAGACAGGGTCTCACTGAGTTGCTTAGCACCTCGCCATTGCTGAGGCTGGCTTTGAACTCGCGATCCTCCTGCCTCGGCCTCCCAAGTGCTGGAATTACAGCAAGGTGTTTTAGATGTGAAAAGATTGGGTTAAGATAGCCTTAACCTAATCAGTGCATTAATCCCCAATAAGGATTAACTGGGTGGTAACTGTAGGCAGATAAAGAGTGGCTGGAGGAGGTGGGTCATTGGGGTTGTGTCTTTGGGGTATATATTTTGTCCCTGCTGAGTGGAACACTCTCTCTCTCTCTGCTTCCTAGTGGCCAAGTCCAGAGCTGCTTTCCTCCTCCACACCCATCCACCGTGGCATTCTGCTCAGCGCAGGCCCAGAGCAATGGAGTGACCATCTACGGACTAAGACCTCTGAACCCTTGAGCACCAAATAAGCTTTTCCTCCTCTCATCGTTCTCATCAGGTCTTTTGGTTATAGCTATGAAAAAAAGGTGACTAAAACATAGGGATACACTTTAACCTTGACTAATTACATTTTCAAAAGACCTTATGTCAAAATAAGGTGCTGAGGAATGAAGGTTTCAAACTTGCTGGGTTTGTAACTCAGTGGTAGAGTACCTGTGTACGTATATGAGGCCCTGGATTTCATCCTTAGCACTGCAAAAAAACAAACAAACAAAAAAAAAAAAAAAAAAAAACTGGGAAGATACCATTTAACCCATAAGCATACTCTTTTCTGGGACCAAAACATCCAATAGTTTAGATGATGTCTTGGCTTTCATACCTCCATCAAAACAAACTGAGGCAAGACTTTTGAGAGGAAGTAGTTATTTGGGAAGTATATGGATAGAGGCAGGGGAAGTGGCATGAAAAAGAGCACATGGTAAGTCAGCACCGGTGGTGCCTGGGAAATCCCATGGGGAAATATGGGAAAGGAAAATTTATCACTCCAGAGAGCTGAAAGGACGGGAAGATTTAATTACCAATTTCCTGCATGATGTTGGGTGATGGTTGTTGTGTCCTCTCCTTCCTTTCTCTCCTTCTCTTTCTCCTTCTCCTTCTTTTTTTTTTTTTTTTTTTGCTTTAGCCTGGATAGGTCCCCAGGGAAAATGCATATTCATGAACAAAGACACAAATCATGGTCATGCCTCACTCCCAGCTCTGCTCCCTCGGCATATTAACCTGGATTCCTGCTAGCCTTCATTTGTCATATCAGGACAATACTTAGAAACATCCGTGTTAGACAAGACTCTCTTTCAAGTCTCACATCTGGCATCATGAACTCATCCATAGCCCAACCTCACTCTGGATACTAAGCTCTGTGTTCCCAACTTAGAATCTTACTCTGAGAATTTAGCATAGCACTCATCCACATTCTTTTTCTGCCACAAAGGCAGAAGAAACAGCAAGCATAACACATGTGGTGGGGAGGGCGGAATGTAGAATTAGCTTCCTTAGAGTATTGGGCAATCTTATTCTGTAATTATGTTTTATCAGTGAGGCCTGTTAATAGAGATGTCAGTTTTGCTTTAAAATAATTGTTTTTATTACTGTGACTTTTCAGTTCACCTCAAAATGTCCTCCTAAAACATTTGGCTCATGTACATGAGTGTGATAAAAGTAAAACAAAATAATTAATCCTAAACCCTGTATCAAGCTTAAAAAAGACATATCCCAAAAGCACAAAGACTGGAATTACTAGTTACTTGCAAATGTCATTCTCCAATTATTTCAATCTCTTCTGGCAATGATAATGGGTAAGATTTACAGAGGCCTGGAGCAGGAAGGAGTTGATAGGCGGGAGTGGTAAACTGTGTCAACTCCTGCAAGTTTGGAAAAGTGAAAGCAGGGAACTAGCTATTGGGCTTGGCAAAATCAAAGATATTACAGACCTTGATAGGAGGTATTTCAGTGGAGCGATGGAAAGAAAAAATTGATTAAAGTAAATTGAGCAGAAAAGGGAAAGTGAGAAAGTGGAAATAGTGAAACTTGACAGCTCTTTAGAGGAGTATAAATATCAGAGGGAACAGAAAAAAATGGACAAGAGGAGGGGTATCATATCAAGGAAAAGAAAACATGTATATAAACACACACACACACACACACACACACACACACATACACACACACACTTAAGACAGACAATATCAAGGCATGTTTTTGAGCCAATGGAAATGATCTGGTACATACCCATAATAGTAAAAGAACAAAAATAAGAATAACCGAGCATATTCTTGAGTAAGAAAGAGTAGCGGACAGGTGGCCTCTGATAGGAAGGTGATCAAGCATACAGACGCATATAGGTTTATAGGTTTGGTGGAAAGATGAGATTTTTCATCTGACTTTCCGTCTATTGTACTAATAAAATACAGGATGAGATCATCTATAGGGAGAGCAGAGCAGAGAGAAGTGGAGGGATTGGAGTTTTTTTTAAATTCTTTTTTTTAAAATATTTATTTATTTGCTTTAGTTGTGCACAATGCAATGCATTTATGTTTACGTGGTGCTAAGGATCAAAGCTGGGCCGCGCACATGCTAGGCGAGCGCGATGAGCCACAACCCCAGCTCAGGGATTGGAGTTTTGAGATGAAAGTTGTATCAGTGAGTTTCCTACTGCTGTAACAAATAACCACAAACTGGAAGGCTTTCAGCAACAGGAATTTGTTCACTCACAGTTCTGGAGGCCGGAAATCCAAAATCAAGGTGATATTAGGGCCATGCTTCCTCTGATAATTATGGGGGAGAAACTTTTCCAGCTTCCTCAAATGTTTGGGGACTGCTGGTCTCCCTTAGCTTGTAGCAACATAACTTTAGTCTGCTTGTCTTCATACGGCGTTTTCCCCTGGGCCTCTGTGTTTCAAACTTCCCTTTCCTATCTCTTATAAGGACACTCACTGTTGGATAGGGGGCCCACCCTATATCCAGTATCATCTCACATTGAGATCCTTAATTACAGCTGGAAAAAAGACTACATTTTCAAGATGGTCACATTTACGGGTACTAGATTAGGACTTGGACATATCTTTTGGGGGAAATCTATTTGATCTATTTTAGAAGTAATTATTATAATCACCTGGAAGAACCAGGAAAATAAAAAACTAGAAAAAAAAATGTTGGTCAGCTTTTTGTCACTATGACAAATACCTGAGATAAACAACCTAACAGGATGATAAACAACTTTTCTGAAAGAAGGTTCATGGTTTTAGTCTGTGGTCACTTGGCCATCTTGCTTTGGGTTTGTAATGGCAGAGTAACTCATGGTTGGAGAACATGCCAGAGGAGAGCTGTTCACCTTATGTTGGCCAAGGAGCAAAGAGCAGAGAGAGAAAAGGGCCCAGGGTCCCAATGTTCCCTTCAAGGGAGTGCCTGCATGCCTCCACTGACCTAACTCATGCCCTAACTTCCTTCCACTAAGCCTCACCTCTCAAAGGTTCACCAGGCTGGCAACCAGGCCTTGACCATCCGGCAATGGTAAGAATCCACATAAAATTATTTTAGTTTTTTTTTTTTTTTTTTGCTGGGGATTGAACCCAGGGCCTTGTGCATGCGAGGCAAGCACTCTACCAACTGAGCTATATATCCAGCCCCCATACACTTTTGATAATAATTTGAAACAAGTCTGGTCCACACCATTAGGTGATTTTATTTATTATTATTATTATTTTTTTTTTTTTTTTTTTTGTACCAGGGACACTTAACCACTGAGTCATATCCCCAGCCCTTTTTATGTTTTATTTAGAGACAGGGTCTCACTAAGTTGCTTAGGGCCTCACTAAGTTGCTGAGGCTGGCTTTGAACTTGCAGTCCTCTTGTTTCAGCCTTCCAAGCTTCTGGGATTACAGGCATGCACCAGCACATCTGGCAGGTGATTTTTCCTCACAATGTTCTGCTTCTTGGATGCCAATGTGAACATCCAAAGTGTTTATCCAAGGAGGATAGTTAATTTAACCCGAGTTGTGATTTTTCCAGACAGGTAAGACAAACTAAGAGAATAAAAACAAATATCATGAACCTTGAACAGCAGAGGGTCTGTAGTGCTGTATATATAGATACGTAGTGCAGAACTATACAGCATTTCACATAAAAAGGTGAGTTCAAGAAGATAGAGATGATTTGTTAAAGAGTGTCAATAGATTATAGGTCACTATGAGGTTAATAAGTCAATGAAGTGAAGAGTGTTTGAATGAGGCTAAATAGAAAATGTGGCTTCTGAGTAAGATACTTAAAATTGAGATTACGGTTTCTCAGCCTAGTTACCTTTTATAATTACCAGAAATTCTAAATAATTGTCTGGGGTAGGTCCCTGGGGTTGGTGGTATCCCATGATGAGAAGCACTCATCTAGGATCCATGTGACCTTGGGTCCATGAGCAGGTATGGAAATGCAGGGGAGGAAACAAAAATTGATGGAGCTGAGGTGAGAGATTAGAGTGTTAAAAGGACCTTCCCAGCAAAAAAGAATGTGAAAACCTCAGGGGACAGATAGCTCATGGGGACTCAGGAGAATAGGCCGCTCCCTAAGCTAGTGGTTTTATGGGAAATGGGACCCCAAAGCCATGTGAAACCTTAGCACCATTGGTGCTTCCCAAGACGGGAAGGGTAGCAGTAGCCAGGGGTTGGTCCAGTAAGTATCATCACAAAGTACTGGTTTAAAATTGTGCTTAAACCTCTTGTACCCAAGGGTTCATTTGCCTTCCTGAAAGAGATTGTCAGGTCTAAGAAAACCACACCTCATATCGTTGTCTATTATTCTCAAATATACAATGATTATTTTCTGGGTAATAGCTTGAAAGAAGAGCAGCCTGATTTATGCCCTGGAATTCTGCCAGGAATTACCAATCAATTCAAGAGAATCTGCCTTGATACCCTTCCCCCAAGCTGCTCAAAACATGGGACTATTGCCAACACCTGCCTTTGCCCTCCAGTAAGAGAGGACAGAGCTCATGCTGATTTCATTCTTGTTGCCACAGGCTCCCTTTGTGGCTGCCAATATCCAGTGACCCCCAGGACCATGGGCTTATGAGTTTATAGGTTTTACACCTCAACCCTTAAGCTTCTCCACCTATGTTATTCCCTCTTCCTTAGTGCTCCTCTGACCCCTGAGAGACATCCTGCAATAGCTTCAGACACTAGCCACAAATGATCAGTTACTGATTCCCCTCCTTTAAGGGGAGCTGGACTTAGTGACTTACTTCTATTGAATATCAAAAGGCAGAAGTGATGCGGTATCAGTTGTAAGAGAGATTTATCAAAAAGACTTCAAGTGGGGCACTGACTCATGCCGACAATCCTATTTTGTGTAAGTTCTGTTAATTTCTAAGCACTCTTTGCAAGTATACAAGGTTTTGGGGGGAACACATGTGGTTTCATAACAGACATACCTGTATTCTCTGATCTGAATTAGTAGAATGTGTATCTTCAATGGGTTTATTCACCCATTCACTATTTACTTAAATTATTGTTTTTTTTTATACATTAGTTTGAGTTCCTCTAACAAGACCTCCTTACAGGGTAGGTATGTAATAATCCACTCAAAGTCAAACATGCTGGCATTTTTCTTTTAAATTTGTCTTTTACCATCTATGGTCCACCTAGGCAAGCTATCTCTTGGGAATGACTCCTCACAGAAGGATACGGTGTAGAAAGTATTCTTGTCCACAAAGTACTATTAAACACTTTGAATATTTTACATAACACATAGTGATATTGTATTTATTTAAAATACTTTTAATAATAACCAGCTTGGTGGACCATGAAGAAAAAATATCCCCAAATGTAGTGCTTCTTTCTTTCTAAGAACGACTAATTTTTTTTTTCTTTTATATGTCACCACAACTCTGCTTGAATGAAGCAGGAGTAAATGTATGTGTAGGAAGCATGCATTTTAGTTCCTCATTCTTGGTTGGAGGAAGTATTTTAGTTCAGTCTTGAGCAGTTGGTCTTATATCCTCCATCCACTCCGAAGTTCTTTGAATTTTAAGGACCTAAGTGAGTCCAGCTTTTGTGAAAGTGAAACTGACTTAGCTTAAATGATGACAGATTGGATCATTAATGAAACATTAATTAATCTGGAGCATCCATAAGATAAATTAATAACAATCTTTACATGGTCCTTTGTATATACAAAATACTTTTTCATCTCCTTTCTTCTTGACCTCCTCAACAGATCCGGGAGCTAAATATATAGCAGATTTTTCAATTTCTATTTTTCAAATGAGGAAATAGAATCTCAGTGAGGTTAAATGACTTGTCCAAATCCCACATCAAGTAAGTTATGGCACCCGAAATTGAACAAGGACTTCTGAGGCCATGATGTGACTGATTGATATCCTGGCGCACTAAATCACCAGCAGGAAAGACTATCTTTTACACATGAGCAAACTCAGGTCTGATAGTTTTTGTTACATATACTCCAACCTTCTCAGGGACAGTTCTCATGCTTTATTTTATGTGAAAAACAAAGAAAGCCTCTCCTCCGTGCGTAGCAATCCGTCTTTCATCATACTCATTTGTGTTTCACATGACTGAGTTTGCTGTGCAGGGAATCATCAGGGTATTATTCCAAATAGAGAAAAATCAGATAAAACCCAGTGTTCCTGGCTGCAGCCTGTGTGATTATGAACACAATACTGTACTTACAGTAGGATGCCAGAATGAATAGACACTGCTGCCTTTGAAAGGATGAGCATTCGCTTTGACCTAATAACTATCTGACGCTGGGTACAATTATCTTTCTCCAAGTGGCACATTATTATTTGACACATTAATTGTTGTGTTATTTCTTTCTGAAAGGCATGTTGGGTGTCTAATACAGACCAGAAGCTTCATGAATTATCCATGTCAGGGGACTGCAGCCCTGGTTTACCTTCCCCAGATAAAATAACCCAATCTTATCTCCTTTTTTCCCTGACCACAGGCAGACCTATGCTGCCCTAGGACCTCAGCGCTTTCTTCTCGTGTCCTGGCATTTCTGATAAATACCAGCAACGGTGCATTTACTCATTACAACCATAAAAGCTCTCCTCCTCTTAGGTAAACCACAGAGACATCGCTTTGCAGAATGGAACATTCTTTATGGCATGGTTTTTGCCTAGGAGGCACTGTACAAGCATGATGGGGTGGTCTGCTGTCTCTGCATCTATTCTACCCTGGTTCCTTTTCACTCTTTTCTAGGAAGGGGGTCCCTGAATGGGCTGTTTCCATACACGGAAGACTCTTTGGCCCTGGCCAGAGCTCAGCATTCCAGCCTGGATGATCTTCCATTGCTGCAGCTGCTCCTTGGCAGCCCCTGTTGGATGATGGGCTGGAGGCCCTGGTTCGCCTCTGGGCCTGTCATCTGTCGCGTTGTTAGACCACTGATGGGCTCTCTCTGCTTGCCCTTTAAGCCTGCACTTCCCTCTTTTCCAACTTTGGCTGCTACTAGAGGATAAAAATCAAGCAGCCACACAGATCTTCATCCCTTTCCAAATCCCAGTGATTGAAGCAATCTCACAGCAGGAAACAGAACCTCCCCCATTGTCTTCCCAGATACCTTAAGTGTGCATATTCCATAGCAAATTACTGTTTAAAAAAAAATCAGAATTAGAACATAGTTGATATTCCATACGTTGCTGCTAGTTAATGCCGTGCCACCCTAAAGACTCATCTCCCCTTTCGGTTTTAATTGGGTTCTTTTCTGTCGTTTTCATTTCAGTTTGCACCTGACTCTGACATATACAGCGGCTGATTACCAAGTAAGTTGTTCGGTGAGCTAGAGGTATGATAAATTAAATATGATATGTATCACTGAATCCGTCTTTGGCTGCTTCATGGCGCATTATAATTTGGGAAGGGACTATTAAAATAAAATATTAAAGAATAAGCAGAAACAGCCCACTGCTAACATGTCCAATGGCAAGAGAAAATTACAGGTTTCATTGTATATGCGGCACCATCTGCCTCTTTGCCGAGGCTCAGCCTTCGGCTCTCCCAGGGGAAATAGCTGTGGATAAGTTATTCAATTAGAACAGCATTATTGGCCGGCTACCTTGGAGAATTGGGTTGATGATGTTGTGATTATCCTGCTCTACATTCCTTCATGTCTCCGGCAGGCTGCAGCGCATGGCAACTTCCTTAAGTGTTTACCAAGCCCTACAGTTGAGGTGAACAATTGGAATGAGGAATATCAAGGATTCCTGAAAGAAAATCAATTTTGAATGAACTTTTGTTGCTTAGCCGCAGCTCCAATATTCTGAGTCATACTGTATTTTTGTGGACTTTCATTGAATTAAGTGACAGAAATGGCAGTAGGGAGGAAAGTGAATTTCATGATATGCATTTAACCTGTGGCACAGCACAAAATAATTCTTCATGTACGATTACAAGGTAGAAAAATACTCAGGCTTCCTTAAATATGATATTAATCTTAGGGATGGGAAAATCTCATAGGAGCATACTGCTTTCTTAATAGAGACTGCAGCTGTTCTTCAAAAGCATTTGTATCATAAAAGGTAATAATTATTTATGTCACTCTCCCAAAAGGTTAGGTCCCTTTACAGATCATGCCATCCAACCAATGGATTCCTAAATAAGAGCTTGTTAGGGACATTCATTGTTATCTTTAGGATTCTGTGGTTTGTGACTAGAAGACCAATGATATATCTCTTGCTTCATAAATATATATTACATGTAGTATTTACATGTAAGTATGTATATTATATATATATTTTACATATATATTATATTATATTATATTATATTATATATAGTATTTGGGGGCTGGGGTATAGTTCAGTGGTACAGCACTCACCTAGCATGCACAGGCCCTGGGTTTAATCTGCCCAAAAAGTGTTTTGCAAAATATACATGTAGTATTTCTTTTAAATGATAAGTGCTTATTAAAGAAAGTTGGACATGCATAAAAATATTAAAAAGTTAAAATCCAAAATCATTCATTATCATACCCCTTATAAATATGTATATATGCATACACTCTCATATATCAAAGATTTTTCTGGGTGTTTATTTGCATTCCAGGGGCAGTATTGGCAATATCGTGTGATTGTTGGTTGAGCAAGGAACTCAAACGTGCCCTTTATCACTGGTTCAGATGCTAGTGTCTTTGGAAGGTACCTGTCAGTATTTCAATATTCATGAATTACAAGAATTTTAAGATCATGTATTTTGTCCTGTTTGTATGTATGTGTTGGTAGTATTTCAAGTTAATCATTTTAACAGCTTCTTAAATATTAACACATTAACCCTTTTTTGCAAAAACATTTTTCCCAGCATGTCATTAATTTTCACTTAATTTATGATATTTTTGATATTCAAACTATTATTCACAAGTAGTCAGATCTGTTTTTTGCCAGTGTCGTTTTCTATCACAGCATGTTTAGAAAGTCCTTCTTCATTACAGACAAGTTAAATGTTTACTCATATTTTCTTGTTTTAAAATTTGGACCTTTTTAAAAACTATTTAATCCATCAGATACCAATGTTCCTCAGTATTCATGGGTGATTGGTCTCAGAATGTCCCCATGGCTACCAAAATCCTTAAACGTTCAAGATCCTTATGTGAAATGGTATAGTATTTGCAAATAGCCAATGCATATCCTCCTCTGCGCTTTGAATCAACTTTACATTACTTATAATACTTAATAAAATGAAAAAAAATCTTATATTTATTTTGGGGATGGTGACCAAAAAAAATACTGTATATGTCTAATAAAGTTGTAATTTTTTCCCTGAATAGTTTTGATTCACAGCTGATTGAATTAATGAAAGCAGAACTTACAGTAGAGTGACTGTATACATGTTCATATGTATGAATGTAATTAGTACTGAATAGTCAAAAATAAATGTATCTACATGAACAGATAATATTATATAAAAAAAAAACCCTAATATCTCAGTGGTAAAACACAATTTTTTTCTATTCTTGTGAAGTGCACATGTGTCCTAGAATCTCTTGGACAGATGTCCTCGACATGGTAAGCTTGGTTTTCCAGAGTGCAGCAATCTTATGGCATCTCTATCTCAACCAAAAGCTTTAGGTTCACCACGGAAGGAAAGGAAAAGATGGAAAAGTGTGTATCAACCCCCGTGTGCTCTGGGCCTGGAAATCATGCTTCTCCCCTCATAGACACAGCCCAGCTAAAGACCAGTTGTCTAGTCCCACCCACTGAAGGGAGCACAGGGGAAGGGGAACTAAAAATGTTGATAAGGACTTGGGGTATGGGTCACAGTCTACCCTTTTGTTTCTCCAAATATTCAGTTTGCTCTCCCTCAGGCACAGATATTACAATTACACCCACCTCCTAAGTTGAATTAAGTTTGGTATAAAGCTGCCTCCACACATACTATACATTTGGCCCCAAAGTTTCTCTGCACGTAGTGAAGTGCAGCCTAATTTGATTGTAAACAGATTATAACCTACCCTTGCAAGAAGTAGCCAAATCTTAGCTTATCATAGCAGCCCAGTATCAGTCAACCTTAGATCACTATTCAAACCTTGTTTCAATAAGGCCAACACCAAGATTTAACAAATCCAGCTATCTTTGCACCTCATTTCCATTTTTTTTTGCACATAACTTCCCTTTGTCTGCCTACAAATGTAAGCCAGCCAAGTGGTGGCTCCCGAGTCACTCAGAAACTATTCTGATCCTGTAGGCTGCCCAATTCTCAAATCATTCCTTATTCCATTAAACTCTTTTGAGTTTGTGTCTAACATTTTTTATTTAATACTCCTCTCCAAAAGGGATAATCCCAAAGTCTCCCATTCATAGCATCAAGCACGAAGTGCAGAATCTCAGGGTGATGTATGGTGTTCTGTATATCAAGTCTAGAAGTTGCTCCCTGAGCTCTGGAAACCTATCAACAAAAATAGAAAGCTATCTGGCATTCACACATCCAATGATTGAAAATGGAAATAAATTTCTGAGCCTGAGAAGTTCTGAATTCCTCCTAAGCAGATATTTAATGAGCCTGCTACCTTGATTAATCCCTGGCTCTGCTCTCTTGGCAGAGCTTACTTGGTCATTGATCTCTGTGACTTCTGGCTCCACCATCAGGGAGAATTTTTTTTTCCCCTTTTCATTATCTGTTTTGGTTTGGATATGAGGTGTAAAATCTCCTGTTAATACAGGAATATGCTGAAGTGAAATAATTGGATTGTGAGGGTAATAACCTAACCAGTCCATCCTGAATGTACTGACTGGGTGGTAACTGACTATGTGACTGAAGAGGTGGGTCACAGGGGGCATGCACTGGACAAATGCATCCTTCCTGTGACCCCCTCCCCTCTCTCACTCTCTGTGCCTCTTGACCCCTACCATGAGATGAGCAGCTTTCCTCTGTTGGGCCAAGAACAATGGAGTTGGCCATCTATGGACTGAAACCATGAGCTCCAGATAAATTTTCCCCTCCTCTATGTTGTTCTTGTCATGTATTTTTGTCACAATGACACAATAGCTGACTAAAACAGAAATTTTTATCAAGAAGTAAGGTTGTTACTATGACTAACCTAACCATGTGGTTTAGAAGCCTTTGGAGCTGGCTTGTGGGAGGAATTTTGAAAAGTTTAGGGATGTAAGCTGAAAAAGCTTTAGAATATTATAATTGGAGCTTAATGGGAGATTGTGGCAGCAGCTCAGAATACCAGAATGCTAATAGGAATGAGGACTGTGCTCAGGAGGTTTCAGAGGGAAATGAGAACTCGGTTGGGAATTGACTAGAGGCCATTCATATTATATTCTGGCAAATAATTTTGGCTACATTTTGACCATGTCCTGACTTTGTGTAAAACCGAATTCAAAAGTTGTGGATTAATTAATCTGGTAGAAATATCAGGGTAGCACAGCATTCAGTCAGTGGCACAGATATTGCTATCTGCTTTGAGCTAGGTTTACTGTCATAAGTAGGAGCAGAAAGCAGAGCTAAAGCATCTTAATAACGTGCAGTTTGGCCAGAAAAGTGCTTGTAAAGCGGGGGTCAAGGAAGGTGTGCTTATTTAAGAGATTATGGCTCCTAAAGAGATGCTAAGCACTTTGTATGAGATAATATGAATGATGGCTTGAGGACATCTCAGGAATTTGCAAGACCATACTGGCTCCAGGATATAGAAGATAAAATTCTTTTTTGAAGAGATTGTGGGAATATCCTGCTTCTACTGGACAGGGGTGGGGAGTTTGGGAAGTTGTTTTACCATGCTGAGCTGTGCAAGAACTCAAAGACACTGCTTCAACCATGATTCCAAGGGGGGCCAGGTATCACATAAACTGATAGCTTGAACTTGGTATCATCACATGGTGATGGTTCTGCAGGAATAAAGAATGCTAAAATTAAGGGTCATGGAAGCTTCCAGTGAAATTTTAAAGGAAGGCCTGAGAGGCCAGGCAAAGTGTAGCAGGGTTGGAGTCCTGTGGGTTGCCTCTGATAGGGTTATGCATGATGCTGTGAAGGTGAACCTGAAGCTGGAATGGATATCAGATACCCCAGGAATTAAGAGATGCCAGTAATATAGACTGTGTGCTGAGAAAGGTTTCTGGCTGTAAAGAGAGCCAGGCTATAAGAGCCCACTGGCAAGACAAAGGGGCAAGGCTGCCCAAGCCCTTTGGACAGCACATCTCATAGCCTTGTGTTCTAGATGCTGTATATAGAGTTATGTGACCAGTTGACCTAGCTGGGTTTCAGAATTATTTTAACACTATTTCTTATTTCTATGTCCCTACTCCTAACTTTGAGAATGGGAATGTTTATCCTGTGCCACTATATATGGAATATATGTAATTTGATTTTGATTTTTATAAGGGTTTACAACCAAGCCTTTGCCTTGAGTCTCAGGTGAGATTTTGGACTTGAACTTGAGCAACTTCTAAGAGTATGGAACCGTTAGGGGTAAACTAAATGCATTTTGCATCATGAGATGGACATGAGCTTTGGAGGGCCAGGGGAGAAATGTTATGTTTTAGATACAAAGCATTCCCCCAAAACTTCTGTATTACTCTGTTTTGATGCAGAAATGTGCAGAGATGAAATGATGGCATTGTAAGAGCTATAACTTAACTGTCCATCCTAGTTTAAATGGACTGGGTGGTCACTGTACACTTATGGGACACGGCTGGAGGAGGTGGGTCAAAGGGGTGTGTCCTGGAAAGGGTGCATCTTCCTTGTGGCCCTTTCCTCTTTCTCTCTCTCTCATTCTCTGCTTTCTAACCCCAGGATGAACTTAATAGCTTTTCTTTACTCAGCCCTTCCCCATGATACCTCACCTTGTGCCCAAAGTAATGCAGTCAGATATCTAATACTCAGACTTCTGAAACCATAAGCCCCAAATAAACTTTTCATCCTCTAAGTTGTTCTTGTCATGTATTGTCAGCAATGCAAAAGCTGACTAAAACATAATATTTTCTTGGATTCATTTAAAAATGGGTGCCAGGGAATATTCAGCTTTGTTAGCCCACTTCTTGTCAAGTGCTCAGTAGTACGTTTTGAGCCCTATCACTCTCAAATACTTTATTCTTTGCCAATATAACACTTAAAACTTTGTTGGCTTCTAACTTACTTGATCCCTATAAATTCCATATGCCAGTAATTACAGCTACAGTTTTTTGCCTAACATAGTTCTCAGATCAACAGCATTTCTTTGCAATCTTGTGCCCATACCTCTTCCAGCTTAAGGAAGTGGTAAGTACCTTGAGTCTTATTTGGATTTGGTGAGACAGCTGAGCCCTTAAGCTCTTTCACCCGAGCCATTTTTCCAAATGGAAAGATGACTGGGTTTCAGGACCTTAGTTTGATCTTTGCCCTGAGGCATTTTATTCTATTAAAGACTTAACAAGTCAAAGTGCAGGAGATTTTTTGTTTTTGTTGCTTCTATTTATTCATTGTTTTTTGTCCTGGGCTCAATTTTAAAGTCTTTTACCATTTATCTGTTACTATAGAGAGTTGAAAGGAAATTAGTTTCCACTACTCAAGGACCCCAAATATCTGAACTATTTCTTTTCATTCTTGCAGGTCTTCTCAGAGCTGTGTTTCTTACAGTTCCTTACCAGGCATGGCCCATAACAACCAGCACACATTTGTAAGATTTTTGTTTTGCAAACTCACAATAAAGGCATGCACTCATCAGGTACACATTATGCCTGTTATCAGAAGTGACAGTTTCCCCATTACAAAATGGGACTCCATCTTTCTAAACATAAATGTCTGCAACACAAAAAAGAGTATGGACAATCAATCATTCACTGGCTCCTACTTGGTTTATGAAAGCTCATTGGTCAGAAATAAGCATGTTGTTATCCACAATATAGTGTCTTGTATGTCCACACAAAGGAGACTTCTCAACGTATTATTAATTATCTGGACATCTCTATGCCAGTGAACTTGTGTTTTCTTCATAGGACCAATTTCCAAATATTTCATTCAATAATATGTCCTTCTCCCATGCTCCCTTTTAAAATGAAGCATTTCAGACATACTCATGGTTACAAAGAATAAATGAACAAATACTTATGTATACCTCCTGTAAGATACCAGAAATAAAGTTCACCAATAATCCACCTAAATTGCATGCATTCAGGCCCCTTGAGTTATCTATATATAATCCAGAACTTGTGTTTAAACATTCCCATAGATTTTATACTTTTACTACATATTCATGTGTTTGGGCATTTTAAAAAAATTATGTTAAAAAATTTCAAACAAACAGCAGTACAGGAAGAATAATCAATGAATTTATGTACTTATCAAACAGCTTCAGATATTATCCACGTTTGTCAGTTTTGTTTGCATTCATGCCTCACATAATTTTTGATGTGTGAAATATTTTAGTTTTTGGTATATTATTGAGCATTGTACAAATAACATTATATTTAGGTCTTCTACAACACAGTATTCTTTTTGTTCAGTACTTGTAATATTCATCCTTGTGTCTATGAATATATCTCAGTAATTCACTTTATTATTAAATAGAATTCCATTATATTTATATGCTATAACTTCTTCATTCTCCTATTGGTTAACATTTAAGTGCTTTCAATTTCATGCACCTACAAACACTACTGCAATAAATATTTTTGAACGTGTTCTCTTATGCTCCTGTGTGAGAATTTTTCTATGCTGTAAATGTGGAAGTAAGTAATTATATTGTAGGCTACACATATCTTCAATTTTTCAAAATATTAACAGTTTGCCTTTAAAAAATGGTTTGACCAATATATTGATAGCACTGTGTATGAGAAACCCTATATTCCACATCCTTGCCAAGAATTTTAGTCATCACTTAGATTTTTTTTGATAATCTGATATACCTTATATTAAGTGTCCTAGAATTTTATCACACTTTCTTGATTATTAGTAAAGATATGAATCTTTATGTGTTCTGGGTACTAATTAGTGTCTTTTATGTAATTTCTCTATTTATATTTTTGGTCCACTTACTTAACTTTTCAAAATCTTTTATTGATCCATAGGAGCTCTTTATATATTTTGGAGATTTACTCTTTTGTCAGTCATACTAATTACAAATATCTTTCCCCAATCTGAAGATTATTTTTTCACATTGTTTCTGATTTGTTTTAATTCATGGAAGTTTTAGTTTGTATGTTAATTAGGATTTTGGATTTGTGGGGGTGTTTTTTTTGGGGGGGGGGTGCGCGCATGTGTGTTTGGATATTTTTCTTTCCTTAGATCATAAAGATACTATTCAATACTTCTAAAATTTTAGAAGTTTTTCTTTAAATGTCCTTTGACTTTTTGTGTATGGTGTAAGGGTGGAGCTCTCTTTCTCCATAGCTAACTATTCCAAAGCCACTTGTTAAACAAACTATGCTTATCTCACTTCCCTACAATGTCTCCTCTATCATATGACAATTTCATTTTCTAAGCAGGCCTGCGTCTGGCATTCTATTTTGGCTCATTAGTGTTTTTGCCTTTTTTTGTACCAATGCCATATACACATCCTTACTACAACTTCATCACAAATGTTTGTATTTGGTCTGGCAAGTTTCCTAGAAATTTTGTTCTATAAAATATTCCTGCTTTGTCATGGTCCTTTGCAATACCCATTAGTTTCTAAAAATTTTATATTCCATTCTAAGCTCTTAGGTGTTAATGTTAATCTATGTCATTTGTGTTCATTGATTCTGTCGGTTAACTGGGTTTTTGTTTATTTGTAGCGCTGAGGATTGAGCCCAGGGCCACATACATGCAGGCCAAGTGCTCTACCACTGAGCTACAGCCCCAGCTCCACATCAATTAATTCTTGCATTAATATTATACTGTTTTATTTTTTGAAGTTATATAATGTGCTCTAAACATCTAACAGGGCAAGTACCCCTCTTCTCCATTTATGAAAAAAAGTTTCAAAACAAGTATTTATTCTTATCTGTTTATTCTTCTTTCAGTACAAATTTCAAAGTTTGACAATTCAAAAAAGTTCTGTTGGGACTTTTATTTGGGTGTAATTAAATATAGACATTTAATTAATATAATAAGTATAATTTCATATATTCAATTTTTTTCACCTCAATATGAGATATCTACATTATTTACATTTTTTCTTGTTTTTCTGTAAAATATCTTTTTTTCACATAATTCAACTCATATCTTTTGCTGCATGTAATGCTTATGTATTTTATTTATTTTTTGTTGTGATTTGACTTTTCACATTTTCATCACACTTTATAGTTCATAATTTATAAGATAAAGAAAAAGAAAGCATACCTTTCTTCCTTTGTTAATTAATTAATTAATTAATTTTTTTTTTGTGTGTGTATGTGTGTATATGGTACTGGGGACCGAACCCAAGGCCTCGTATGTGCTGGGGAAGCACTTTGCCACTAATCCACAATCCCAGCCCAGCATGATATTTTTTCACTTGTTCTTGAGTCTATCAAGCTCTTAATAAGTTTCAGTGATTTTTCCATTCTTTTTCTGGGTTTACTAAGTATATGTAATCTATTAATCATGATGCTTGGGCTGGGGTTGTTGCTCAGTGGTACAGGGCTTGCCTAGCATGTGTGAAGCACTGGGTTTGATTCTCAGCACCACATATAAATAAATGAATAAAATAAAGGTCCATCAACAACTAAAAAAATATTTTAAAAAATAATGATGCTTTGTGGCTTTTCTGTCAGTAAGTCAGCTAATTCTACTTCCTGTTTTGTTGTATTCCTCAGAATTTTAATAGCAAATTTTTAAAAAATCATAATTCTATTAACAAGGATCATTGCCTATTAAAAATTTTAATGAAATGTTTCTAACATTATATATCAATTACAATGTGAATTTAAGAGCACAATTTTTATGCCGTTATCTTTCTATACCTAGTTTTACCAAAAAGGAAAAATGTTAGTAAGAGAGGTTGAATTTTATCAGAGACTATGTCCTCTAATTGATATTCACATGTGTTTTGGTTTGCTCTGGTTGAATTTTACTCATGAGCAGTAGTGTGTCAAAGTCAGGCAGTGGGAGCTCTCTGGCCTGGGTATGGGTGATTGTTTAGAATTTAGACCAACAACAGTGTTTTGTCTGGGAGGAATATTTTATCTCTGATATTATTTAGAATTGCTAGTGCATGGTTACAATAAAAAGTGGAGGAAGTTTTTATTTTATTATTGTTCTTGAATTCTGTATACAATGTACCCATTTATGCTCACAGGCACAACTGATGACTCCTGCTAGGCTGCCTTGGTAGGCCCTTACCTGTCATACCTCGCAAGGTAATAGATTTCCCCAAAAAGCCATTTTTCCTTCTTGGAACCAGCCTTAGAGAACTGTTTCCAAGAACTGTTTTGCACTGTTCTCTGTGTTGAGTTCAGTTTTATAGGTCTTTTATTTAGGATAATTGCCTCTATACTTACATTAAGAATTGATGTTTAATTTGGAGGAGGATGGGCAGACATATCACGCATATCAAGATTGTCTTAATTACATAAAGTATTAGGTTACTGCCCTTTTATTTATTTTTTAAAATATTTTTTACTTCCTTTACAGGTATATTTTTATTCTAAATTTCATTGTTAAGACTCAGCTACCTCTCAGCTACCTCTCATTCATGTGCAGGCACTCCTGATTTTTACAGTGGACCTCTTAATCACCCTGATGCTAAATTCCCTTATTGTCCACGTCCCACTTACAGGAGCAGAAGTGAGAGATTCCTGTCACCTAGGCCTATGACCGTAGCCAGCAGGAAGTAATCAAGGCAGGACATTGATATCCACATTCCTAAAAGATTTCGGAGTCTCCAGCACTTGAGGGGGGAATGTTAGGTAGCAGTTAGACATGAGCAGTAGATCAAGAGTTTAAAAAAATACTCAGCACAGCTGGGCTCAGTGGAGAATGCCTGCGATCTCAGAAACTCAGGAGACAGAGGCAAGAGGATCATAAGTTTAAGAACAGCCTCAGCAGCTTATCGGGGCCCTAAGCAACTTACTGAGACCCTGTCTCAAAATAAAGAATAAAAAGGACTGGAGACATAGCTCAGCACACCTGGATTTAATTTCCAGTACCAAAAAAGAAAAAATATATATATAGTGCAAATCAATAGGCCTGACTCAGTGGCACTCAAGCTCTATAAAACAGCTATTTCAGGACCCTTCCCTTCTCAGGCTTATACACTACTCCTGTACAACAGGAGGAAGATAGATTAATTCAGGGGAGAAGCAAGATATGTTTGCTTAGCAGGCCTAATTGCTGGGCCTAATTGCTAAGATATGTTAAGAAAGACCCCATACAAACAAAACAGACCAGAGATTCCCAGACATAGGAAAAAAGGGTGATTAAAATTGGAGCCCACCAACCATCATAAATTCTGTAAAACCAGTTCCAATTAAGACCTGTCAGCCTGGCCAACATGATCAAGAGTGCCCTTAGGTTCTTAGATAGTATAATCTGCCGATCCAGAGCTGAAGGGTGGGAGTTGGGCAAGGCCTTCTAACAGTCTCCCTCCTACCCCATAAAAGCTCACAAGGAAGTGAGTAGTTCCTCCCCTCTGATAAACTTTGGAATACTTACTAGGTCTTAGTTCTTCCTTGAAAACCTCTCAAGCCAAGACACAAGCCATTACAATATGATCTTATCTCAGGTTTCATCTTATCTCTAGTATCATTAGGGACAGTATATATAGAAAGGGAATTATTTATTTCTTGAAAGTTCAAAGAAATTTATCCAAAAAATTATCTGAGTATATACTTATTAACTTTTTTTTTTTTTTTTTTTTTTTTTTTTTGGTGGTACCAGGGATTGAACTCAGGGGCACTCGACCACTGGGTCACATCCCCAGCCCTTTTTTGTATTTTATTTAGAGACAGGGTCTCACTGAGTTGCTAAGTGCCTTGCCATTACTGAGGCTGGCTTTGAACTTGTGATCCTCCTGCCTCAGCCTCCCAAAGTGCTGGGATTACAGGCATGTGCCACCGCGCCCGGCATACTTGTTAACTTTTAAATTGTCTCCCAAGATTTTTTTTAATCGGGATTTTTATTTCTTAATAAAGAATATAAACATTTCACTGATATTTTAAAAATATTGACAAGCCTTTTAATAATTTGTTTTCTACTAATTCCTTTTACCAATCCTTATTATATATATCTGGGTGAGTTTTTTTTTTTTCAAGTACAAAACAATCTTTAATATTTTCTTCTAAAAAGCATTACAAGCAAAATAGCTAAGTTAATTTCTCTGGGTGAGTTTTAATGCTCCTGAATTATAATTTCCAGGAGTTTGTATAGTTTTTTAAGCTATTAGAATTTATCGATTTTCTGCTTTTCTGTATCCTTATTCACTAACTTATGTTGTTATCTCTGTTGATTCTTTTTTTAAACTTTCCTTCTCTTTCTTAATAATTAATTTATTTTATCTTCTGCTTTTCATTTAAGAGCCGTTAAGGAATTAATTGGACAGTTAATGTGGGTAGTGGTATCATTTTCTTTATATTCTATATCATCTAACATTATTTTAGTTTTCTTGATACAAAAGTTATTTGGGACCTCTATCTACTTTTTCAATTTTTAATTTAATCATTACTAATTTAAATACAGTTGTTGGATATGCTCTGTTCAATTTTTGTTTTGGGGTCAATGGGTAAAGATTAAGGACTAGTTATTGGTGTTTTTTCTTCCTTTGTCAATTTTATGTGTTTGGTCATTTTTGTTAAAATACATATTTCATTAGAAATTACTATTGGGGCTGGGAATATAGCTCAGTTGGTATAGTGCTTGCCTTGTTTGCACAAGGCCCTGGGTTCAATCCCCAGCACCACAAAAAAATAAAAATAAAAATAAATTTATATTCTTTATCCAAAGATCTCTGACTAAAATAAAAATCAAATTTGCAAATGAAAATTATCATTTGGCACCCTGGCATGGTTCAGCCAAAATGTTCCTTCCTCTAGAGACTGCAAAACTGGTATTGATTCCATATAAATTTTTATGTTCTTATGCAATACAGAAAAACCTTGGTTATGAATCCCAGCTCTGCTACTTACACACTAGCTTGTGACCCTGAGCAAGGAGTTAAAATTCTGATCCTTAGTTTCCTTATTAGTAAAATGAGGACAAAAAGAATACTACTCTCATGGATCTGGTGAGAATTCAATGAGTTACTGAATGAGAAGCACCCTGTCTGCCAATTGCCAGCACTAAACAAATGTTGGTTCTTCCTGTTGTCATTATTTCTGGGAACACTTCTTTTAATTGAATGTTTGTGAGAGACTGATGATTCTTGTTCGCTCTACCTTGAGGTCACTCTTTCTGTTCCCTTGGCTCTCAATGCTGTCATCTCCACAGTCTGTCTTCAACATTAAGCAGTTGAGGGGATTTTATACCATCCCTGGTGTAGATAGAATTACGGCTGTTTTTTTTAGTACTGATAGGCTGAAATTATACTTCCCTGTTACCTGACACATAGATTCTTCAACACTTCTTGAGCTAAAGTACAGAGGTCTCTCCTCAGTATATATTTCTAATCTATTACACTTGTAGATTAGTGTAGACACTGTGGAAAATAGATGCAAAATGTTGTATTATTGCTCAAGTTTCTGAATAACTTACATTTTGACTTGCTGGTCAATAAAAAAATAATTACATATTTTAAAAACAACTAAACCACTATGAAATATTTAATCAATTATTTGGAAAACGTGTATTGTAGCCCAAGTTTGTGTTCTTGGTTAGTTACTTAGCAATAGTTCTTGATTTGTTGATTTCAATGTGCAAAAGAAATAGAAGCTCTTCTCAATGAATTTTAGAAGAAGTACAGTAGTCATATTCTTTACTTTTGCTTAGACATGGTTAGAAAATCAACATTACATTACTAGATTTTTTAATTTTAATTTTAATTTAAAAAAAATTTTTTTTTGGTCAAAGAATTTACAGTTCAATTGCTTTTGGAAAACCCTAAATCTTTTTCTATAATTAGAAAGTATCTGTTCAAACCTATTCATTGCCATTCATTGTTTGTAGAGAGAGTTCTGTTAACAATATCACTATATAAACTGCACTCACATACAGTGAATAAAAAATGTATATATGTTACCATAGTTTTTCAGGGCAATGAGCATGAATTAAATCTGTGAGCAATAGTATGAAAGCACTTCAAATGATCTTTGTGAGATTACAAAATGTAATTAAAGTTTGTGAGTTAGTGAATAAACAGGTCATGAAAGGTGCTATACCTGAACTCAGTTAACCATCTATCTAATTGACTGGTATAAAATACTTCTTCCAACGTAGTGTGAATTTTCAGATGTCATGTATCACACAATAATTATTATAATTTTATTAAATGTGCAGAAAAGAAGTTGAAGTTGAGAATTTATTTTATATCCAAATTAACTGTCAAGATAAAGGCCACAGAAATATGATTGTGATTATTGTTCATTTCTCTAGAACCCCTATGGAAAAATATACTAGAAAATTGAGGGGGGATAAAATTAATAACAAATCTCAATACTTCTCATCACAGGGAACCAACATCTAAAATTTAAAAAAGAAAAATGTGATAGAGCAAAAGAGAATAATGGTCTTATAGTGTTGATATAAGAATAAAACATTGGGGAAAAATAAAACCTTCCTAAATACCAAAATGTTTACTTAAAAAGGGAGAATAAGAAAAAAAGACCATTTAATGACAGACTATACAAAATACTTGTATGAGTGTTAACATAACATAAAGATATGACAGCACAGGATATAGATATAGATACATATATACAATCCAGAAATTTCCTTTACAAAATATATAATACCTTATAAAATACACATATACATATATAAAGTATATGTATATGTATATATATACACACACATATAGATATGTATCTTATAAATAAAAGGAAATTTTTAGATTGTCTGAGAAGGAAATAATCACATCTTAAAATGACTAACAAATGTTTTTGTTTTTTTTTATGACAATTGACCAAAATATACTAGACAAATGTAAATAAAAAGATAGGAGGGTCACTATCTTGATTTCTGTTAAGATAGAATTCAGTACAAAATGAATGCACTAAAAAGAACAAAGAAGGACATTTTATGATGTCAAAGACTAAAATTCAAATAATTTCAAGTACATATGCATCCAATATCACAGTAATATTTTTCACAAGGCAAACATTATAGAAATAGAAATAGGGCAAAAAAAGAAGGGCAATGAGGAGGATTATTCCTGCAACATATTAAAACATACTATTAAGTCTGGATTTTTAGAGACACCCAATGGAACAGAAGAGCAAGTTTATAATTTGACCCAAGCATATATAAATGGCATATGTTTTCCAAATAGCATACCATAAAGACAGCAACTCAAATTAGTGGATAAAATATATTAAAAAAAGAAAAACTGGTGGAAAATATATAGTTCAATAAATTCTAAGTGAATCTGATATACATCATAGAAATGAAGCCATGTAAGTAACAGAAGGAAACATGGGGAATTTCTCTGCATGCCTAATGAGCAAGTGTTTTAGAGCTTCATACAAAATCCAGAGGTAAGTAAAAATACATTTGATTACTTAAAAGTTAAAAATACATACTTTCTTTACTACTTTCTTTACTCTCTAACTCTAAGACCAAGAAAAAAAGCTCTAAGAAGCAAAATAAAAATCTATGATATTCTTGGAAAAAATATTTGCAACTTATATCACATACAAAGTGTTAATATTGCTAGTACATAGAGCTTCTAGTCATAAATAAAGTCACCAAGAACCTTACAGAAAACTGAGCTAGAGATATGAACAGCTCACAGTGAAAGAAATACAAGTGGACATCAACTGTGTAAAACTATGCTTAACCTTGCTCTTAAGTGAAAAATGTGGATTAAAGCTACACTGAGATACCATTTTTCATATATTATTGGCAAATATCCAAAACTTGAAATGACATATTTTCCTGAAAAGGCTGTGGGAAAACTGGCACTGCCATATATTACTGATGGGAAAACAAAAGGATATGCAACACATGGAGGGAAATTTGATGATATCAATTAAAATGGTCTATGCATTTAACCTTTGACTCCCAGAAATTGTCTTGCTAGGATTCAGAAAAATACACTGGAAATTTTCAGAAAGAGAAATGCACATAGAGTTATCATGACACTGTGAAAGCAGAAGACTGGAAAGAAGTTAAATGCCCATCAACAGAGAAATGATTGGTTGGGCATGGTGGCACGTGCCTGTAATCCCAGGCTGAGGCAGGAGAATAGCATGTTCAAGGCCAACCTCAGCCACTTGTGAAGCCCTGCCTCCAAAAGGGCTGGTGATGTAGCATAGTGGTAGAGCACCCCTACTACTGATTTAAAAAAAAAAGACAGAAAAATGATTGAATAAATACATATACATCCATACAAAGTAGAATCATGTAGTATGAAAAAGAATTAGGTCTATTTATACACTTCTATGAAGTAGTAGCCAGTTAAGTGTAAAAGAAGGTAAAAAAAAAAAAATATGCCAGCATGTTAGCACTTATCTAACAAAGGAAAATATCTGTGTGTATGGGCCCATACACCCATATGTATCCTCCATCTAAATCACTCGTTTTTTCTTTTTCAATAGGTTTTTATTTTCTAATTTTTAGTGCATAGTAGTTATACATAACAGTGGGGTTCATTTGGTATATTTGTAATTGCATATGATAGCCTTCTTCATTTCAATACCCAACACTAGCCCTTTCCCTCCCCATTCTCTCTACTCTATTGGTCTTCCTTTCTTCCTTTATTTATTTATTTACTAAATCTTCTTTATAGATGTTTTAATGCTGTGACAGCATAAACTCTCGACATCCATTGAACTCCAACACTCAGGTTGATCCATTCTGTTTGGTCACATGAATGGAATGGCTCATTCAAGGTATGCTTGCATGAGGATTATCTGTAATGATTTTAGGATAAACACTGAGAGCTCAGTCATAGAACCTCATTGTGGTCTAGTATCTTTGGGAAATGGTACATCACCAATGAGGAAAGAAACAAAAGGTTTCAAAACTTTCCAGAAAGGCTAAGGAAGTTATGTGACCACAGGGAGGTATGGCACAGGGCTAACTGAGTAAGACTCTAGGCCTGGCTACCAGAATGCTTCCACTTCGTTGTATACATTGGGATTCAATGTGGGATTTTCTTTATAGAACAAAATCTGCAGTTCATAAAAAAAAAAAAAAATTAGAAACTATGACTTAGAGAAGAAATAAAATGTTTCAATTATAATTCTCTCACACATTAAATCTACATAAGATTATATATTCTTAGTATTAAACAAATGCAACAAAATGCAAAAATGGTAAGTCAAACTTAGAGGAAAACCTGAAGAATTCCAATGTTAAGAATTAGGGGCTGGGGCTGTGGCTCAGCGGTAGAGCACTCATCCTGCATGTGTGAGGCCCTGGGTTCGATCCTCAGCATCACATAAGTAAAATAAAGGTATTGTGTCTGCTTAAAACTAAAAGAAAAATATATTTTAAAGAAAAGATTTTTTAAAATATTAAAGGATAAAATGTGCTTATACCAGATGTCAACATAGCTGTCGCTGCATATAAAACTGGCTCTAGATTTGCAAGAAGTCAAAAGTCAGGTAAATTGGAATAGCTCTTATTTTCAGAAAGAGAGGAGAAAAACAATTCAATAAGGAATGCAATGTATTTCCTGGTATTGTATTCAGAAAGAAAAATTATTTTGGAAAATAGCAATAAATTTATTATTTAGAATCCCTTCAGTGACAAGTAACAGAAAAACAACTCAATCTACCCTAAATAATAAAGTTAACTCTGAAGAAAGGAAGAAGACCCCACCAAAATCCTAAAAAATGTGTCTCCATGTCTTAGCGTGAATTGAGATATTTTCTTCTTAGACCAATAAGTCCAAGGAAAGGGGGAAGGAATCTGTTGCCCCAACATCTGTGCACTCTATAGATTGGGGTTGAATATCATAAAAAGAAAAAGAAAAAAAAGAAGAAAAGAAAGAAACCTAATTTCTGCTAGAGAAAAGGAAAAACGATGAATGCTGTCACAGGCTAACCACAGTGACTATTACAATCACATAATGGAAAGTGTCATGCCAGCTTTACTACAGTCACCAGGATGGACTTTAGGATACCAGTTTCTTGTTCATCTTTGTAGAAGTTGGGCGTTCCTAGGAGAGGACATCTCAGCCAAGGCTGACAAGAGCTAAATATGCAACCTGGTTATTTAGCCTTATACAAATGAGCTTGGATTCAGAATTGCTGAATCAATGAATTGAAAGCACTTCCTTTGACTAGTTTTCTAACTCAAACTTCAGACAAGTGAGCTGTTGGTATTGTGTAATACAAATTCAGAAAGTTAGGCAATTAGGACTCACCAACAAAGAAAAACAGAGAGGAGCAGGCTTCTGCGACTTTGTAAGTCGTTCATCTAAAGAGCACTCGCTAATTGTATTGATAAACAATTATTCTAGGGCCTAGGTAGCAAATTATTTTAAGTTTCCTCTGTGATACAAAACGTCAATGCCAGCATTCTATGACGGTTATAGCTATAAACATGGAAACCGGGCAAAAAGATTGATTATGGAGTTTTCTCACCAAGGGAAGCCCTACTTCCCTCTTTATAGAAGCAGGCTATTGGGGAAATTGGTTCTTACCTAAAAATGCTTTTTTAATAGACTCTTGGGCCAAATGCTTGACAGAGATCATGAACTTCCACACTAGGGAGCAGGATAATGTTTCTTCTTGGTTCATTTTTAAAGGATGTATTACCATAATAGTGCCATAGCCATTGGGTAATCTCAATAGCATTGTTGTGGAAAATTGCTTCTAAACATCATAATCACCAAAATTAAGGCAAAAAATAGCTTATTGCTCTACTGTAACTGCCATTTTGGTAACCAAATAAATTTCCCAAATGTGTGGAGTTTTAAAAAGTGACCCACGCAACATTAGGGAATGTCTGTCACAGTCTATGCTTTAGTTTTCTTGTAGTTACTCTGAACACTTCCCCTCTGACAGCTGCTAGATGCTAGAAACATTTGTGTCTTAACTTCACACTTGTTTCCCACTATTAAAGCTGTCATCACATACTAGAGGGTCCTACACATAAAGTTTATCTGAAAAAAGGAATCAGATCATTAAGATATAATTTTTTAAATAAGAGAGAGAAACTGAAACAACACTTGAAATTAGTTTAGAATAACTGAGAATTTGTGTTAACCTCTTGCATCTTGGCCCATAGCCATTTTCCTGTCCACAGAAGTGATGACAAGTGAAAAGTTAATGAAAGCTACCAAAAGACATACATTGTTGAATTGTTCAGGATTGTATTCAGCTGCATATTACAAAAATCTGACAAACAATAGCTCAGACAAGTAAAGATCTTTTTAAAATCTCATACAACAAGGAATAAAGTTGAAAGCCATTTAGGGCTGATGCACAAAGAACAAGGCCACTTCTACACAGAAGACAAAAACAGGTTACATTTCTAGGCATCATATTCATATTTAATGAAGGAAGGAGGCAGATGGAATAGCAAATTTTATACCAGTTTATTGTGTGTGCAACAAATAGCTATACCTATAAACTAAGTTACCAGAAAACCCCCATTTTTTCCAAGAACACCTCCACTTATATCAGATTGGCTAGGCCTGGAAAATGTAACTTTCTTTAGCTTCAAGGAAATCAAAGGAAAGTATTTTAAATGCAGTGCATTGTTTCCCTCCAAAAATAAAAATTCTCAGGGGGAAATAATTTTGAGTAGACAATTAGGAATATCTACCTCAATTATTCTTTAGAGTTCTCTATACTATTTCTTAAAAGGAGATTCCAGTATAAAATCTAGAAAAAGCTGGACCTAAAATCTTGCTCTTGACATCATATGTTGGACTAATTGATATTTATCCACTGGAAAATCATTATTTTATGCAAATTCTGACCAGGTACTTGTGTTAAATCTTAAGGACCCAAATGAGGAGCAAAGCTGCCCTCAGGGAGCTTACAATCTGGTAGGTAGACATAAAAGAGTAAAACTGGTGAAGGGGCTATGGACCCTATGCGCAGTGAGCAGTATCGACAACAGAAGAAGTGGTGGATTATTCCTGGGAAATAAGAAAGAGGACTGTCAGAAGGAACGTCATGCCAGAGTTAGTCACTGAGCAATGTCTTAAAGGGAAGTAGGCATATACTATACAGATAGCCTAGGGTGATCTAGAAGAAATGGCACATTTCTATCACTTTTGGTAAAATCACAGAGGAATTAAAAGCTTTGAGTATTCACAGTACAACAAGACTCAGTCAAACAATTTCCTTTTGTTGCATGAATTTATGAGAGGATATAAAGAAGAAATTCAAATAGAAAGGTAAACACTTATACAATATAGTCAATCACCAAA
Source organism: Tamias sibiricus (assembly GCA_025594165.1). Taxonomy (NCBI): domain Eukaryota; kingdom Metazoa; phylum Chordata; class Mammalia; order Rodentia; family Sciuridae; genus Tamias; species Tamias sibiricus. The sequence continues at coordinate 28,083,769 of CM046663.1, forward strand.
AGTATTGTTGCAAAACATAATCTTACTAATTCTCAAATTTGTTGCTTAGAGAGGAAGCCCCAGCAAACCTTAGATTGACTTGTCCTGAGAGTTTATATAAAAATGGAAGAATTATTTTCCCCCACCACAGTACTATAATATTCTAGTACTATATTAGCATGTGATGGGGTTTTCCATGAATGCTAGGGTGGGGCAGGGGCTGGGGGTTAGGTGAAAGTTTGTAATTCTATAGTTCTATAGTTCTTCTCTCCTAGCTGTATTGCTGAATCCATCAGTTCTTGTGGTTTAAAGGGCCGAAGTGTCTCTGTGGAGTACCTTACAATTATCTTCATTACTCAACATTTCTATTGCCTTGGTTTCAGATTTTAGTGAGAGACCCTGATTGACAGTTCCCAGCAAAGTTTTTTTGCTTTGTTTTGTTTCATGAGAACTTCTGTACAATGTGGCTATCATTGCTAAGAGGCAAATCATTGGAATAGCTGGCTAAATATTTCCCTCCTGGTCTCTCTACCCAGATACTTCTTAGTTCAGCTGCCATCATAATTTTCAAGCACCATTGTCAAAATATCCTGCCTTCTTCATCTCTCTTACTAGCAGAAGTAATTTACTGATCAACTAGCTTGTTGTTGTTGTTTTTTTTCAGAACACTGTTACTTTTTAAAAATTTTGTTCTTTTTAGTTATACACAACAGTAGAGTACATCTTTACATATTTATACAAACATGAAGTACATCTTATTCTAACTGGGATTCCAGTCTTGTGGTTGTACATGATGTGGAGATTCACTGTGGTGTATTTATATGAACGTAGGAAAGTTATGTCAGATATATTCCACTGTCTTTCCTATTCTTATCTCCTTTCCCTTCTCTTCATTCCTTTGTCTAATCCACTGAACTTCTATCTGCCCCCCTCTTTTGTTATGTGTTAGCATACACATATTAGAGAGAATGTTCAACCTTTGGGTTTTTTTTTTTTGGGATTAGTTTATTTCACTTTGCATGATAGTCTTTAGTTCCATCCATTTACCAGCAAATATCATAAAGTCATTTTTTTATGGCTGAGAAATATTTCATTGTGTATATATACAACAATTTCTTTATCCATTCATCTGGTGAAGGGCAGCTAGGTTGATTCCATAGCTTAACTATTGTGAATTGAGTTGCTATAAACTTTGATATGAATGTGTCACTGTAGTACACTGATTTTAAGTCCTTTACATATATGCTGAGGAGAAGTATGACCAGGTCAAATGGTGGTTCCATTCCTAGTGTTTTGAGGAATCACCAAACTGCTTTCCAGAGTGGTTGCACCAATTTTCAGTCCAATCAGCAATGGGACATCCTCATCATCATTTATTGTTACTTGTATTTTTTTTTCTTTTTTTCTTTCTTTTATTTTGTGGTGCTGTGTATTAAACCCAGGACTTTGTGCATGTGAGGCAAGCACTCTACCAACTGAGCTATATCCCCAGAGTTACTTGTATTCTTGTCATTGTGACTGAAGTGAGATGAAATCTCAGTGTAGTTTTAATTTTCATTGCTCTAATTGCTAGATATGTTGAATATTTTTTTTCATTATTTGTTGATCATTTGTATTTCTTCTTTGAAGTTCCTATTCTGTCTTTTGCCCATTTATTATTTAGGTTATTTGGGTTTTGTTTTTTGTTTTATTTTTTTCGTGTTAAGTTTTTTGAGTTCTTTATATATGCTGGAGATTGATGCTCTATCTGAGATACAGGTGGCCTAGATTTTGTCCCATTATATAGGCTCTCTCTTCATGCTGTTGATTATTTCCTTTGCTATGAAGAAGCTTTTTTAGTTTGATACCATCCCATTTATTGATTCTTGATTTTATTTCTTGCACTTTAGGAGACTTGTTGAGAAATTTGGTACTACAACATACTAGAAAGCTCTAGTAACAAAAACAGCATGGTGTTAGCACCAAAACAGACATGGGGACCAATGGAACAGAATAGAAGACACAGAGACAAACCCACACAAATACAGTTACTTCATACTAGACAAAGGTGTCAAAAACATACACTGGAGAAAAAATAGCCTCTTAAACAATGGTGCTGGGAACTGGATATCCTTAAGTAGCAGAATGAAATTTAACCTTTATCTTTCACCCCGCACAAAACTCAAGTCAAAGTGGATCAAAGACCTAGGCATTAGACCAGAGACTCTGCACCTGCTAGAAGAAAATGTAAGCCCAACTTTCCATCACATTGGCTAAATATGATTTTTTTTCTTTTACATCAGTTAGGGCTCTGGTAGGAAACAGAGTTCAATCCTTGAAGTTTTCAATAAAGGAAAGCATTGTAGCAGTAAAGGGAGGCATTGCCACACCCAAGGTTACATGGACAAGGAAGAGGAAAGATATTTCCTCCTGGAGTTCTGTGGGACTTATGACTTGGGGGTGGAGCCCCTGGAGCAGGAGCTAAGCGTGTGGAAGGACACAGCTATTGCCAAAGATAAGGCACCAAAGAATGAAAGGAGAGAAGGTGAAGAAATGCCTTGATGTTCTTCTTTTCCCTCCCAAATCTTCTGTTGGATCTTTCCATTGACTCACCTCTAGGTAAAACCAGACAGAACCTTCAGGCACATAGCAGGGAACCAAAAGAATGGTTTTGTTGGGAGGCAGGAAAATTCAGAACCATTAAATCAATCTGCATATTTTTAAAGTTGACAACACTGCTTTTTTCTTTCTTTCACATTCTAGAAAGCTCCAAGTACCAGATGGCAAATTACTCTTTTGCTTTTGGTTGGGAGCAGATCTCCTGGAACTTGGGCACAGAATGATGGGAATAATCCAGTAACATTTACTATGATATCTTTTAAAGACTCACGTTTTCCCCCTGGGATTGAATTATGGCTACAGTATTTATTAGATTGACCAAGTTACTTTATTTCTATAAAACGTTTCCAACTTAACAAATGGTAAAAATTCATAGAATTGTCAGGAAAAAGATAAATAAAATAATTTATGTTAAACAATCATCACAGTGATTAGCTCATTATACGTACTTTGTAAATGTTAGCTATAATTATTAGAAGTCTTAAATTTGACTATTTTAACTATGTAGCTTTGGACTATAGTAATAATATCTGCATCATAAATTGTGAAAATTAAATGAATAAATAAATGTAAAGCACTTAGAAAAAAGTCCAAAAGCTATTATTGTTGTTGTTGTTGTTATTAAAAATCATGCTTTGAGACTATAGTCGCTGTAATTTTTTAAAGCTTATAATATATTGCTATTTTTTTAAAGTAAAAAATGAAAGAACATGTACAGTATGGTTCAATTTTTGCAAAAACTTTATGTACCATGATGCCCAGAGAAGAACTTTATTTTAGCAAAATGACTACATCATAAGGTTGCTGGCTGTTAATAGTAGAAACAGCACACCACTATGAAGCATGACTCTGTTTTGAAAGGACACTAGAATGGCCTTTTAATTTTACTCATTATAGAAAATGACCCTCATCATTGACTAGTCCACAGATCTTGAGAGGGTACCCTTGGGGGATTCTCTGCTATAGACTCCAGTTACTGACTTTAGGAGCAATGATGTCTGATGCTCATTTAATTATCCACTTTGGCATCATAATTCTCTTATGATATAAAATCTGTCTTAAGCCTCAGGCTGTGTAAAGAGGCATTCTATGGGCTTTTTGAGGGAGGGAGGTTGAAAAAAGATGGTGTTTGTTTGAAAATGGTGATGAAAATCCTATGACTATGAGAACTATGAAGAGCTGTACAATTAAAAAAGGAAGAAATTCCTAAACTTGAAAAGATTCAGTCCTTGCTTACTTAAAGCATTACATTACATGCCTGAATGCAAACGTTAAGTTGGGGGAAATGGGAGATTTAATGTAAATAATTTACCATCATTTTGTTGTGATATATAAAGATTTTAGAAAGATTGACAGGCAGACAATAACAAAAGAACATCTAGATTAAATGTCAGCATTCTGAAATGCTGAAGACAGTGATTTGATTTTCCAGAACAAAATGAAGTTGGAAAAAATAAGTCATGAAAAATGATGCAAATGAATGTTTTATGCTACAAACTATATTCATCAATTGCATTTTAAAGTACAGCATTTTTTTTCTGTCTTCACTGTAAACACTCTATTTCCAACATAATCATGGCTACCAGGACCCCCTAAAATCATTCAGTGGTTTCAGTTTACACTAGAAATGCGAACTTCATGCCCAAATATTTAAAACCAGCAGACTTGCTCCTGCATAGCTCAAACACTCATTTAAATTTCTTCTACTTAGTGACAGGGCACCAACTACCTGTCAATAGGAGACATTCCTCCCTACCTTGGGAACTTTACACATCTTCCTTCAACCTGGAATACTTTCCCTCAAGATCCTTACATTGCTGGGTTTTTTTTTTTTTTTTTTTTTTTTTTTTTCTGTTCAAAAGTCAATTTCTCAGAATAGCTTTCCCTGATCATCATTTCTGAAGTCCTTTAAGAAGTTCCTTTCTCTGTAGTTCATATCACATATGAAATTATATATTTTTAAAAAATTTTTTATCTTGCTGGCTGGGAAGCCTCACTGGGGGTGTAAGATGGATGTCTGAGGATCTCCATTGGGATGCAGAGGTGATTAAAACTTGTATAGGCTGACCAGCTGGCCTGAGACATTCACTACCATCTTCTATTCCTGTACCCTCCACCCCTCCTACCATGGGCAGTCCAGGTTTGATGGAACACAGTATATAGTACTGTCTTTTCTATATGCATTACCCTAGCCAAATATCAGCCCACAAAATTATCAACAGCTATCTGTGGTACTTGGGCTTCTCCATATAGAGCTCATCACATCAGCCCCCTCTCCCCCCAAAAAAACACAACAAAATATACCAAGTATACTGCAGTATGGCAAATATACCTAAAAGATAAGAAAAATATATTTATCTAGATAGGTAGATAGACAAGGTACACATGCCCACATATTTATGTGTGTGTTTATAAAAAATACCATAAATTAGAACTGGAAAGACAAGTTATTTAATACATGAAACCAGGTGGTACTATTAAGTATAAAGCATGGAATAGAAAAACTACAAAATAGCTTTCCCTGATCATCAAGTGGAATGGACAGAATAAAGAGTAGGAGGGATCCACAGGTGGAAAAAATTATCCGGAGCTAGAATAGCACATTGAGAAACATGCCCTGCTAGCAAGAAGAAAGGGGAAAAGGATAAAACAAAGAAAAAGAGACATGGAAGATAAAAATTGAATTGCCAAATCTAGAAAATAGGTGTCCCAGAGAAAAGTAAAAGAGTAGGTAGAATTTAAAATTTCAAGAAATTCCCAGATTCGAGATGAAAGACAGAAGACCTCAGAATGAAAGTACCTGTGGAGTTAAAAAAAAAAAAAAAAAAAGCCCACACCCAGATACAACATCGGGACCTTTAAAAAATATCAAAGAGAAAATTTAAGTTCCAAAGAGAAAGAGTAGATAATCTGAAAAGAACAAAAGTCATACTGACATCAGACATTTCAATTCTTACATTAGATTTAAGAGGGAATGGAGCATGATTTTAGAGTCAAAACTACAATTTGAAATGCAATCAATTATTTAAATGAAGGACATAATTAGAATCTGTTTGAGCAAATGTCTTCAAAAAGTGTGCCATGCATTGATCCATTTTTAAAATGCTCCAAAAATGCAAGGATAGTTCAACAGCAAAATTTTGTCATTATAATATTTGCCAAAATAACATCAAAGTAAAAAATACAGACTTAGCACAATGCTTTGCAGAAAAGGCATATGATAAAATTCAACACCCATTTATAATTTTTTGAAAAACAGAAAATTTGGAATAAAATGGAATTTCCCTAACTTAGTGAAGTTACACTTTTTAAAAATCTACTACAAATATTATTTTTAACATAGAAACATTAGACTGGGGAAAGATAAGAATATCTCTATCATTTGTACTGTTTAACAAAGTTTAACATGGTATTAGAGAATCACTAATATGAAAAGAAAATACATAAGTTTATGTAAGAAATGACATAAACTGGTGGAACTATTATTTTTAGATGAAAACATATGTGTACATCTTATGCATCATATATACATATGTACATGTGCATTACATACTTATAGTTAAGAAACTATTAGAAATCAAGGGCTCAGCAAAGTAACTGAACACAAGATCAACTAATAAAAATGAATAGTAGCCGGGCACGGTGGCGCACGCCTGTAATCCCAGCACTTGGGAGGCTGAGGCAGGAGGATTGCGAGTTCAAAGCCAGCCTCAGCAATGGCGAGGCACTTAGCAACTCAGTGAGACCCTGTCTCTAAATAAAATACAAAAAAGGGCTGAGGATGTGGCCCAGTGGTCGAGTGCCCCTGAGTTCAATCCCTGGTACCACAAAAAAAAAAAAAAAAAAAAAAAAAAAAAAAAAAAAGAATAGTATTTATCTATACTAGAAAAAAAAACTAGAAAATAGGTTTAAAAATACATCATTCATAAACACAATAAAAACTATAAGATGTCAACTAGCCAACTCAATAAAAGTGCACAGAATCAGGTAAATTAGTGTACTGATAAATTACATACATTCATGCTCCATGATTCAGCAATCCTGTTAACTAAGGAATTTATCCTAAATATATTCTCAGGCACAACAGTCTCTTATAGATGTTTATTAGAGCACCACCTTGTGTTCACAGGAAGTTGGAGTCCATTAAGCATCCTCCACACAGATGAGATGTGACCAGTAGAATACAAAGCCGCCCTGAGGTACACACAGCAACATGAAAAGCTCTTCAAAGCGTAAGGCTGCATGAGAAAACAAGAAACTGAATGAGATCTTTACTACAATGTCATCTGAGCAAACTTAAATTTCATGCACTCAAATAACAACCTGTGTTTTACAAAACACAAGAATAGAAAGCTATATACCAATGTGTTAGAATGATGGTTTGTTGCATTTAGAGGTGGGAAAGGAATACGTATGAGGAATGGGATCAAAAGGAAAAAAAATAAAAGCGTAAATAAAATAATAACCAGAAAAGAGCACAGCACGGAAAACTAAATGTAGAGAGCTATAAACCCAGAACTGTAACTAAACCAATCTCTGTTATTTTATATCCAGAGAAATAAGGAAGATAACCTTTTTCTATCTCTTTAAACAGCTGTATTCAGAGCCCCTATAGCAACGGCAACAAAGGGAAGATGAAATGGTTAAGGCTGGGCTGCACAGGGAACAGATCCACAAGATAAATGAGGTGAGGAGACAGCACCATTGGTTCTATGCTGTGTCCATCTTTCTTGCAGCTCAGCAAACAAGACAGCAACACATTGATTTACAGTAAAAGGGCCTATCTTTGCAACCAGAAGGGTAGGAAACTTTATTTTTTTCCGATGAGAGCAAATCACTCTTTTAAGAAAGTCACTGAGCATCTAAAGAGAGGCTTTGAAAAATAAGTTGATGAAATAGGTGGTTCTTCATGTGTCTCCTCAAAGAGCATCATAATTTTCAGCTTTGTAATAGCCATTTTCCCCACCTTACCAGGTCCTAGTGCAACTCAGGTGAAAATAGACTTAACTGTGGACAATCCTGAAATGGGGAGAGCTAGCTGGAGTCTGTGTTCCTGATCTCAGTGTCCTTAAGGCGTAATGAATAATACATAGCATCATTATTATGCCCTAGAAAAGGTAGGGGGTGGGGTCTGCCCATGCAGAGATAAATGGAGGGACTTCAGACTGAATCCCAGGGGCGACTGGCAGTTTAGGGAAATGAAGGATATTATTGCCTGCCAATGATTTTGTTTACTAACAAAATTCCAATTTAGGATTCACATAGCATAATAACCACTTTGCCACTTGAACTTCAAAAGGAAATATCGTCTCTGACTGGGACTTCTTCGACTGCTTTCAGCTTGTGTGTTTTGGCTGGCTATCAGAATTTTATACTATTCCTAAAATCTATCTGGGGAAAAAATGATTCACTTTTAGCTTCTTCAGCAAGAGCCCAGTTTTTAAACTCAGTGGGGAAAAAGAAAACATGATAGACTTTGGCAAATTTTCCAAAGTTGCTTCTTTGGAAATCTGAAATGACATTATTGAGCTTACTGATAAAGCATTCTATTTATTCCATGCAGAAAAAAATGAATATCTTCTTATTTATCTAAGAACCTGCTGGAAATGAAGAGTATAACTTTAAGGAATATAAAATGTACCAAAAACATAGCCTCCGGGGCATAGATTCAATGTAGTAGGGGTAATAAAATGCAGCTATTTGACTTTTTCTTTTAATCGCCAACATTTTTATTGTTTAACCTAGCTTGCAGTCATTGAAGATCAAATTTTTCCAGGTACTCAGTATGATACAAAATATCACACAGATTTTGACATAAACATGCCCCTGCTTCTGCCTTCAAGGAACTTAAATGACAAAACTTTTAGAAGAAAACATATACATAATAAGTTATATGAAATATATAAGGTACAAAATAATACAGTGGAAATCTAGAGTAAGTAATGTGGGCAGAATGGAAGAAGAACTTTACTTCTGATTAGGAATCTGGAAATGGTCTACAGACAAAGTGACATCTGAGCAGGGCTTTCAGAGATATACAGAATTTCCATAGATTGACAGAGGAGTACGGTTGCTCTAGGTAGCAGCTCCAACATGGGCAGGCTCAGGAGTGTACAGTACACACCTGTGAACACTCTTTTACTGAAATGTAGAACAAGTGGATGTCTCAGGCCTGTGTGTGGCAGGTTTGGCTTTGATGCAAAGGAGCCTGGGTCTACTCTGTGAACTTTGCTCAGGCTTCCAAACCTACTTGAGCAGGGTAGGGACCACACGTGTGACTATTGCTTGCACTGAAGCAACGAAGGATGGATTTGGAAGAAGAGAATGGATCTATGGCAACCAGCTAGAAACTTCAAAGAATTCCAAGAGAAGAGTAGGTATAATGGGAAAGAAGAATTGCCTCCAAGATCGTTATGGATACATTGTTCTAAAGGTTTATGTTAAAAAATATATTAATGTGCTGTTGTTGTTAAATTTACACAATTTTGCCTTTGTTAGCTAGAGACAGACATTTGACTTAAGAATAATTAGACTAGGGCTGGGATTGTGGCTCAGCGGTTGAGCACTCATCTAGCACGTGCGCGACCCGGGTTCGATCCTCAGCACCACATACAAATAAACGCATTGTGTACAACTAAAAGCAAATAAATAAATATTTAAAAAAAAAAGAATAATTAGACTTGTGATAGTAAAAGTGAACAAAATAATGAAAGGATAATGTTGAGACCTTTAACCATTAGAAGAGAATTTTGACAATAGTCTTAGAGTGGCCCTGTTATACCAAGACTATTTCTTATGAAAGATAAAGAGAATTAAATCTAGAAAGGCTGATCGTATGTGCAAGAGACTATTATGAACTTGTAGGAACCACTTTAATCAGGAAGATTAAATAGCTTTCATTGAAAACTTGAAGTACTTCCAGTAGCCCACACCACCACCACTATCACCAGAATCAGTAAATGAGAAGTTCAAAAGTGATATTACAAGTCTATAGTAAATAGCTGGGCGCAGTGGCACACGTCTGTAATCCCAGCGGCTTGGGAGGCTGAGACAGGAGAATCACAAGTTCAAAGCCAGCCTCAGCAACAATGAGGCACTAAGCAAGTCAGTGAGACCCTGTCTCAACACAAAAATAGGGCTGGGGATGTGGCTCAGTGGTCGGAGTGCCCCTGAGTTCAATCCCAGGTACCAAAAAAATAAATAAATAAACAAGTCTATAGTAAATGAAGTTACATGTTAATTGCACATTATCAATCCCCTATGTAATCTACAGCATTTGCTAGCCAATCACATGGGATTGGAGTGAACAGTAATGAGCCAGAAGAATAAAAATGGAAACAACAGCCATTTATTTTATTTTATTTGGTACTAGGGATTGAACCCAGGAGCCCTTAACCACTGAACCACATCCCCATTCTTTTTTTCTTTCTTTTTTTGTATTATATTTAGAGAAAGGGTCTCACTGAGTTGCTTAGGGCCTTGCTGAGTTGCTGAGGCTGGCTTTGAACTCCCAATTCTCCTGCCTCAGCCTCCCAAGCCACTGGGATTACAGGCGTGTGCCCAGCTAAGCAGCTGTATTTTTAACATGGGTAAGAGGGGACATAAAGATATAAGTGGTCACGTGGGAGAACAAGTTGGAGAAGTGGGAATGACAGGATGTGTCCAGAGCTGTTAACTCTAAAATACCTACCTAGCATCCACGTGGCCCAGCAGGATCATGGAGTCCTGGTGGGGGTCTCCACTGGGGAGTCATAGTATCAAACTGACTACTGAAGCTTCTTTTTTCTTACGTCGGAAGAGAAAAGAAAGATGAGAAGATATCATAAAAAAACATTCAAGGGTGGGCTGGGATTGTGGCTCAGCGGTAGAGCGCTCGCCTAGCACATGGGCGACCCGGGTTCAATCCTCAGCACCATGTACAAATAAAATGCATTGAATAAAACTCATTGTGTACAACTAAAAAGCAAATAAATACAAATATTAAAAAAAAAAAAAAAACATTTAAGGGTGTAGGCATGGGGGCAGAGTGAAAAGCTGAGACGGACTGAGAGGAATCAGTCAAGGAGGGAGGAATCCAACGAGGAGTGCAAGGGTGATATGAAAAGTACCAAAGGCAAAGGGAGCCGTGAGATAGAGGATGTGGCCAACTCGTTCCAAGGTAAACGTGAGAAGGACTAGAAAAGGCCATGGCATGTGACTGCTGATAGGTTACTGGTGGTATTATTTGATATTCTTTAAAACTCAGCAGTTTTAAAGACAGTGTAGGAGTTGTTCTCTAAGGGACACCATCACATGGGCACTTAAAAACACTGTATCTAAACAGCTTTGCCCTCTGCTTTCTTTATCTGAGGGATAAAATATAAGGCAGATGTAGTCATTCAGTTAACTTACGAACATGTTAGGAAATTGAATGAACGTTTCCAAATATGTGCATCTTTACTGGCCAAAATTAGGGTCTTGAGACCTGTCTTAGTTAATGAAGCTTCCCAAGCGCTTAATTAATGGACAACAAATAGTATTTGCAATGGGACATTTCCTGTGCCATAAGCTCCTCTCTGGCAATAAGTTTTCTACAAAGGTATCAATTAGTGACCTGCCGTCACTAAATGGATTTCTCTTTCCAGCTTTCACCAAATGACCCCTAAATTTACAATTGCTATCATCAGTCACTAGGCTGTGTGCATGGTACTTAGAGCTGTCTTTATATATTTGGAAATTACTTGCACGCTAGCATTATGCATTTGAATTCAGAATCTCCCATTTAAAATTTCAGAAAGTATTCCTTTACCCTTTTTAGAAAGCCAAACAAACAGGTCAGTGGTGAAAGACAACCCAACAAAATTAGTACTTGCAAAATAAACTGAGTGTTTGAAGCATTGGATAAAAAGGCAAAGCTTCTGGTGGCTCTTCACATGAAAAACATTAATCCTAAGCATGGCTATATTATCAGTTAAAATAACAAGGAAGCTGTATGATTAATTAACATCTTGCCTTTAATTATTATTGAACTGAAATGACTATGAACATGTCTATCAAAATGAAAATCTTAAAATAAAATTCCCCCAAATTTCATAGAACATCTAAACAGTTTGTAGAAGTCTTGATTCCTTTTGACAAAGAAGCTAAGAAATAACTACTGAATGTTTTGTTATTGTTTGGGTCTTTCTAAAGAAACCAATCCTGAGAGAGAGGATGACTGTTAAAAAAAAAAAAAAAAAAGAGAGAGAGAGAGAGAAATCCAATGGAATACATATATACTTTAGATCATTAAGTAGCAAATAGTCAAACTTATCATGGTTCTGATTGTAACTTATTTAAAGAATAATGAAGCCAGGCGCGGTGGCGCACACCTGTAATCCCAGCACTTTGGGAGGCTGAGGCAGGAGGATCACAAGTTCAAAGCCAGCCTCAGCAATGGCGAGGCACTTAGCAACTCAGTGAGACCCTGTCTCTAAATAAAATACAAAAAAGGGCTGGGGATGTGACCCAGTGGTTGAGTGCCCCTAAGTTCGATCCCCGGTACCACAAAAAAAAAAGAAAAAAAAAAAAAAAAGAATAAAGATGGTGATGAAGGAAGCAGAGAAGGAGGAGAGGAAAAGAAGGAATATTTATTGAGTTATTTTTTGCTAGGATTCTAGATGTCTGTTATATAATCTTAATTTTTTATTAATCTTCACTATTTCTGGAATAAACATTATAGTTTTATATCCTTTGTTCGGTTGGTTGGGGGTTTTTTGTTTGTTTTGTTTTGTTTTGTTTGCTTGTTTGTTTGTTTGGGTACTGGGGATTGAAACCAGGGATGCACTGAGCTGCATCCCAGCCCCTTTTTTTATATTGTGAGACTGGGTCTAGCTGAATCACTCTGGGCCTCCCAAGTTGCTGAGGCTGGCTTTGAACTCCATCCTTCTGCCACAGCCTGTCGAGTGGCTGGGATTACAGGCATGCACCACTACACTCTGTTGTAATTTTATATTCTAATAGATACTCTAATTTTGACTATGGTGCAGGTTAGAAAAATGAGGTCCTAAAGATTAAGTGAATTTTTCTAAATTGAGGCAATTGGATTTTTCTTATTGAAATTCCCATTCATCACTTTGATGCTCCTATCTCTTAATTCTCTAAAGAAGATATACAGGTACACTGATTTAGATATGGAACCACTAGGGAGCCGGGAAAGAGCTCTACTTCCTCCATCCAAAATTCAAACCATACCTTTATTATTTTTCACTTATTTCCTACCTTTACTTGTAGATATCAGTTGGTTCTCAGAACCAAATCATGTTGAATATCGTACTTTTAAACAGTTATATAAGAAGAAAGCTTTGCCATAAATAGCACATGTTCTCAATCATATGTGGATGCTAAAAAAGTTGACTTTGTAAAAGTAGAGAGGAGAGGAGTGGGCACTAAGTGCTATGAAGGGAGAGGAGAGGAGGAATAGAGAGAGGGGGACAATGGGTACCAGCACAAAGAGAGGAGGGATAAGCCATACAAGGGTGGTTTACAATTTATTACATATCTTATAAAGAACTGAAAAAGAGGAGTTTGACGGATCCCAACATAAGAACATGATAAATGTTTAAGAAGAAGTTGGAAATGTTAACGAGCTTGATTTGATCATTACTCGTTATATGCATGTTTCAAATTATCATAAATATGTACAGTTATTATGTATGAGTATAACTTTTTATATTTTCAAAAAGAATTTGAAGTGAATTATAGCTCAGTTCTTAAATAGCTTCAAATAATTACATTTAGCTGAGATAACAGCAAGAGAGAAATATGTTATGAACTATTTTTTAAAATATTTATTTAGTTAGTTAGTTGTACACAATGCAATGCATTTATGTTTACGTGGTGCTGAGGATCGAACCCGGGCCGCGCACATGCGAGGTGAGCGCTCTGCTGCTGAACCACAACCCCAGCCCCCGCTATGAACTATGTTTATAAATACAAAATTCAACATCAGTACTACATCTTTCAAGAAGTATAAACTGGATTTGCTCATTCTTATAAATAATACAGATAAGCCAACATACATTAAATATTATAGCACTGCTGTTTTTAAACACTACTATTTACCTTTTTCTTCATGAAGGATAGTTTTATCATTATGATGACATCAATTCTACATACCTTATCTGATTGCCATAGGAGTCAAATGAGATAATGGCTCTGAAAATATTTTGCAAACTGTAGCCCATCATAAAAAAAGGCAAGTTGTTTTAATTATCATAACTTGGTTGAAGTAATCCATTGCGATATGAATCCTCAGTTACACGGATAGCAGTGAGGCACCGTGAAACTATTGCTCTTGTAAGAAACAGAGGTAGAAATTATAAGCTCTACAGCTTACTGAACCGTGATCCCAGAGTTCATGCATTAGTCTCAGAAGCTGTATTTTCCCTTTCCTCCCATACCTCTTTCTCTACCCTGCTTTCTTTTCTGTCAGTAACTGATTGATTGTTGAGGCTCCACTGACTTTAATTAGGCTCTCCCTATAGCATATTCTCCTGCTCCAAAATCTAGGGGAGTAGATAAGGTTATTTATTTATTTATTTATTTACTTACTTACTTATTCATACTTGATTACCTTTTTCCATAAAGGGTTTAGAGTCCCTAAGAGTTAAATTATTTGTATGTTCATGTTTCATTATTCAAATTGTATGCATGACAGAGAGTTCTGGAAGGCACCAAGCCCAGGGACTAACTCCTGCATTAAACCAATTCAGTTGCTATATCCCTGGGCACAGAATCATTAAAATTTTAATAAAAGAAACATGCTACCATGTATTGAGGATTTCTTTTTTTTTTTTTTTTTTTTTTTTACAAAACAACATGCCACGTTGTTTATTGTCTCATATAAAACTATTAATAATTTTATAAAGGAAATGTTATTATTCTGTTTGTCTAGATGAAGAACTGAGGCTCAGTAAAACTGAGGTGATTTGCACTCAAATAAATACTTGGTAATGAGTGGGGCAAGATTCAAACTCAATTCTGTCTGACACCAAAACCATGACATCACACTAGGGAAGTTTGTTTCTATGTTTGTTGTGACATCATTCACTAAACCTAAATACTGTTTTGCTTATGAACTTAAAGCAATATTATAATCTTAGAGCTGGGCAGAGAAGCGTTTGGTCTAATTTTCCATCTACTGGTGTGGGTAGGAGTTTTCATTTTTCTTCTCTTTTCTTCCCTAGTTAGATTGCTCCTTATCACCATCTGTGGAGCCCTGTATTTCCCCCTAACTCATCGTGAGGACTCCTCCCACACTCTCCCTTCTCCATCCTCCCCAGTCAGAGCTGTCCCAGATCTACCAGAAAGCCTGTGTGGTGCTTCCGTTTGAGGCTCATTAACCCTCATAGACAATTCCTACCTAAGGCAATGGTCCCATTCCATTCTATAAATCCTTGTTTATTTATTTATTTTTTCTGTCAGTTAGGCTTACCCTAATATATACATAGACTTTGAAAATTCTCTTTTCTTATAAACTGTTTTCTAAGTCTTAAATCTTATCTCTCACTATGACTTAGTCCCTTTGGGCCTCTAAAACAAAATACCATAAAGGGAGCCACTTATAGACAATAGAAACTTGTTTCTAACAATTCTGGAGGCTGGGAATTCATAGATCTTTAATTAGGCTCTCCTTATAGCATATTCTCCTGCTCCAAAATCTAGGGGAGTACATAAGGTTACTTATTTATTTATTCATACTTAATTACCTTTTCCCATAAAGGGTTCCATCAGGGTGCCAACCGACTGTCCAGTGAGGGCCCTTTCTTCATAGAAGGCACTTTCTGGATGTATGGGGCATAGAGGTCTCTGTCCAGCCTTTTTTTTTTTAATATTTAATTATTTACTTTAGTTGTACACAATGCAATGCATTTATGTTTACGTGGTGCTGAGGATCGAACCCGGGCCGCGCATGCGCAAGGCAAGCGCTCTGCCGCTGAGCCACAACCCCAGCCCCTCTGTCCAGCCTTTTTTATAAGGGCACTAATCTCATTCAAAATGTCTCTGACCTCATGATCCAATCACCTTCCAAAAGACCCCACCTAGTATCATCATATTGGGAGTTTTGTTTCACTATGAGTTTCAGGGCTACACAAACTCTGACCATAGCAACCACTTTGCACTCAGTCACATAATTTCTTCAACACTTTCTATAACACCATTCTGGTCAATTGTTGGTTGATAGTTCAATACTGTTGCAATATTTTCTGTTCTTTCATTTCTTTCATTTCTTCTTTCAACTGTGGACTTTTCAAATTGCAGAAGCTATTGCTTCTTCAGTGTCCCATAATTTTCAAAACATTTGCCCTTAACAAGTGTCTCAATGATTACTGTTAATGTCAACAAAGTAACACAGATTATATCATCATACATTTTATTTCAAATAAGAGTAACATTCAAATTAATAAGACTTGTAGGTACATACAGGTTTTTCCAAATCTCATAAAACAAGGGAGAAAATACATGTAATCATAGGATCTATTTTTTTTTTAATTTGGCATGCATTCTATGTGAGATAATATATAATTTGAAGAAGAGAAGTATTTGTCATTTTACTAATTACAAAAGATAAATTTCTTAACACCTGTATTTTTCCCTTTTATTTTCCACATTTTGATGTCCTAAAATATGATCAGTAAAATTTGACATGATTCTCCAGATGTTATGATAAAATCACATAGGGTTGATTATCTTCTCCTTTTTTTTTTTTTTTTTTTTTTTCAGGTAAAGTGCTCTGATGTGTTTTCCCATTTTGCAATTTTTTAACTTAGTTGCAAGGTGGAGGCATGTTTCAGAAAGCTCAAGCATAGCCAGTTCTAAAAGTAACCCTCATGAAGCTGTGGGAAGGCTATGAATTGCTCACACTGTGAACTATGTGTACTTATGAATAGCTAAGCTTAAATGGTTATTGGGTCATTTGCCAAGAACAAAACTGGCTGCCAAAAATGTAGAAAATCTCCAAGCCTGAACACACCTTTCTGAGATGCTTATTCTCCTCCATATAGGTCATTAAAAAAAAAAAAAAAAAAATCCACCCAGATCTGGGCATTTAACCAAACCACATATTTTGGGTTTCTTATACATACTTTCTTCCCTCTGTCCACTCCTCCCCGAAGTAATGTAATTCACCCCAGTTAGTTGTGGCTACATTAAATATCCGTTCAACCTCGCCCAACTCAAAAATTTGTCCCAGAAACAGGGCTCTCACTCCAGTATCTTCTTCACAGAAGATTTTCCTGAGCTCACCCTCCGCTGGACACAATGACCTCTCCGGTGAAGGAAAGTTGAAAGGAAGATTAATTGAGAAAACCCCACTGAAAAGCTAAACACACAAGCTAAGAAATAATAATCAGTTAAAAAGAGTAGAAAAGGAAAAAAAAAAGTTTTAGAAAAGATTGGCTGTCTACCAAATTCATTCCCCTTCTTCCTGGTAACAGGAATAGAACACATGCCCCACTTTTCCTTTCAGTTAAATTTTACTGTAAAACTGACACTGAAGTTCATGTATGGGGTCAGAAATAGGGTTTACCACTTCCCGGTGTTCTTCACTCAGTCCACCAGGTGGCTGAAAGGGAGATGACCTGCTAGGGCAACGTTCTGTTCACCATGCTAGATATGCAGGAGGGAAAGAGGACCAGCCCCTCAGTCATCACCTCAGTGGAAGCCACCCAACAGGGGTATCCACATTGGACTATACAGTGAAGAGAAAAAAAAAAAAGTTTCAAATTTTGTTAAAGTACTCAAATACAAAATTTATCAAAGGCTAGTACTATTTTAATACAGAAATGTAGGCCCTGAAGTGAAAGCTTCCACAGCAAAAATCTAAAATACTGGGCATTGGCTTAATGCAAAGATGTTGGCGGGAAACTCATATCAGAAGCCTGGAAAATGGGGCAAGACATTTGGTAAAGATGTTTCTGATTCTCAAATGACCATGAGACCAACCCCTTAATCAAGCAACAATGAAAAAGCAATAAATTATTACCTGAGTTCACTCGAGAATAAGAAGGTAGATTCTGAAAGGAATCAAAGAAGAGAATGGTCCCAAGAAGAGTCTTCCATTTTTATGTTTTCTAACCCAAGAACAGGCTAAAATGGATAATGCTCTCAGTGACTAAATGTGAGGGAAAACCAGTCTTTCCAACATGAAGATTAGTGAGTTAATTTTAGGCCACCATACTACTACAAAAGGAGGAGGAATCTTGGAAAGGAGGGATTCTGAGAGGTGACATTTCAAACTCTGTACATAAACTCTGCCCAAATCTCCTGCTAACCTCTGAAAAGACTTCAAGCCCCATCACTAATGATTAAAGAACTGAAATGTTATTTAACTCTTGCCCAAGAAATGGAGGTTTCAGTTTTAGTACAACTACTGCAATAATAGCAGAGAAAGAGAAGGTGATTTGGCAAAATAATATGGTAACATCTACAGGCTTCCTTCAAAATACTCAAAAAGTATTCACTGTACAAGTTAAAAGTACTCAAAACATAAAGAAAATAGGAAATATAACATACTCTTAAGAGAAAAGATAAAGCTAAGCTCAAAAGTATGCTAGTAATGAATAAAGATATAGAAAATCTCAGTGGAGAAATAGGTACTATAGAAAAGAAGCATGAAAATTCTGAAACTAAAAAGGCTATCTGAAACTTAAAAATTCAATGGACGTAGAATGGAGAGAACAAAGTAGTCAATAAATCTGAAAACATTTCAATAGAAATTTTCCAGGTTAAAAATCAGAAGGAACAAAAATTGAAGGTAAAGGAACATAGTCCAGGAACCTGAAAAATGACTTCAAAAGCTGCAACATACATGTAATTGCTATCCCAGCAGGAAATGAAAAATAGGGCCAAATGCAGTTATTTTCCAAAAACATTTCTAAACTTTGCGAAAAGCATACATTTACAGATTCAAGAAATTTGATGGAAGCCCAAGAAAGATGAATATACATATAACTTCACTTAAGCTTCGCATAGTCAATTGCTGACTAAATATAAAGAGAAAAATCTTAAAAACAACCAGCAAAAAAAAAAAAAAAAAAAAAAAAAGACACATTACATACATGGGAACAACAATTCAAATGATCTTGGACTTCAGAAACAGCAGTGGGTGGAAGTCAACTCAAGGACATCTGTAAAATGCTGAAAAAGTGGCAGGGAGCCTGTCAAACTAGAATCCCAAGGATCCTTCAAAAAAGAAATCAAAATAAATAGATTTTCCAATAAAAGTAAGCAAAAAATTTTTCAATGAAACTGTCACCTATGATGAAAGCTAAGACAGACTGCATACATAGTGCATCTAAGATCAAGAGCAGTGGTGGTAAAGAGTCACGGCTTGAGTCTTTCAGCACAGTATTACAAATATAAACTCAGGAAAGAATTGACTGATTTGCAAGCAAAAATAAAAACATGTAGAAAACCCAGAAATTTAAGACCTTGAAATCTTAGGAGGAGCTGGCTGGGATTTATGGGAGTGAGAAATAATATTCTGTATTGCAAAGCAAGAGATTAGGGAATTTTCTGCAACAACAGATTTGTCATAATTAACATAACAATGATAAATTTCTGTCATTTTATATGTATATATGTCTGTGTGCATGTATAAATCGTGATAAAGAGGTTGCTTATGGTCACATAATTCTGTGAAACTGTTCATTTAGTGCTTGTGAGAATTGGAGCAACATTTTAATAATTTTCCTTGAACATTTATCTTTTCCAAGTTACTACTATATATAGAAAGTTGCAATTAAAAATATGTGTTGAAGCCGGGCTTGGTGGCGCACACCTGTAATCCCAGCACTTGGGAGGCTGAGGCAGGAGGATTGTGAATTCAAAGCCAGCCTCAGCAATGGTGAGGCACTTAGCAATTCAATGAGACCCTGTCTCTAATAAAATACAAAAAAAGGGCTGGGGATGTGGCCCAGTGCCCCTGAGTTCAATCCCCGGTACCAAAAAAAAAACAAATGTTGTTGATACAATATAATAAAAGGAAAAGGAAATCTGTCACGCCTTAAATAAAAGCACAGTCATCTTAAAATGAGTTTTTTATTTCATCACTACCAAAATGGTAAGGGGAGTTTTCTTACATACTTGCCCAAAGAGACTTAGATTAAAAACGGAGACCCAGCTTTTAAAAATAGCCATAAGGAGCGATGTTGAAAGTGGAGAAATGGACTGGTTTGTTGATGCAGCAATTTTTTCTTCAAAGTTCTATAATATTATTTATTTTTCTAATGCACTGAATAATCAACTTTTTTCTTACATATTATCATCTCTGCTAAATAATTCAAAGTCTTGAAAATTTTGTTTGGAAAAAAATAGGTGATTCTAGAATCAATAAAGAACTTTCTCCAAGTAAAGTCTTAGTTAATTCTATTTTGTGAAGTACATATGCTAGAAAATTTTGCTAACCCATTTTGTAAAAGAAGATAAATATGATCTTTTCACACAATAGGACTCTAATTTTTAGCTACTCAAATATCATCCATTGAATGAAGGGTCTGAATTCATGGTAGACCGAGAATAGCTCTATTTCTTTCTTTCTTTTTTTTTTTTTTTTTTTTTTTGTCATGACCACCTCCTATGCTTCACCCTGCATATATAACAGCATTCTAATCAGGTCTAGTATTAAGAATTAATCTCGTGCAAAATCCCAGTCCCATCTGCTTTTATTGCCCCTGCTTAAATTTTGCGCATGCTTCCTGGAAGCCTTCCTTGAGGATGAGGTTACTGACTTTTATTGTCCTACCTCCTCAGTGTTGACAGTGAGGAAAATTATGGGGAGAAGTCTTTTTCCTTTAAGAGTAAGGCAGTCTGCTTTGTTGCTGTCATTTCTCTGGATTACATCAAATCTCTATTTACAGCCTGTGACAAATACCATGATGTTCTCAAATTTTTCATAAAAGCCCTGTGGGTTCCCCAGCACAGGAGATGTGACTGTACCATGGAGTTCTCTATTAACAGTTCTAGACCTAGGAAACATCCCTGAATAGAAGGTAGAAGAGCAAGACGGGCTCTAAGGGGAGTGATGGTCTGAGGGGAATCCCTTGTCCTCAACAAACCAGAAGTGAATTCTGCAAATACTGATTTTTCCTAATAAGTCCTAGTCATTCCAGAACCAAAACTTCTACTTGCTAAAATTTACAAATTTGCAAAAATTTGATGTTTCAATTCCTTGTAAACAATTTTTTAGTGTTGTGCACAAAATGTTATTTCAAAGTGCCAAATTAGAAAATGCAAATTTTAAAAAAATCTTACCTGTAATGACCAATAAATTTTAAAATGGAATTCATAAAAACTTTATATATAATTTAAATATTTGTCATTTTCAAGAATTAGATGACGTCTGATATAATTACAAAAATATTTTGCATGTTTTCTATTATAATGTGTCCTTACTGCAAGAAAAGGTATATACAATATGAATGTGCTAATGTATTCAGTAGTGAATTACCTATTTTATTTTCAAAAGGCTTTTCATTTTTCAGTCAATAAGTTAATAGTAGCTACTATGTATAGAACATTTTTGTAAAATAGATGAGTAACTTTTTTTTATAAACTATTACTCCATTAACTTATATTAGAATTTATGAGGAAAATAATATCAATTCCATTTTCCACTGAGATCATTGAGATTAAAAGTACTCATACAAGGTCACATAGCTTAATGAGTAGCTCAAATTAGGATTTAAATTCATATTTTCTTACATGAAAGCCTGTTCCATTACCACTATTCTATCTTATTTACAGGTGAGTTAAGCAGACCAGTTTGTTCTACAATTACCATTTCAGTTCTTTGAACATTAGTTCGAGAAATATTTTTTGAAAATATTTCGCTTAGATAGGCACTAAGGAAATAAAGATAGTAGATTACAGTGTGAAATGTTATGCCACTTTGAGAAAACCGACCAGCTCATCTAAGTCTGTGCTTCATTCCCCATCAACATCCTGGCTCACTGGAAAAGGCATGGAACTCTCAGTCTGGCAGACCTGGAGATAAACCTTGGCATTATTTACTAGGTGCATGCCTAGACTCATTCTTCACATCATTTATATCACTTGTAAAATAATGTTATGAGGACCTACCTTATGTAAATGTTAGAAATTATATAATATTACATGTTATATAATATATATAATAATTTCTGTCTACAGATCGAGAATACCATTCTTCAAATAACAACATAGCCCATAGCCTAGTCACAAGCAACAGATGGTAGGAAAATGCCATACATCTTATCAATGTGACAGAGCTTTAAACTCATACATTATATATTCACCTATTTCTATAGGCAAGTTGAAAAATCATTAGTGCATTGGTTTCCTTTTCAAGAAAAATGACTTGTAGGTATGTAGAAGGACATACACAAACATTACAACCTCAAGAGAGAAAGTTCCAATATGTAAACAATTTCTGAGCCTCCCTTGACCTCATCTCTACTAGTATCTCATTGGCCAGAGACAATCACCAGGCAGATCACCAGGTATTGAGTCATGTCAGAAGGCAATACCAAAGACACGGGTAGAGAGTCTGGAATCACTGGTAGACGTTTTTACAATCTATTAGAATTCACAATTATCAACTTTCCTTGGAACTCAAGGCACAAAACCAATTTGTAAGTCTCCCTCATCATTTAATGCCTGGTCTATTTAATCCATTTTGTTGGACATGGATATGCCTCATTTTCTCAATTCTAGTTTTGTTTTCCATCATGTTATCCTGAGGTTGTAATAGTTTTGTATGTCCTTCTATATACATGCAAGTCATTTTTCTTGAAAACAAAACCAATGCACTAATGATTTCTCGACCTGCATATAGAAATAGGTAAATATATAATGTCTGACTTTAAAGCTCTGTCACATTGATAAGACGTATGGCATTCCCCTAACATCTGTTGCTTATGACTAGGTTATGGGCCTTGTTGCTATTTGAAGAATGGTGCTCTTGTGCTTGTAGACAGCAATTTTGCTCTAACTAAGTCACCCTGTCCTTGACTGTCACACACTAGCACATTTTCTTGGCTACAGTTGTTCTTCAGCTCTCTGCTGTGATGTTACATTGCTTCGGGCTGCAATTCAGCAAATACATCCTTGGGCACTCATGCTCAACCAACGTCCTGTTGCTTAATCTAAGCTACTTTTCAATGTACTTTTATTCTTCCATCGCTCATGATCTTAAAATGTCTGAACCCAGCAAGGGTGAATTTTTTTTCAATATTGGAGAACCCACCTGCTGAAAGCTTTGCCAATCAAATGTTACAAGGAACAATTCATGAGATGCAAGTCTAAAAGTAACCCAAATAACTAAATGGGACATTTATATGTGTCCCAGTCACATAAATAAGAGTGGACATTTCTACGTCATATAGGTAAAAAACTAGAAAGAACCAAGATCCAGACTAAAACCAACTGTTCCTGTCTCAGGGGATGCAATGACATGACTTTCAGGGAAATTTTAAAAAACAAGATTACCAGCTTTCTGGGCTTGATGTTGTTTTCTATAGCTCAATAGCAAACATGGTCTTAAATGAAAAACTGGCTTCTTTCTGGAAGCTTGCTGCATTATTTATAGTCTCTGAAAAAGTGATGATTTTCCCTTTCATGTTGGTTTATTTTAAATTGTGAAGCACTTTACTCGAGCACAGCACAGGCTTTCTCTGTTATATGAGTTGATTTGACTTCTGTTTTGTGCTTTTGCAACCATTGCCTGGAGTAGAAATCCCTAGGTTGCTTTGAATCATAAGTGGTCAATCAAGAAGGACTAGTCACAATTGCAGTTAAGAGGGGAAATAGTCTTGGGTTTGCACACCTGTCAGGAAAATTATCAAGACAAGCCAAATATTCTTGCGGTAGCCACAAAAGGTGAACCCTTTCCACTCAGCAGCTGTCTTAACTGCTGCACCTGGCCTGTCTCTGATCAAAGATGTCTGACTTCGCCTTCACTGTGGGATTGTCGTGTACTTTCACCATCCATACTGAATCCACCAGCAAGGTGGCTGTGCCACATACTCTCCCCGAGAGTATTGGTCTGGGTGACTTCCAAACAGGCTAGCTTTGCTCTGGGGTTGTTTATATCCGTTTCCTGAGTACCATGCAACCAAATGTTCCAAGATCCTCAGGATCATTTATTCTAAGAGATCCACTGGATCTGAAGGCTCATAGAACTCTTATTGCTCTTGGTGGCTGTTCCTGGTTTCCAGATACTACTATGCAGATGAGCTTGTCACATCTTGAATTCTGCTGTACCTGGAAGGGCAAAACTGATGCCTTTCTCACTTTTCCCAGTCATTAATCTCTAAGACAATCTTATAGATTAACATGCCATGTCTTTTGCTTGTTCAGTAATTATATTTCATTGGATGCGATTTTAAGCAGACTGCTTATTTTGTGACAATCAAAGGCACACTTAGGGTCCTAGACGCATGTTCCGCCTATACCCTCTTTAAACTCTGCTCTGCCTTCCTTCCTATTATGTCATTCTCTTTTCCCCATATGTTCTTCTCCTTTCTCAACTTTCCCTGTAATTTCACATTTTTCTTTTTGCCTCATTCTTCCCTTCCCTTTATGAATTATGGCTTCTTCTCTGTGAAGATTTTCACATAGTATATCTTCATTCTGTGAGTATGTATATGTGTGCACATATAGGCACAGATGCAGGTGCACAGACATGGTCATAGTGGGAGCAGAGATGGCAATGATGGTAGTCAGTTGAGGCGGAATTCTACCTCCCAGTTTCCTAAGGGAAAGTATTTGAATATTCTTGCCTAAAGTAACCCAATGGTCCTATGTTAGCAGCTAATAATGAAGAGCTGTCCCTTTCAGCCTTAACTCAGAATCGTCATTTAGTGCAATGTGTATTTGTCCCTCCAAGGCTCTTAAATACAGAATATTACAGATTGTGTAAAAAGCATAATTTATTCAAGTAATGATTACTTAATGATTTCTGTAAGGTAAATTTTATATTATCTTACTCTCATTTTCTATTTTCTCTTTATTTGGGCAACAGCATTACCTACCTGATCTGTCATGTGCATTTTCAATGAGGCTCCCTGAGGTTGTTACAGTGATGAATAAAGGAACTGTACATTTGTACTACACAGTCCTCACTGATTTAATGAGAGCATTGCCAGTGGTACTAAATCAAGCCTATCATTTCTGAAAGGCTTTGATTTTCAGGCATTAATACCAATTACCATGTTGTTGTCGGCAAGACAATGAAATATCTGGGATAATGTTGGTCAACGTTATATTTATTGATGGGAGAAGAATAATGTGGATCCAGATATTATATTAGCTTTTGTGAAGAGTAAGTTTTTTTTTTTTTTCTGGAGGAAAAAAAGAAATGAAGGAAAAACCCTTTCAGCTTCCAATGGAAATGGAACACATCGATACTTTGATTTTTCATTTCATTCAAACTAAACTTGGTGGAGCTCAGCAGGATAGTGCTAGGGACTTTCTCCAATTTCCTGGTCTTGTTCTACAGAAGCATATTAAGCTTTCAGAAACATCAGTCAGGAGACAGAAAATTGATTTTTTGGGCTTTTGAGGTAAGAATAGAGGTATCGTATTGCCTTTTCTACTTCCTGTGTTTTTTCCGCTCCTACCTACTACTACCTGCTGTTCTCTTCCCTCCTTCCCCTGTCAGATTCTGCAATCACCAGGTCTATTCTGTCTACAGCTTCTCCTTTCTCTCATCTCAGGATTCAGTACCGAAAAACTATGTGGTTATCTGACCATTCATTTACTTGTTCAGTCAGTTGTTCATGAAACCTAATGCATGTTTTGTGTGAGGTTCATAATAGTTTTTGTATACTTTTATAAAATAAAAGCACGACTATTTTATGATGTAGTATTAGGAATATAGCAGACATCATTAGAAAACATTTCTCACTTCAGGAAGCTTGCCCAAACCTACCAACTATGAAAGTGAGAATTTAGGAGAAATGCAACGATGTTTGGGAAGTAAGAATGGGAACGCGATTTGCTGGGATAGGTTGTCTTTCTTCCTCTGAAAGCTGGCCTGCAAGTTCCCTTCAGTGGGACATTCAGTGGGTCCACAGTTTCCAGATTCATCTTCGCTTCTGGTGGGTTTGCTTTTGTCAGCATCTCAGCAGAGCCGGAAGTAATTAGCTGTCAGGTGTCTGAGGAGCCACCAAAGCAACAAGTGAAGAATGAGAGTTAAGCCTTTAATCACTCCCTGGGGTGGTGTAAGCTGAGTCTAAAACCAGAGGAACCCCTGACTCTCTCTGCTCCACTTTCCCTCAGGAGCAGCACAAAGATGGAGAGTTGGGGGGGTCCTTTCACTGTTGAGGGAGCCCCCAAATAAAGGCTCTGGCAGTTGAATGGATGCTAAAGTAGGGGAAGAAGGCAAAGACTGAGTGCTATGCATGGAGAGGTAATGGGTACTGAGTCGAAGTGGGGAAAGTGTCTTCAAGTTTCTCCTCTTCCTCTGGTAAGGTTCCCCAGAGAAATGGAAGATCTCAGGAGAAGGCCTCAAATAAAGAGAACTAGGCAGCCGGGCGCTGTGGCGCACGCCTGTAATCCCAGCACTTGGGAGGCTGAGGCAGGAGGATCGCGAGTTCAAAGCCAGCCTCAGCCATGGCGAGGCACTTAGCAACTCAGTGAGAGCCTGTCTCTAATAAAATACCAAAAAAAGGGCTGGGGATGTGGCCCAGTGGTCGAGTGCCCCTGAGTTCAATCCCTGGTACCAAAAAAAAAAAAAAAAAAAAGAGAGACCTAGGCATGAAAGCCCTGGGGCTAAAATGTGAATACGTGAAAGAGCACAACCAGCCAGGGGGAGCTGAGTCCTTTTCTGACAGTCCTTCCAGACTGTGATAGGGAGGCAGGTTTTCCCTGTGGGGCTGCCAGGTAAAGCTTTTGTAATTGCTTTTGGCGAAGCCTGGAAATCACAGAGGTTTTTCACAGGAGCTGGACTCCTCGTTCTTTATTCTTCATCTGTGGCCTGGATAGCAGAGAAGAATAACAAGCAAAATCAGTCCATCTATCTGAGAAAATTCCAGAACAAAGAGAGAGAAAGGGAAAATCGTGCCCATAGGTTTGAGGGATGAGGGACTGAGGCATAGCATCCCTACCAAGATACCACAGTCCCAATAAAGATGTTCTTTTAAAAAATAAGGAAGAGAAAGAAAAAGAAAATAGGTTATTTCTTTCACTTCAGTCCCCATATCCAAAACAGAACAGATGAGGACCTGAAGGATTTCACTCTCTTTGTTGAAGCCCTGTTTCCTTCCATCCCGCCCCCAACAGATCCTATATGTCTTGCATATCCCCAGCCCGAAGTTATCTGTTTGATTTTATCTTCTGAAAGATGGGTGACAGGAATGGAGGGAAATACGTGGCATCAAGAGAGAGCATGTTCTGGAATTCATGCAGTACTCTTGGACAAGTTACTGAATCTCTCTGAGTCTTGGGTCCCTCGCCTGCAGAAGAATGAGGGAATAGTGTACACACAGTTCCCCAGGTGGCCACAGGATAACTTGGTTCTCTCACATTTCTAGCTTGTAGGGATCAACAATGACTCTAGAATGAACTGGGGAGGGAACATCCTGAGATAGGAAGGAAATGCCTGAAATACTTCTTCACCCTGGAGGGAAGTGACGTCATGAGTACAGACTAACTGCCCGAGAGAGCCTGGGTTTATTTCTCTCTCCCCTAGGCAGAATGTCCTTCAAAACTTAGTCCAGAGGTTCATGCAGCACCTAAGGAGCATAACCCGGGCAGACTGTCTTTGGGTTCCTTTAGCTGTGGCGCAAATGGAGCATGTACCATCAAGACTCCATCTGCTCCAGGAAGCTTTTAGGAGACTGGAGAAACTGGCTCACAATGGATCCTCGTCTTCAGCCCCTTGCTCCCTATCTGTGTATAAGAAGTCTGCTTCACGTAACTTGTTGCAGATGAGTGTCTTCTGTCTTACCAAACTCAGACAAGTGGCTAACAGTGCACTGTGAGCTTGCTTCTCAAAACCTACCTTGCAGCAGAGAATAAAGGAGATCAGGAAAATACCTTATACCCTGGACTTGTTTATATAATAAAAGGTTTTTTTTCCTTCCTTTGAGTGATAACACATTAGTTCCTAAAGTACCAACTAAATTATTACGTGAAAACTTTCTGGACATATATTTTAAGTGTAGGTGGCAAGAAAGAGGTGGGGAAAGAAATAATAAGGTTTTCTTGGTCTAAGCTTAAAGAAGTATTTTCCAGAATTTGGTTGTGAAAGCTCTCTGGTAATCTTGGAAATATGATAGCTACTGGATTAGCTAGCATGCCTGAGAATGTCATTAGTCACCTTGCTTTAGAAGCTCTAAATAGAGAGTATAGCAATTCCCTTTATATATAAAATCAAAGTGGCAAGAGGTAGACTCCCGCCCGCTGGAAGGAGAGACCCAGCCACCAGTTTGCCTGGCCGCCTGGGCCCAGAGTAGCAGCTCCCGGCTGCTGCACGCAGGGCCAGACCCGGGGAAGGGCTTCCTCCATTATCGGGAAGAGTGCGACCTGAGCAAGAGGTAGACTCCCGCCCGCTGGAAGGAGAGACCCAGCCACCAGTTTGCCTGGCCGCCTGGGCCCAGAGTAGCAGCTCCCGGCTGCTGCACGCAGGGCCAGACCCGGGGAAGGACTTCCTCCATTATCGAGAAGAGTGCGACCTGCCCATTTGCGACCAGAGCAAGAGGTAGACTCCCGCCCGCTGGAAGGAGAGACCCAGCCACCAGTTTGCCTGGCCGCCTGGGCCCAGAGTAGCAGCTCCCTGCTGCTGCACGCAGGGCCAGACCTGGGGAAGGGCTTCCTCCATTATCGGGAAGAGTGCGACCTGCCCATTTGCGACCAGAGCAAGAGGTAGACTCCCGCCCGCTGGAAGGAGAGACCCAGCCACCAGTTTGCCTGGCCGCCTGGGCCCAGAGTAGCAGCTCCCTGCTGCTGCACGCAGGGCCAGACCTGGGGAAGGGCTTCCTCCATTATCGGGAAGAGTGCGACCTGCCCATTTGCAACCAGAGCAAGAGGTAGACTCCCGCCCGCTGGAAGGAGAGACCCAGCCACCAGTTTGCCTGGTCTTCGGGGCCCAGAGTAGCATCTCCCGGCTGCTGCACGCAGGGCCAGACCTGGTGAAGTGCTTCCTCCACTCCCTGGGGGAGTGCGACCTGACCAGCTGCAACCAGAGCAAGAGGTAGGCACCTGCCCGCTGGAAGGAGAGAACCCTCCGCCAGTTTGCCTGGCCTCCAAGGCCCATAGTAGCATCTCCCTACTGCTGTAAGCAGGGCCCAGCCTGAGGATAAGTCCCTTCCACTATTCCACTGTGCCACTCTGCAACGGACCAAAGGTGCAGCCTTGACTCCACTAACAGGGTTGCTGACTGTACATGATCTGGGTCAGGTGGCTTAAACTGGAAGGGAAAAAAGAAGGGCTTCCAAGGGTCCATTTTGTTTGAGACTTGTTCTTGGGTTCAACGTTTTTGTTTTTATTTTGCTTGTTTGTTTGTTTTGTTGTTTCTTGGGAGTTTTTTGTTTGTTTTTGTTTTGATTGACAGTGTATTTGTGTGCTTCTGCTCCTCTTTTCTTTCTTTTCTTCCTTCTCACTTTTATATTTTTTTCTTCTTCCTTCATCTTCCCTATTTACACCCTGCCATTGCATTCTCAACAGAGGCAAAAACAAGTTATACACACAAATTGAGATTTCTAGAACGTGTACAATTGAAATATATAGCAAAGTGGTGTTATATATGGTTTATTCTCTATTTTCTAGACTTATTCTCTCTCTCCTCTCTCTTACACTAATTACTACTCCTTGGTTATTATTTTTTTTCTCTTCTTCTTTTTTTTTTTTCTTTTCCATCTTTCTTTATTTCTCCTCTCAACCGCAGCATAAGTTAGGTTTATATGTAAATCGGTCTTTCCATCTATTCATTCACTCCATTCTCTTTCCTCTCTCATCGGCTGATACTAAACCACTTCCATAGAACTCTCTTTTCATACTTTCTAAGAAAGAACAAATCAATACACTCACTTCCTTCTTCCTAAACATATTACCTCTCTGTCCATTACTTGAAACTTTAAAACCCCATCAGAAGCATACAGAGTAAATTGGAAACAACATCTGGGTTAACTAAATCTGTACATTGTGATCAAACTGGGATTCTCTGAATAGAAAGTGTTTGATTTTAAAGTGTAAAGGAAATATAAGGGGATCTGATAGCATTGTACTACAGGAGCAACATAAGGTTTTAAGGTAAAATCAAAGTAGACAAGGTCCCACAGTGCAGGTAGAATAGACGCACAAGCAATATGAAGAAACAAGGGAAGAAAGTGACACAAACAAATCAATATACCTCCTCAGTAGATTCCATACCATGCACAGTTGGTGCAATGCCAGAGATGGAATTCAGAAATTACATATTCCAAATGTTAGCGGAACTTAAGAATGAACTCAAAAATGAGATGAGGGAGCAAATACAGGAGGTGAAAGATCATTTTGACAAAGAACTCCATAAACAAATACAGGAAGTAAAAGATTACTTCAATAGGGAGATAGAAGCTCTAAAGAGAAACCAAACAGAAATTCCAGAAATGAAAGAAGCAATAAATCAAAATAAAAGCTCAATCGAAAGTATCACCAACAGAGTAGATCACTTGGAAGAAAGAACCTCAGACAATGAAGACAAAATATATATCCTAGAGAAAAATCTAGATTACACAGCAAAAATGGTAAGAAACCAAGAACAGAACATTCAAGAATTATGGGACAACATAAAAAGACCAAACATAAGAGTGATTGGGGTAGAGGAGGGGGCAGAGTTTCAAGCCAAAGGAATGAGTAATTTATTTAATGAAATAATTACAGAAAATTTTCCAAACTTGAGGAATGAAGGGGAAAACCAAGTTCAAGAGGCCTACCGAACACCAAACATACAAAATCACAACAGATCCACACCAAGACACATTATAATGAAAATGCCTAATATACTGAGCAAGGAGAGAATATTAAAAGCCACAAGAGAAAGGAAGCAGATTACATATAGGGGGAAACCAATCAGACTTTGTTCAGATTTTTCTACCCAGACCTTAAAAGCAAGAAGATCCTGGAATAGCATATTTCAAGCTCTGAAGGAAAAGGGATGTCAACCAAGAATCTTATATCCAGCAAAATTGAGCTTTAGATTTGAAGATGAAATAAAAACCTTCCACGACAAGCAAAAGTTAAAAGATTTCACATCTCGAAAGCCAGCACTTCTGAACATCCTGGGCAAAATTTTCCATGAAGAAGAAGAGAAAAATAACAATGAAAATCAACAAAGGGAGATATTAAACTAAGGGAAATACCAACCAGAAGAGAAACCAAATCAAGCTAAAGATCATCATACAAATAAAAATGGATGGGAATAAAAATCACATCTCAATAATAACCCTGAATGTTAACGGCCTAAACTCGCCATTCAAAAGACACAGATTATCTGAATGGATTAAAAGAAATGACCCAACAATCTGCTGTCTCCAAGAAACACACCTCATAGAAAAAGACATCAATAGACTGAAGGTAAAAGGCTGGGAAAAGTCTTATCACTCACATGGCCTGCGGAAGCAAGCAGGGGTTTCCATTCTCATTTCAAATAAGGTAGACTTCAAGCCAAAGTTAATCAAAAGGGACAAAGATGGATATTTCTTACTACTTAAGGGAACCATTCATCAAGAGGATATAACAATCATAAATCTATATGCCCCAAATAATGGAGCACCTACATTCATCAAACAAACGCTTCTCAAGTTCAAGAGTAAAATTGACCACAACACAGTTATTCTAGGGGATTTCAACACACCTCTCTCACCAATGGATAGATCATCCAAACAAAAACTAAACAAAGAAACCTTAGGCCTCCTTAAAACAATTAATAACTTAGATCTAACGGACATATATAGAATATTTCATCCCTCAGTAAACGAATACACTTTTTTCTCAGCAGCACATGGCTCCTTCTCCAAAATAGATCATATATTATGTCACAAGGCAAATCTCAGCAAATATAAAAAAATAGAAATACTACCCTGCATGCTATCAGACCATAAAGGGATGAAATTGGAAATCAATGACAAAACAAGGAATAAGAAAAACTACTCCAACAACTGGAAGCTAAGCAACATGCTACTGAATGAACAAGGGGTTGAAGAAGACATCAAAGAGGAGATTAAAAAATTTCTAGAGGTAAATGAGAACACAGATACATCATATAGAAATCTCTGGGACACTATGAAGGCAGTAATAAGAGGAAAATTCATTGCACTGAGTTCATTCTTTAAAAGGAAGAAAAACCAACAAATAAACGACTTAACATCACACCTCCAAGCACTAGAAAAAGAAGAACAGATCAACACCAAGAGCAGCAGAAGACAGGAAATAATTAAAATCAGAGCAGAAATTAATGAAATTGAGACTAAGGAAACAATTCAAAGAATTGACAAAACTAAAAGTTGGTTCTTTGAAAAAATAAACAAAATTGACAGACCCTTAGCAATGCTAACGAAAAGAAGAAGAGAAAAAACTCAAATCACTAACATTTGTGATGAAAAAGGGAATATCACAACAAACACCTCAGATATACAGAAGATAATTAGAAATTACTTTGAAAACTTGTACTCTAATAAAACAGAAAATGCTGAATGCA
The DNA here is from genome assembly GCA_025594165.1 of Tamias sibiricus. Lineage (NCBI taxonomy): Eukaryota > Metazoa > Chordata > Mammalia > Rodentia > Sciuridae > Tamias > Tamias sibiricus. The sequence continues at coordinate 28,116,026 of CM046663.1, forward strand.
TTGACAGATTTCTAGAGTCATATGATTTGCCTAAACTGGATCTGGAGGCTATACACAATTTAAACAGATCGATTACAAGCAAAGAAATAGAAGATGTCATCAAAAAGCTACCAACAAGGAAAAGTCCAGGACCTGATGGGTTTACAGCAGAGTTCTACAAGACTTTCAAAGAAGAACTAATACCAATGCTCTTCAAACTATTTCAAGAAATAGAAAAAGAGGGAGCTCTTCCAGACTCTTTTTATGAGGCCAATATTACATTAATTCCAAAGCCAGGCAAAGACACATCCAAAAAAGAAAACTTTAGGCCAATATCCTTAATGAACATAGATGCAAAAATCCTCAACAAAATTCTGGCAAATCGGATACAAAAACATATCAAAAAGATAGTGCACCATGATCAAGTGGGGTTTATTCCAGGGATGCAAGGCTGGTTCAACATTCGGAAATCAATAAACATAATACATCACATCAATAGACTTAAAGATAAAAATCATATGATTATCTCAATAGATGCAGAAAAAGCATTTGACAAAATACAGCACCCCTTTATGTTCAAAACACTGGAAAAACTAGGAATATCAGGGACATATCTCAACATTATAAAAGCTATTTATGCAAGGCCCAGAGCTAACATTATCTTAAATGGAGAAAAATTGAAAGCATTCCCTCTAAAAACTGGAACAAGACAGGGATGCCCCCTCTCACCACTGCTATTTAACATAGTACTGGAAACTCTGGCAAGAGCAATTAGACAGACGAAAGAAATTAAAGGGATCCAGATAGGAAAAGAAGAGCTCAAATTAGCACTATTTGCTGATGACATGATAATCTACCTAGAAGACCCAAAAAAACTCTACCAGAAAACTTTTACAACTAGTAAATGAATTTGGCAAAGTAGCAGGATACAAAATCAATACCCATAAGTCAAAGGCATTTTTGTACATCAGTGACAAAGCCTCTGAAAGGGAAATGATGAAAACTACGCCATTTACAATAGCATCAAAAAAAATAAAATACCTGGGAATCAACTTAACGAAAGAGGTGAAAGAGCTCTATAAGGAAAATTATAGAACACTAAAGAAAGAAATCATAGAAGAACTCAGAAGATGGAAAGACCTACCTTGCTCTTGGATAGGTAGAATCAATATTGTCAAAATGTCCATACTACCAAAAACATTATACAGATTTAATGCAATTCCAATCAAAATCCCAATGTCATTCTTCAAAGAAATAGAAAAAGCAGTCATGAAATTCATCTGGAGAAATAAGAGACCCAGAATAGCCAAAGCAATCCTGAGCAAGAAAAGTGAAGCAGGTGGCATCACCATACCGGACTTTAAATTATACTATAGAGCAATAGTAACAAAAACAGCATGGTATTGGCACCAAAACAGACTGGTGGACCAATGGTACAGAATTGAGGACACAGAGACTAATACATATAATTTCAGCTATCTTATATTAGACAAAGGTGCCAAAAATGTACAGTGGAGAAAGGATAGCCTCTTCAACAAATGGTGCTGGGAAAACTGGAAATCCATATGCAACAAAATGAAATTAAACCCTTGTCTCTCACCATGCACAAAATTCAATTCAAAGTGGATCAAGGACCTAGGAATTAGACCAGAGACAATACGCCTAATAGAAGAAAAAGTAAGCTCCAATTTCCAACATGTCGGATTAGGCCCCAAGTTCCTTAATAAGAATCCTGTAGCACAAGAACTATTACCAAGAATTAATGAATGGGATAGATTTAAACTGAAAAGCTTCTTCTCAGCAAAAGAAACAATCAGTGAGGTGAATAGAGAGCCAACTAATTGGGAACTAATATTTAATACATGCACATCAGATAGAGCACTAATTTCTAGAATGTATATAGAACTAAAAAAACTTAACACCAAAAAAGCAAATAACCCAATCAATAAATGGGCTAAGGAATTGAAAAGACACTTCTCAGAAGAAGATACACGATTAATCAACAAATACATGAAAAAATGCTCAACATCACTGGCAATTAGAGAAATGCAAATCAAAACTACTCTAAGATTTCATTTCACTCCAGTCAGAATGGCAGCTATCAAGAACACAAACAACAATAAATGTTGGAGAGGATGTGGGGACAAAGGCACACTCATACATTGCTGGTGGGACTGCAAAATGGTGCAACCGCTATGGAAAGCAGTATGGAGATTTCTTGGGAAAATGGGAATGGAACCACCCTATGACCCAGCCATCCCACTCCTGGGTCTATTCCCAAAAGACTTAAAAACAGCATATTACAGTGACACAGCCACTTCAATGTTTATAGCAGCACAATTCACAATAGCTAGGTTATGGAACCAACCTAGATGCCCCTCAGTAGATGAGTGGATAAAGAAAATATGGTATATATACAAAATGGAATTTTACTCAGCAATAAGAGAGAATAAAATAATGGCATTTGCAGGTAAATGGATGAAGTTGGAGAATATAATGCTAAGTGAAATTAGTCAATCTCAAAAATCCAAGTACCGAATGTTTTCTCTGATATAAGGTGGCTGGTTCACAGAGTTGTTGGAAGGGGGTACATAGGATCAGAGGAACACTAGAATGGTCAACGGAAAGGGAGGGGAGGGAGGGAGTAAGGGGGGGGTTGGAAAAAAATTGGGTTGAATGAGATGGATATCATTATCCTAAATGCATGATTGAAGATCTGAATGGTACTTATATACTTTGTATACAAGCAGTTGTATGTAAAAAGATACTATACTTGTGCATGATGAATAAGTAAATAAATAATAAAAAAATTAAAAAAAAAAATAAAAATAAATCAAAGTAAAAATACACTAACCTGCAAAATAAATATAGTGTGATCCAATAATATTTTTTCTTACACTGACTACTTCAGTGCTTCTTTAGAAGCAATATTAATACAATTAATATTGTATAAAACAATAAATATCAAAGTCTTTTGAAATAATTTCCTTTTGTTTTGCTGGTGGCTAGGAACTTTAGTTTTCTTAAATGGAAATTCAAACAAGAAAAGACCCAAATCGTTTCTCCTGCCTTTTATATCCTCACCTTTCACTCCTGCTGCTGTGTTTTAAAAACCCATTACTTGGAATCCTTTAATAAATTTCTGGTTCCAGGCAAGATTGAGTAAGACTCCATCAAGTTTCTACTGAATACGTACACGAACACCTTGTGGAACAACCATCTTAGGTCTCTGAAAAGTAGATGAGAGCAGGCAAATTGGGAAATAGAGCCAAAATTCTGAGTACCTTCAAACCTGCAATGAGTTCCCAAAATATACTACCTCCACCCCCTGTTACAACCTAGGTTGGAATCAGATGCAGCTGTTTGGACAAAACAAGCTTCAAGAAGCATCCTAGCTTGCTGGTCTGAGGAACAAGAAAGGGGTCATGAACTGAAGCAAATTCCATAGAAGTTTTTTGTTTGTTTGTTTTGCCTGAGCCTCCAAAGAATCAGCTGCAGAGGGAGGCTGGGGTGAATGCAAAATTCAGAGAGGAGAATCCTTTCATGTTACCAGAATACTTATGGTCCCAACACCATGGGGAGAATGCCTTTTGGCTTTTTGGTTTTTTCTTTCTTTGTCCTTCCATCACCAGGTCTGCAGATGCAGTTGCAGGAGGCATGAAGCAGCAGAGTAGAGAAACGAAGTCTCAAATTTTGGCCAGAAGAGGTAAAATGCAGACTTCAGGAATCTAGAAATTGTCAAGGGGATTCTGGAAAGGAGGAAGTTCAAGAAAGTTATTCTCTAAAATGGAATATATATTTCTGGGCTCACTACTGCTTACATCACACTCTAAATAGAATTTTTAAAAGCCTGGAAGAACGGAAATAAGAGCTATAGCATTTCCAAGTTCCCGGACATTGGATCAAACGTGATCCAAGGAGCAATACAAAGGCCAAAAACTGAACTCATACTGAAACCACAAAATACAACAACTGACTGCTAAAACAAATAACAAGGAGTTATAGTAGGTAATACAACAGAAGAGATAAGTAGAGACGTAAAACAGTTCTAATTAATAAAAGAAAATAAATAAAGGGCAGAAAATGGGAACAAAGAACACAGGAGACAAGCAGAAAACAAGCAAGGTAGAATTTCTAAACATACCATATTAGTAAGTACATTAACTGGAAATGCACTAAACTCCCAATTTTTAAAAAATAGACTATTGGGGTAGATTTAGTGGTGCAATCTACTGCTTACAAGAAGCCCACATTAAATATAAAGATTCAAGTAATTTTAAAGCAAAAGAATAGAAAGATATATACTGTTAATACCAAAGAAAGCTGGAGTATATATATTATTATTTGACAGAGTAGATATCAGAATGAGGAAAACTTCTAGTGATAAAGGGGAACATTACATACTGATAAAAGAGTTAATTCAATTGGAAGTAAAACATAAATAAATCCTAAATATGCCTGCATCTGAAATAGCATCTCAAAACATATGAAATAAAACAGTGATAGACTAGAAAGGGTAATAGGCTAATTTACAATTATAACTGGTGATTTCAACACTACTTTTCCCATAATGGACAAAGTAAATAAGAGGAATATCAGAAAGGATACAGAAAAACTGAACAACACTATCAACCAACAGTAACTAACTGACATTTATAGAACATCTCATCCAGCACTGAACCAAAGTACATCATTTTCAAGTGCACGTGCAATAGTTATCAAGGTAAACATCAAGGACACAGAACAAATCTAAAAAAAAAAAATAAGAATTTATGTTATTCAAAATATAATTTCTGAGTATAATAGAATTAAACTAAAACTCAATAGAAAGATAGCTGATAAATCTCCAAACACAAAATTAAACAGTATGTTTCCAGTTACCCATGGATCAGAGCAGAAGTATCAAGAGAAATTATAACATATTTTGAGGTGAACTAAATTGAAAACACTACATGTCATGGTGTGAGATGCAGCTAAAGAGCCCTTCAAGAGAAATTTATAGTATTAAATGCTTATAATAAACATAAGAATTATTACAAATCAACAATCAAGGTTTTGTTTTAAGGAACTTGCAAAACAAACTGAATATGAGCAGAAGAAAGAAAATTATAAAGATAAGAAAAGCAACAATAGAGAAAATAAATAATAGAGAAATAGAGATTTCTAGATAAAGAAATATCTGGGAACTCTATTTAATAGAAATAGAGAAAATAAACTAAAAGCTGATTCTTTGAAAAGATAAATAAAATTGATGCAGGTCTAGCAAGACTTACAAAGAGAAAACACAGATTACCAATGCAGTGTGAAAGAGGAGCTATCAATGGACTCCACAGATATTAAAATTAAAATAAGGGAATACTACAATCAACACAGTGCACATAAACTTGGCAACCTGAGTGGCCAATTCCTTGAGAATGACAAATATACCAAACTCACGTAAGAGGAAATCAATAACCTGACAGTCCTTTATTATAGTAACTGAATTCATAGTTTAAAATGATAAAATAGTATCTGTAGAAGGCCCTGACAATTTCACTGGTGGATTCCCTTGAATATTTAAAGAAGAAGTCATATCAATTCTATGTAATTACTTCAACAAGTAGGAGTCAAAGCTCCCCTTTTTATTTTATGAGGTCAGCATGACTCTGATATCAAAATCAATATCCTTCACAAAAGTAGATGAAAAATATATTCAACAAGGCACTGTCAAATTGAATTCAGAAATACATAAAAAGAATAATGTATAATGAGAAAGGGAGTTATTCCAGGAACACAAGGCTGAATGAATATGTGAATTCAGTCAATGTAATGCAACATATTAAAGAATCCAAAAGAAAAATAAAACATAATTAAGGGGCTAAGGTTGTGGCTCAGTGGTAGAGCGCTCGCCTAACACATGTGTGGCCCAGCTTCGATCCTCAGCACCATGTAAAAGTAAAAGGCATTGTGTACAACTAAAACAAATCAATAAATATTTTTAAAAACCATAATTAAGACAAGTGATACAGAAAAATCATTTGACAAAATCAAACATCCATTCTTGATGAAAACTCTGAGGAAACTAGGAATAGAAAGGAATTTTAACCTGATAAAAGGCGTCCAGAAAAATTCATAGCTAACAAGTCACCTTTGGTAAAAGACTGAATATTTGCCCCCTAAGTTCAGGAACAATGAAGCAAAGATGTATACTCTAAATCCTACTCATGTATGCAAAATAAGGGCTCCCCAAAGATATTCATGGCCTAATCCCCAGAAATTGTGATTATGTTAGATTATATGGTAAAGGAGAATTAAGACTGTGGATAGAATTGCTGTTGCTAATCAGCTAACCATGAGATTGGAATCCTATGTTAGTCCAATAGGCCCAACAGAATCACAAGGGTCTTGTTAAGTGGAATAAAGAAGGAGGGGAATGAGAGGTAAAGTCACATTTGAAGAAGCAACGTTGTTAATGTCGAAAGGAAAGTGGGCCAGGAGCCCAGGAGTACAGACAGCCATTAGAAACTGGAAAAGGAAAGAAAAACAATTCTCCTCCACAGCCTCCAGAAAGAGAGGCTGTCAATCAAATTCTTGATTTTAGCAAAATTGAAATTCATTTTAAATGTCTGATCTCCAAAACTGTAAAATAATAAATTTGTTTTCTTAAGTCACTAAGACTGTGTTAATTTGTTATAGCTTCAATAGGAAACTGTTATGGCTATGAACATAGTACTTAAAAATCAAGTTGTCACCATAAGACAAGAAAAAAGAAATTTTAAAAACAATAAAAAATAAATTTAAATGTCCCTATTTTCAGAGGACATAATTATATGTGTAGAAATCCTAAAAACGTCTTAAGAAATCAACAAAATTAATTAGAACTAGTGAATTTGGTGAGATTATAAAATATAAGGTCAACACATAAAAATTAACTCAACTTCTATTGTAGCAATAAGCAATAAACCAAAATACTTAATGTATATAACATTTAGATTACCTTAAAAATCTTGAAATATTTAGGTATAAATCTATAAAACATGAACAGAACACTGTGAGCAGATGACTACAAAACACGATGAAAGAAAATGAAAGAGCAAAGTAAATGGAGAGAAACACTCTTTGTGGAATAGAAGATTCAACATAGTTAAAAAAGAGAATTCTTTCCAAATCAATCTACAGATTTCATGCAATTTTTCATTAATTTTTTATTAGTGCATTATAGTTTTACATAATATTGGGGTTGATTTTAGCGTAAGTATGAAAGTGTGTAATATCATTTGCTCTAATTCAGTCCTCAGTACTTCACTTTTCCCTCTCCTCCCTCTCCCTGTTCCCTTTCTGCTTACTCTACTGGTGTTTTTTTCTATTTATTTATAGGGCTTTTAAAATGTATCTATAATGCACTAATTTTGCAAAGTCAACCTCCTAGCAAGAGTGTTTTTGATATGGACAAACTGATCTTTAAAAGTAAGTGGAAAGGCAAAGGAAAAGCTGAAATAGCTTTAGGGGAAAAAAAAAGAATAATTTTGGAGTAATCACATATCTGATTATAAGATTTTCTATACATTTATGGAATTCAAGTCAGTGTGGTATTGACTAAAGGATAAGAACACAATGCATCAAACAGAATAGAACCTCAAGAAACAGATCTACATCTTTTATCAAAGGTCCAATGCCAACTCAATGGAGGAAGGATGCTATTTTCAATGAATACTGATGAAAGAAGTATATATCCATGTCTGAGCTCTGACTGCTATAACAAAATGCCATAGACTGAGTATCTGAAACAGCAGACATTTATTTCTCACAGTTCTGGAGGCTAGGAAAGTCAACATCACAGTGCCAGCATATTCAAGTCCTGATGAGAGCGCCTTCTTGCTCATAGAAGGCTGCTTTCTGGCTGTATCCTCACGTGATAAAAAGAGAAAACAGGAGCGCCGATCCCCCTTTATTTAGAAGAGTATTGGTCCCATCATGGGGCCCAACTCTCCTGACCTCATCTAAATCTAATTACCTCTCAAAAGCTCACCTCCAAATGTCATCACATTAGGACTTAGAGCTTCAACATATACATTTTAGGGGGACACAGAAATTCAGTCCACAACAACCCACATACCAAGAAAAAGAATCTTGTGCTAAATTTAACCTTGCATAAAAATTTAACATGAACTATATATATTACAGACTAAGTGAAACCTAAAAATATAAATTTTCTAATGTACAATGTAGAACAAAAATTTTCATGACCTGGAGATAAGGGAGAATTCTTCAATTCACCAGAAGAGTGGTGCATAAGTTTAAAAAATGATAAACTTAATAGCTGCCATTCTGACGGATGTGAGATGAAATCTTAGAGTGGTTTTGATTTGCATTTCTCTAATTGCCAGAGATGTTGAACATTTTTTTCATGTATTTGTTGATTGATTGTATATCTTCTTCTGAGAATTGTCTCTTCAGTTCCTTGGCCCATTTATTGATTGGGTTATTTGTTTTTTTGGTGTTAAGATTTTTTAATTCTTTATATATTCTAGAGATTAGTGCTCTATCTGACATGCATGTGGTAAAAATTTGTTCCCAATTAGTAGGCTCTCTATTCACCTCACTGATTGTTTCTTTTGCTGAGAAGAAGCTTTGTAATTTAAATCTATCCCGTTTATTGATTCTTGCTATTAATTCTTGTGCTACAGGATTCTTATTAAGGAAGTTGGGGCCTAATCCAACATGTTGGAGATTAGAGCTTAATTTTTCTTCTATTAGGTGTAGTGTCTCTGGTCTAATTCCTAGATCCTTGATCCACTTTGAGTTGAATTTTGTGCATGGTGAGATATAGAGGTTTAATTTCATTTTGTTGCATATGGATTTCCAGTTTTCCCAGCACCATTTGTTGAAGAGGCTATCTTTTCTCCAATGTACATTTTTGGTGCCTTTGTCTAATATAAGATAACTGAAATTATATGTGTTAGTCTCTGTGTCCTCTATTCTGTACCATTTGTCTACCAGCCTATTTTGGTGCCAATACTATGCTGTTTTTGTTACTATTGCTCTGTAGTATAATTTAAGGTCTGGTATAGTGATGCCACCTGCTTCACTCCTCTTACTAAGGATTGCTTTAGCTATTCTGGGTCTCTTATTTTTCCAGATGAATTTCATGACTGCTTTTTCTATTTCTACGAGGAATGTCATTGGGATTTTGATTGGCATTGCATTAAATCTGTATAGTGCTTTTGGTAATATGGTCATTTTGACAATATTCACAAACAACAATAAATGTTGGCGAGGATGTGGAGAAAAAGGCACACTCATACATTGTTGGTGGGACTGCAAAATGGTGCAGCCAATATGGAAAGCAGTATGGAGATGTTGGGGACATTAAGAACACGTCAGCCGAAAGAATAGAAATTTAAGTCAAGGAAATGAAAACCTAACTCTCTGGCTGTCTCCCACTCCCTGATACGAGGACTTGGCCTAGCCCAGGGATGTTGCCCTGACATATGACGAAAAATCAAACCACCACTAGAAGAGGCTAGTGGCTGTTCCTCCAATGTGATCTGCTCGTGCTCCCTATGCTCCCCTATAACCTTTCTGCTGATTGGCCCATGTCTTTTATAAAGGCCGTCCAACTTCCTCAATAAACTGAGCTCATGCCTTGACCCATCTCCCTGACGCGTCTGATTGTCCTCCAAAAGGAGGGCTGGGTGTGGGTGGTCAGTCGGCTCTTGCCTTTCCTGATCCGTCCTTGTTGGGGCGTGCTCCCCCTTCTCTTGTGGGTCGAGAGGACTCAGGGGCTAAAAACCCCAACAGGAGATACCTTGGAAAACTTGGATTGGATCCACCTTATAACCCAGCTATCCCACTCCTTGGTCTTTACCCAAAAGTCTTAAAAACAGCATACTACAGGGACACAGCCACATCAATGTTTATAGCAGCACAATTCACAATAGCTAAACTGTGGAACCAACCCAGATGCCCTTCAGTAGATGAATGGATAAAGAAAATGTGGTATATACACACAATGGAGTATTACTCAGCAATAAGAGAGAATAAAATCATGGCATTTGCAGGTAAATAGATAGAGTTAGAGAATATAATGCTAAGTGAAGTTAGCCAATCCCAAAAAGCCAAATTCCGAATGTTTTCTCTGATATAAGGAGGCCGATTCACAGTGGGGTTGGGATGGGGAGCATAGGAAGATTAGAGGAACACTAGAATGGCCAATGGGGAGGGAGGGGAAAGGAGGGGGCAAAAGGGTGAAGAAGAAAAAAAAAGATGGTAGAATGAGATGGATATCATCACCCTAAGTGCATGTATGAAGTCACAAATGCTGTGAATATACTTTGTATACAACCAGAGACATGTAAAAATGTGTTCTACAAGTATAATGAAATGTAATACATTCTGCTGTCATTTCTAACAACTTAGAATAAAAAATAAATTTGAAAAAAAAAATGATAAACTTCCTCAGAATCTAAAAGTTCTGTTCTGTGAAAGCCTCTATTAATAGAACAAAACAAAATTTATTGTAGAGAATAAGAAAATATTTGCATCTCCAACAAAAGACTTGTATTTAAAATATATATTCTTAAAGCTATTAGGTTTAATAGTAAGAAATCAACAACGCAATAAAAAATTAAGCAAAATACATGGTCAAAGGAGTGTAACTAAAACTGACAAGTGTTATTTTGAGAACAAAACATAAAAGATTTGGAGGGAATTGGGAAGAGACCATCCTCAGATATTTTGCTGCCTCCTCCATTGAGAAAGGTTACATGTTCTGGATGGTACGATTTTTTTTTTTTTGGTGCTCTGGATTAAACCCAGGGCCTTATTGCATGCGAGGCAAGCACTCTACCAGCTGAGCTATATCCTCAGCCAGGATGGTACAATTTTAACATAGTAGCACCTCCATCACCCTGGGTACCTGAGTAACTTTGGACCAGACACATCCCCATCCCACCCTGCCAATGCAGTGATCACTGAAAATGAGAGTATGTGGAATAAACTTTTATTATATTAAGGCCAGAATCACCCTGACTAATGTAGAAATTGTCATGCAAGTTGAGCGTTCACATTACAAAAACCTAAAATATGTCACATTGGCTTGTCATTCATATATCAGCAGAAAATAAAAAAGACATCAGAGGCTGCCATGACAGCATATTAATTTGAAATGATACCCATTACATACAACTCATAGAGCAAACAAGATACCCGGTGTGCAGTGACTCTCAAACAGTGGTTCTCACCTGGGCAATTTCTGTCCTTTGGGAACATTGTTAATGTCTAGAAACATTTTAGATTGTCACAACCTCTCACAATAAAGAAATTTCCAGCCTGAAAGTTAAAAGGGCTGTGGTTGAGAGACTCTGGCCTTGAGGAAGACATTTGAGAAACAACTATTAACTGGATTATTTTAAGATCAGCAAAATTTAAAAAAAAAATTAACCAGCATGGAAGCAAAAATGACTAAGGAAAAAAATAATCTAACAATCACAAGTTTACAATATTGGAAGAACAACTACTTTGAAATCCCAAAGAGAAAGTAATAAAATTGACAAAGTCCAATAAAATTGAGTTGTGCCAAAGGTTCAACTGATTTTGACCTTCCCACTCCTTCTGAATTTGGCTTTCCACTCCTATTGCTGAGACCTCTCATCATATAAATCAACCACAGGTGAAAGATCAGACTGTGGACAGAGTGCACAGTAAAACTTGACAGTGGGTGAAGAGATTCAGGGGAAAGATGAGACTAAGGGAAAAGGTTTTCCACAGAAGTCCACTCTGTCATTAAGAGAGAAAAAGCAAAGATATATAAGAAATCTGCAAAATACATCTCAAAAAGGACCATGACTGTAGTTTCTGGAATTTGGAAATGACTAAAATAAAAATAGATTATGTAATAAATTTTGTGAAATTTATAGTGTCAGAGAAGTTAAGGCCTGGACGTCTCTCCCACTCAAATATTTCTATGACCTATTGACAAAAATAACCCAATTCAGTTCCCTGAACTTGCTTAAGTGGGAAGTAGACTAAAATAGCTGTGCACCCTAAAGGTGGGCATATTTCCAACTCTTAGCCTCTGAGGTGGCCAGGATAAGGGCAAAGAAGCTGCTAAGAAGGCAAAGTAGATGGGCGCGGTGGTGCACGCCTGTAATCCCAGCACTTGGGAGGCTGAGGCGGGAGGATCGCGAGTTCAAAGCCAGCCTCAGCAATGGCGAGGCACTTAGCAATTCAGTGAGACCCTGTCTCTAAATAAAATACAAAAAAGGGCTGGGGATGTGACCCAGTGGTCGAGTGCCCCTGAGTTCAATCCCCAGTACCAAAAAAAAAAAAATAAAAAAGAAAGAAAGAAGAAGAAGAAGAAGAAGGCAAAGTCACAGTCTATGGAATCCAATAAAGAAAGGAGCTTTTCCCAAAGAGTACAATCAGTGCCAAACCATGAAATGTTCTGGTTCTTGGATATATCCTAGAGTGAGGATGACTATCTGTTGCTCTGAGTAACCAAGATTTTAATTGTTGCTTTTAAATGCATTATGTTTACAGCAAAAGCTGACATTTCCTCACCCCATGGTGCCTGCTCAATAGGAGCTCATAAATTTACGTAGTGACGTGTTTCTTGTCTTTCTCTCAAGGAGGAATGTTTATGGTAATTACTACCCCTCCCCATCCCCAGTGCTGCCACTGTATTCTGTGTGTGTACATACACACGGAATGTGTGTGTGTGTGTGTGTGTGTGTGTGTGTGTGTGTGTGAATGCATACACATGTGTGTATAAACAAACACACAATATACTTGGGGAGAGAGCAACTAACTTCTATTTTTATTTTAATGTTTCTAAACCAAGACAAAATACATTCAAGCCTGGTGTAAGGGCTATTGTGAATCACTCAGCAATCTGAAGGACTGAGTTCAATGCTATGATGAACGGCCTGAGTGGTCGCAAAGATGGAAACCAGAAATCATCTGGAGGAAGTCTTGAGGAGGCAGCAAATGTGTTTCATGTGCAATAGACGAAGTCAGCTTACTATTTGATGACTAGAAGACAGAATCTATTAAAAATGTGTTGCAGCCGGGCGCGGTGGCGCACGCCTGTAATCCCAGCACTTTGGGAGGCTGAGGCAGGAGGATCGCGAGTTCAAAGCCAGCCTCAGCAATGGCGAGGCACTTAGCAATTCAGTGAGACCCTGTCTCTAAATAAAAAATACAAAAAAAAAGGTCTGGTGATGTGGCCCAGTGGTCGAGTGCCCCTGAGTTCAATCCCGGTCCAAAAAAAAAAAAAAAAGAAAAAGAAATGTGTTGCAGGCTGAAGCACATAAGAATAGATGTGAGGCAATGGGGCAAGCATAGAAATCTCATTTAGTGTTCTAGAAGCTGAAAGAAGTAATCCGTTCCTCTTTCCTCTGCAGAACTCAGTATAAGGACAAAAGCCATGAATAACAACAATCTCAAACATTCTGTCAAGGAGGATATAGAATAAATGGCTGTCTAAGTCTAGGAAGATAGAACAACAACAGCTTCACAGAGCAGTATTATCAGCTCCCAAGTGCCCCAGCCTTCCTTGAGTTCCTATTTTAAATGAAAAACTTCAGACAAAGACTGTTCCCAAGGTACTTATGTTCTAGTGATGTGAGAATAGCCAGAGTGGCCTGGCTGTGGGGCTGCAGCCTTGTGGTCATGTTGTAGAACATCAGAGGGATGAGAACCTTGTATGTGATTTAAAAATAAATAACAGGGAAAAGAAGACCTGGAGTCTAAATTTTCATGCCATTCAAGACAACATCATGCTTTAATACCATCAGATACTAAATTAATTTATTTCTGTTCCTGATCAAAATAACAAATATAGGTAATAAAGACATAGTAAATTGAAGAGTCATTTTTGGTATCTCTTGGGGAACATATTCCCCTCCTATCAAAATCCAGGTGGAAATATGTAACTTAAAAATAAAAAGTAGCCTTTAATTGAAAGAAAAACTGTCATTTTTTTCTTTTATTTAATGCAAGCGACATTTCTCTCTTTAAGTAGTATATTTACAATTAGAAGTTCCTTTAAACTTTAGTGAATATGATAATTGTACTGGTTCTTTGAGGATATTTCAGTCAAAAGTGATTTCAAACAATTATAGACTAAAATTGCATTTTATAAAGTCATTTTGTGATTTACAGCATCAAATCCAACATCATAGTAATAATAAACTCCAGCTTCCAATTTAAAAAAAAAAAAGAAGAAGAAGAAGAATAGGTGTGAGGTATCAAGCACTCTTTCCCCCTGCTGTGGTAACTAAGGGGGCTGTGTGCAACCACAAGAAGGTGGGTCCTCTGATAGTACAGGTCCTTGAGTGACTGTAATGAGCAGAAACCTTCCCACACCAGACCCTGCCAACCCTCCATAGACACATGGCAAGATTGTATCCATTTAAAGCATATGTCCATCTTCATTTTGGGATCAGAGTTTCTGGTACATCATCTCAACCATTCATACCTTAATGATGTTACTCAAGAGAGGGAACTGAGACAACTAGCAAAATACTGAAATGGAGAAAATCCAATTTAGTTACCTGAGGGCCACCCACATACACAAACATTCATTAAAACTTATCACATAGTGCATTCATGCCACAATACTAATTATTTTGTGTACTTGTATGTGTCAAATATGGAATACAGTCTTGCACACACAGCTCCTTCCTGAAGCATTTCCACTGCAAGCTAGCAATATGAGATTTGCAGCTCTAAAGTCCAAGCTTATTGAGTAATTTTTACCACAAAGCAGCATAAAGAGAATCATTCACCAGTCCAGTATATGTCCACATTTTAACTTTTAGGTTAAATCCAATACTTACCAGCAAACCTCTGCTAATAGAAGGGTTTATACTACCATTCTCTAACTCATGTTAATATATATATTTTTTTCAGTCTATAGGGCTGGCGTGAGGAGAGGTTGACAATCAGCTCCTTTTCTGGTAGATATTAGTTTTCACTGGGTTGATGCAGGAAAAAAAATTTTTTTCCATTTTTCTACTTCTGCATCTGGGACTGTTTATTAGTTTCATTTTGATAGATGGAGAGAAGATGAACAAATCACAAGATTTATTTTTCAGGGCATATTTGATAGAATCAGAGACCTTTTACCCTTCTATATACTGCCTGGAAAAGTCAAATCAGACCAATGTAATATGATTTGGTTTCCTCAGACTTTGTTAAAAAAAAAAAAAAAAAAAAAGCTAGGTTTGATAGATAAAATCATATCAAGTTGCTGGGGTTTTTTTTTTTTCCCTTTCATGAAACACAAGTCTGAGACAAATTCATTGATCAAAGCTACATAAAATATAACATATCTGGTTTTCCTTCATAACAGATTTTCTGTTATGGTATAGATAATGTATACAGTCAGCATGAAATACATAAAATCTTGACAAGTTAACACAACAAAGCAGCATCCTCAAAAGATTTATTCAGTTTCCAAAATTTACTCAAGGGGAATAAGTATCTGACTGTTAAGAATTAAAAAAAAAAAAAAAAAAAAAAAAAAAGGAACAAGTAACAAAGACATATTTGGAAAGCATCTCTCAAAACCACCTTTTTGCTGTCCCTGGGTTCCAAAACCAGAAAGCTAGGATTAAAAAATGAACCTCTACTGCTGGCCCAATAACAGCTTCTCATTTGAAAATCTAATCAAACGGTGATTACTAGAGTGGGAACTGGGTGGTTAGGGAACAGAGTGGGTAAAAACTTTTTCCCTGCTTATATCTTTACAATTTTTGAACGATATAAATATATTAATGAACAAGAAAACTTTTTTTTTTTTTTTTGTAAAAAGTAAATGAAAGAAATTTCAACCCAAACCCCTCTGCTGTTATTCAGCAGGGCACTATCATTGCACATCATCTCATATGATCCTGTGGACTTTTTAGTTTATTCCACACTTGCCACAGTCCTCCTAGCTGAGGCATCTTGGAGGAGCAATTCCAGGAATGAAGCTAAGGAAGAGAGAGCATGAGGCCCACAACTTGCATGATACCAGTGCTTTCTCTCCTCCCATGTGCTATCTCTTCTTTCTCAGTCCTCTCCTCTCCTGATTCTCTCTTCTCATCTCCATGTATTCTAACACTAATTGTTAACATTTATCGAATATTTACTATGTGCTAGACACTGTTCTAAATGCTTTGTTATGTATCATTCAAACCTTAATTTAAAAAAAAAATCAGTAACACTAAGAAAAAAGTCATATTCCCATGGGTACCAAAATCTGCAGATGCTCAAGTTCCTTGGACAAAGTAGTGTGGTATGGCTTATTACCTATGCACATCCTCCTGTGTATTTTAGACCATCTATATATTGCTTATAATATCTAATATGAGTGCTATGTACATATTTGTTATACTTTATTTTAGTTGAGAAAATAATGACAAGAAAAATGGCTGTGTGTGTTCAGTACAGATGCAATTTTTGCTGAATATTATTGTTCTATGTTTGTTGAATTCATGGATACAGAGGGCTGACTACACTGTCATGATCCTCACCTCAGAGATAGAGACACCAAGTTCAGGGAATTGCTGTTTGCCAAGGTCACACCAACTGGTAAATGGCAAGACCAGAATTTGAAACCACTTTCTCTGTTCAGAGTGTTTACACCTAACCATTGTGCTATGCTGCTTATGACAAGTTAGGTTAATCTTATCAACTGGTCCTATCCACATATATACATATATAGTCAGTGAATAAAACTTCTCCAGAGAAGAAGTACATAGACATCTCTTCCATTATTAATGTTTATTCCACTGTTCAAAAAAAACCCACCTTTCAGAATAACATATATATAATATATTTATAAACACATATTTATATATATATTATATGTATTTCAAACTTGATAGAGAGAGCGAGAAAGAGAGAGAGAGGAGAAATATGTGAAAGGAAGGAGCTAGTACAAACAGGCAGGATGGCAGGATGGGGGTCAGGGAGAGTGGAGGAGTGTAGAGAATGAGTCCTCTCAATTCCTTGCATGTTCTGGCCCATAGGAGAGAAGTTGAGAAAGGTAGGTTTCAAATCAAAGGAACTAAACAATGTACCACCTCAAAATTGGGCTGTGTTAAGGACAGCGAGTTTTCTCTCGTGGTGAATGTGAGCAGAGATTGAGTAGGTTGACAGAGATGTTGTCAAGGGAATTTGAGGCATAAGCTTTATGGAATATGCCCCTGGAAATTATTTCACTTGGAGAGTTGAAAATAATTCTATAATTCTTACATGCATATTATATCTTTTCTAAAGTCTTCTCAGTCTGTTTTCTCATATAACCAGTGGTCCTGATCTAGTCTGAGAGAAATAACTCTCTGATGAGTGATTAATTAGGTACAGAAATCTTTGCTATTAGCCCCCCCCCCCCATCCTTTGTAATTCTCAAAACAGTGTGACACTATTCCAAGGTTGTCCAATTATGGACATATGATAGCTGGATTCAGTTACCTTGTGTGTCAAAGAAACACTACTTCACCATTCCAAAATAACACTTACGGTTTTAAAAAGAATTAATAGCTCCTCATCATATATCTACCAAATACTTCGCTTGTGCTAAATCAGGTTAAATTGTGATTTTGTACATAATTAGTAGAAACTAGAAAAGAAACATAAGATGATAGCTTCTAATGTAGTATTTTAAACTGTATAAAGTTTTAAAATGTTTTAGCTATAATTACAAAATTATACTATAAATCCTTAATGGCTTCTCAAAGGAATGAAACTTTAAAACTTACCAAGAGACTTCAACTACCTAGAAAAAAACTTTTTTTTTTTTTTTGGGGGGGGGGGGCTGTAGTTCAATGAGGAAACCAAAAAGGAAAAGAATTTCTTTCCTTTTCAAGAAAAAAGATTCATACTCATAATAGAATCACGTTTAGGCATTAGGCATTATGTTCATAGATTTTTTTTCTTATTTTTGCTATATTTTGTTTGTTATTTTTGTTTTTCAGCACCTAATATTATGTTTGTTTTCACATCATCAAAATTATTTCACCTCTATCCAAGAAATGCTATTATATAAATTAGTGCAAATGTTGGAAGCTAGAGAGGGAAAAGGAAAAGAAAGCTGGAGGAATCTCAATAAAATCAAATGGAAATCAATAGAATAGAGGAAAGGGACCAAAAGGAGGGAGGACAGGAGGGAAAGGGGAAGTACTGGGGAATGATATTGGCCAAATTACATTGTTGTATTGTGTGCATGTATGAATATGTACCCACAAATCTCACCATTATGAATTATTATGTAATTACATACATTATACAATTACAATGCACCAATAAAATATGAAAAATAAATAAATTAGTGAAATTAGTCTAAATTATGAGTACAAGGTATGAATTAGGGCCTTTTATTTAGTTTACAGAAGAATTCCTATAAAACACAAAACTTTAAAGATCAAAGTCCGTATTTCCCTTAAAGTAGGATTCGAGTTACTTTCCATTATTATCCAAACTTTCCAGGACTCTCTATCATGTAAGGTGAAGGATATCAGTAGGTTTGGTGCTTTAGATTTTATAATTTTGGGATTAAACTTCTTTGCATATTTTTATTTGCACACTATATAATTTCATTTTGTCAAAACAGATTCCATTTTAATTTCAGTCCAAGCTGAAATCAATTGTATAGCTTATATTATCAGAATTTATTCCTCTGGGGAAAAAAAGAACTATTTTTCCTTACCTCTTTCATCCCCAGTTGTTGCTTGATTCATGTTCATTTCAAGTGGGAATGATACCACCATCATGTAAACCTGCCTGTCAACAGAAGCTTGGAGCTGTTTCTCAACTTCTTTTGGAGGAGATGGAAGACTAAGCTGAGTAATATAAATATGACTCAAATGCTGATCAGAGACTTTTGGCAGAGATGTTAACAACAAAGTGCTTTTTTAAAGCACGATCTTCACAAGAATTCTCAAGAAAATCCAAGTTTTTACTATATACTTTGCATTCATCTACTACAATATATTACATTTAAAGGCTCGGGATTCGTGTATTGGACATATTAATCTGTCTTAAAAATGCATCAGGTTAACTTCCCCCCCCAATGTACAAACTGTTAGAAAGCATATGTTTCCATTAAAAATGATTCAAAGTAGGTTTTTATAGCCATGAACTGAGTATCAGGGCCATTAAACATTTTATGTTTCCTTGTTCATTATCCCGTAATTGATTGTCCTAGCTGTATGTACTGAATCCTAGTTAAAATATTTACTTCCTATCCATTGTTAATTCCCCTCCAATATTTACATTTACACTTATGGGGAGGGGCAAAGTTTCAGCATAAAAATCTCACTGGCTTTTATTAGCAATTCATGAATTGGGCCGCATCCCTTCTACAAGAGTAGAAAGGTGCTGTGCGGGTAGGGGCAAAACTGTGGGGGTTTTGTAAGGTAGCTTAAGCAAGATCAAAGAAACAGAATAGTGCAAAAAGCAGATTAGTTAACATTACATGACCTCAGGTTACTTTCTTCATAGGCTTGAAACAGAGGAGGTTTTCTTATCATGCTGGGCCCCTCATGCTTAGTCGCTAGGAATATCTTGGATTTTGTTTTTTGTTTTTGGTGGGGCTTTTGTTTGTTTGTTTTTAGAAACATGCTTTGGAGAAAGATTGCTTTTTTTTCCTAGAAATTTTTGTTTGTTTGCAGTACTGGGGATTGAACCCAAGGCCACAAACATTCCAGGCAAGTGCTCTACCACTGAACTACATCCCCAGCACTTTTTCTAGCATTTATAATTTTACCCCAAAAGGACAATATTTCCTTTACAAAATAAATGTGTTCTACTTTTTTTCTATTGCCATGGTTGATAGGGAACTTACACCAGAGGTATACCAAAATGAGGAGTATTGAGAAAGTAATCTACTCTACATTAAGCTTTAAGAATCCCTATTGATAAAAGCTATTAACATCTACCTGAGTAAGTTTTACCCTTACTTTTTTTATTATAATAGAAAGTTGGGTTGTGAGAAGTTTAAAAGTCTTTTATACAATGCAACCCATAATATTTTATTATTTTATTTTACTTTATTTTAAGGTTTATTTAATTTTTTGACTGGGATATGATAATTTTACGTACTTATGGGGTACAACATGATTTTTCAATACATGTATGCATTATGTATTGATCCAAATAAGGTGACTAGCATTTCCATCATCTCAAACATCAGACAAACATTTATTTGCTCATATCTAGTTTAACTCCAAAAGAATTCCCTCCATCTGGATGGATTGATTATTTATTTTAGAAAATGTTAGCAATGCTTGTCCCAAATCAGGTATTGCCTATTTTTTTTTCAAAGCAAATAATCACACACAAAAAAAATAAAAACAGGAGGGATCCAAGATGGCGGATTAGAGGAAGCCGCACTTCAGGACAGCTCCATGGAAAGAATCCAACAAAGCAGATAAATTGCCTTTCATCATATATATATAGGCTGAAAATACCGATCTCCTGGATGGTTTGATTACCACTACAGAGAGAGAAAGAGACAAGCTGTCTGCAGCGGCTGGAGCCGCGAGGCTCCTGCAAAACCGCCTGGGTGGTGCACAGGCCGTGCGAAACAAAGTCAGTGTGGGGAGACCGCGCTACTACTGCAACCCCAGCCAAACTCACGGCACACCAGCGTGAAACCGGCGATAAAAACCAGCGAAAACAGCCGGCGGGATTGGTGCTGGGGAACCACGGGAGACCGCGGGTCCACACACCAGTTCAATTCCACACTCCGCCTGAGGCGACCCTCAGTAGTGGGGCCCCGGACAGAGCGGCGCAGAGATCTGCGATCAGCAAACAGGGGAAGAGTGGAGCGGGCCACAGTCTGAAGCAGCGCTGTCTGCACCACAGTCACAGGTGTGGCTTCCCGGTGCGATCAGCGAGGACACGGGAGTCTGCGGAGCTGCTATTGACTGGAAGGAGAGCACCGCCATCTTTGAAAGCTGCAGGGGCTGGTCCTGACAAAGGGGAGGAGACGGAGAGCGACAGCTGCATCCATCCAGGGACTCTCCAGCTCTCTGAAGACAACGCACAATTGGGTGAGACTTGGGTGGTCAGCAGGGGAAGGCGTTTCTGAGGCTAGCGCAGCAGCCACAAGAGGCTGCAACTGTGGGTGGGCTTGGGGAAGGGGTGCCTTCTGGAAGGTCCCCTTCCTGGCACCATTCATCTGCTGACACACACAATCCCCCTGGGCCACTCCTTCACTGAACCGTGCAGCCACCGGCCTAAGATGCAGCCTTGATTTCACTAACAGGATCACAGACTGTCTGGACGTGATCCAATAGCAATTGGTTTGAACTGGAAAGGAAAAGAAGAGGGGGGCTTCCCAGGGCCCGTTTTGTCTGAGACTTGGGGTTTGACTTTTTTTTTTTTTTTTTTTTTCCTTTTCTTTTTATGGGTCTGTTTGATTTTTTGGATTACAGGGAGGGTTTTTTGTTTGTTTGTTTGTTTGTTTGTTTGTTTGTTTTTTTTTTTTTTCTTTTTTTGGTTTTGTTTTGTTCTGCTTTTTTTTTTTCCTTCCTCATTGATTGTTAGTGTGTTTGTTTGCTTCCGCTCCTTTTTTCTTTCATTCTTTTCCTCCTTCTCACTCTTGTATCTTTTCTTCCTCCTCCATCTTTCATGTTTACATCCTGCCAGTGCATACTAAACAGAGGCAAAAACAAGTTATACGCAAAACTTGGGATTTCTAGAACCGGCGCAATTGAACTGGGTAGCAAAGTGGTGTTATATATAGTTTACTCTCTATTTCCTTGATTCTCTCTCTCCTTTCTCTTACACCAATTCCTACTCTTTTTATCATTTTTTTTTCTTTTCCAACTTACTATATATATAAATTGATCTTTTTACCTAATTGTCAACCCCATTCTCTTTCTTCCATCGTCTACTGATACTAAACCACTTCCACTAAACCATTTCAATAGATATCTCTTTTCATACGTTCCAAGAAACAACAATTCAAGACACTTCCTTCTTCCTAAACATAACACCTCTGTATCCAATACTTGAAGTTATAAAACTCTATCAGAAGCGTACAGAGTAAATTGGAAATAATATCTGGGTTAACAAAATCTGTACATTGTGATCAAACTTGGATTTTCTGAATAGAAAGTGTTAGGTTTTAAAAGAGTAAAGGAATCATAAGGTGATCTGATAGCATTGTACCACAGGAACAACATAAGGCTTTAAGGTAAAATCAAAACAGTCAAGGTCCCACAGTGCAGGAAGAATAGACACACAAGCAACATGAAAAAACAAGGAAAGAAAATGACACAAACAAATCAAGATACCTCATCGGTAGATGTCATGGCAAGCACAGTTGGTCAAATGCCAGAGATGGAATTTAGAAATTACATATGCCAAATGTTTATGGAACTTAAGAATGAACTCAAAAATGAGATGAGGGAGCAGGTACAGGAGGCAAAAGATCATTTTGACAAAGAACTCCAAAAACAAATACAGGAAGTAAAAGATTACTTCAATAGGGAAATAGAGGCTCTAAAGAGAATCCAAACAGAAATTCCAGAAATGAAAGAAGCAATAAACCAAAATAAAAGCTCAATTGAAAACATCTCCAACAGAATAGACCACTTGGAAGAAAGAACCTCAGACAATGAAGACAAAATATATGTCCTAGAGAAGAATTTAAACCATACAGCAAAACTTGTTAGTAATCAAGAACATAACATCCAAGAATTATGGGACAGCATAAAAAGACCAAACTTAAGAGTGATCGGCGTAGAGGAAGGGGCAGAGTTTCAAGCCAAAGGAATGAGTAATCTATTTAATGAAATAATTACAGAAAATTTTCCAAACTTGAGGAATGAAATGGAAAACCAAGTTCAAGAGGCATACCGAACACCAAACAAACAAAATCTCAACAGATCCACACCTAGACACATTATAATGAAAATGCCTAATACACTGAGCAAGGAGAGAATACTAAAAGCCACAAGAGAAAGGAAGCAAATTACATATAGGGGGAAACCAATCAGACTATGTTCAGATTTTTCAACCCAGACCTTAAAAACAAGAAGATCCTGGAATAGCATATTTCAAGCTCTGAAAGAAAAGGGATGTCAACCAAGAATCTTATATCCAGCAAAATTAAGCTTTAGATTCGAAGATGAAATAAAAACCTTCCACGACAAGCAAAAGTTAAAAGATTTCACAACTCGAAAGCCAGCACTTCAGAGCATCCTGGGCAACATTTTTCATGAAGAAGAAGAGAAAGATGATAACGAAAATCACCAAAGGGAGATATTAAACTAAAGGAAATACCAACCAGAAGAGAAACCAAATCAAGCTAAAGACCATAATTCAAATAAAAATGGATGGGAATAAAAATCACATCTCAATAATAACCCTGAATGTTAATGGCCTAAACTCGCCAAGCAAAAGACACAGATTATCAGAATGGATTAAAAGAAATGACCCAACAATTTGCTGTCTCCAAGAAACACACCTCATAGAAAAAGACATCAACAGACTGAAAGTGAAAGGATGGGAAAAGTCTTATCACTCACATGGCCGGCGGAAGCAAGCAGGGGTTTCCATTCTCATATCAAATAAGGTAGACTTCAAACCAAAATTAATCAAGAGGGACAAAGATGGATATTTCTTATTACTTAAGGGAACCATCCATCAACAGGATATAACAATCATAAATCTGTATGCCCCAAATAATGGAGCACCTACATTCATCAAACAAACGCTTCTTAAGTTCAGGAGTAAAATAGACCACAACACAGTTATTCTAGGGGACTTCAACACACCTCTCTCACCAATGGATAGATCATCCAAACAAAAGCTAAACAAAGAAACTTTAAGCCTCCTCAAAACAATTAACAATTTAGACCTAACGGACATATATAGAATATTTCATCCCTCAGTAAATGAATACACATTTTTCTCAGCAGCACATGGCTCCTTCTCCAAAATAGACCATATATTATGTCACAAGGCAACTATCAGCAAATATAAAAAAATAGAGATACTACCCTGCATGCTATCGGACCATAAAGGGATGAAATTGGAAATCAACGACAAAACAAGGAATAAGAAAAACTACTCCATCAACTGGAAGCTAAACAACATGCTACTGAATGAACAAGGGGTTGAAGAAAACATCAAAGAGGAGATCAAAAAATTCCTAGAGGTAAATGAGAACACAGATACATCATATAGAAATCTCTGGGACACTATGAAGGCAGTAGTAAGAGGAAAATTCATTGCACTGAGTTCATTCCTTAAGAGGAAAAAAAACCAACAAATAAATGACTTAACATCACACCTCAAAGCATTAGAAAAAGAAGAACAGACAAACACAAGAGCAGTAGAAGACAGGAAATAATTAAAATCAGAGCAGAAATTAATGAAATTGAGACTAAGGAAACCATTCAAAGAATTGACAAAACTAAAAGTTGGTTCTTTGAAAAAATAAACAAAATTGACAGACCCTTAGCGATGCTAACGAAAAGAAGAAGAGAAAAAACTCAAATTACTAACATTCGTGATGAAAAAGGGAATATCACAACAAACACCTCAGATATACAGAATATAATTAGAAATTACTTTGAAAACTTGTACTCTAATAAAATAGAAAATACTGAATGCACTGACAGATTTCTAGAGTCATATGATTTGCCTAAACTGGATATGGAGGCTATACATAATTTAAATAGATCAATTACAAGCGAAGAAATAGAAGATGTCATCAAAAAGCTACCAACAAGGAAAAGTCCAGGACCTGATGGGTTTACAGCCGAGTTCTATAAGACTTTCAAAGAAGAACTAATACCAATGCTCTTCAAACTATTTCAAGAAATAGAAAAAGAGGGAGCTCTTCCAGACTCTTTCTATGAGGCCAATATTACATTAATTTCAAAGCCAGGCAAAGACACATCCAAAAAAGAAAACTTCAGGCCCATATCTTTAATGAACATAGATGCAAAAATCCTCAACAAAATCCTGGCAAATCGGATACAAAAACATATCAAAAAGATAGTGCACCACGATCAAGTGGGGTTTATCCCAGGGATGCAAGGCTGGTTCAATATTCGGAAATCAATAAACATAATACATCACATCAATAGACTTAAAGACAAAAATCATATGATCATCTCAATTGACGCAGAAAAAGCATTTGACAAAATACAACACCCCTTTATGTTCAAAACACTGGAAAAACTAGGAATATCAGGAACATATCTTAACATAATAAAAGCTATTTATGCAAGGCCCCGAGCTAACATTATCTTAAATGGAGAAAAATTGAAAGCATTCCCTCTAAAAACTGGAACAAGACAGGGATGTCCCTTTTCACCACTGCTATTTAACATAGTACTGGAAACTCTGGCCAGAGCAATTAGACAGACGAAAGAAATTAAAGGGATCAAGATAGGAAAAGAAGAGCTCAAATTAGCACTATTTGCTGATGACATGATAATCTACCTAGAAGACCCAAAAAACTCTACCAGAAAACTTTTACAACTAGTAAACGAATTTGGCAAAGTGCAGGATACAAAATCAATACACATAAGTCAAAGGCATTTGTGTACATCAGCGACAAAGACTCTGAAAGGGAAATGATGAAAAATACCCCATTTGCAATAGCATCAAAAAAAATAAAATACCTGGGAATCAACCTAACGAAAGAGGTGAAAGACCTCTATAACGAAAATTATAGAACACTAAAGAAAGAAATTATAGATGAACTCAGAAGATGGAAAGACCTACCTTGCTCTTGGATAGGTAGAATTAATATTGTCAAAATGTCCATACTACCAAAGGCAATATACAGATTTAATGCAATTCCAATCAAAATCCCAATGTCATTCTTCAAAGAAATAGAAATAGCAGTCATGAAATTCATCTGGAAAAATAAGAGACCCAGAATAGCCAAAGCAATCCTGAGCAAGAAAAGTGAAGCAGGGGGCATCACCATACCGGACTTTAAATTATACTATAGAGCAATAGTAACAAAAACAGCATGGTATTGGCACCAAAACAGACTGGTGGACCAATGGTACAGAATTGAGGATACAGAGACTAATACATATAATTACAGCTATCTTATATTAGACAAAGGTGCCAAAAATGTACAGTGGAGAAAGGATAGCCTCTTCAACAAATGGTGCTGGGAAAACTGGAAATCCATATGCAACAAAATGAAATTAAACCTTTATCTCTCACCATGCACAAAACTCAATTCAAAGTGGATCAAGGACCTAGGAATTAGACCAGAGACAATACACCTAATAGAAGAAAAAGTAAGCTCCAATTTCCAACATGTTGGATTAGGCCCCAAGTTCCTTAATAAGAATCCTGTAGCGCAAGAATTACTACCAAGAATTAATGAATGGGATAGATTTAAACTAAAAAGCTTCTTTTCAGCAAAAGAAACAATCAGTGAGGTGAATAGAGAGCCAACTAATTGGGAACAAATATTTAATACATGCACATCAGATAGAGCACTAATCTCTAGAATATATAAAGAACTCAAAAACTTTACACTAAAAAAACAAATAACCCAATCAATAAATGGGCTAAGGAATTGAGAAGACACCTCTCAGAAGAAGATACACGATTAATCAACAAATACATGAAAAAATGTTCAACATCGCTGGCAATTAGAGAAATGCAAATCAAAACTACTCTAAGATTTCACTTCACTCCAGTCAGAATGGCAGCCATCAAGAACACAAGCAACAATAAATGTTGGAGAGGATGTGGAGAAAAAGGCACACTCATACATTGCTGGTGGGACTGCAAAATGGTGCAACCGTTATGGAAAGCAGTATGGAGATTTCTTGGAAAACTGGGAATGGAACCATCCTATGACCCAGCCATCCCACTCTTGGGTCTATTCCCAAAGGACTTAAAAACAGCATATTACAGTGACACAGCTATCTCAATGTTTGTAGCTGCACAATTCACAATAGCTAGGTTGTGGAACCAACCTAGATGTCCCTCAGTAAATGAGTGGATTAAGAAAATGTGGTATATACGCACAATGGAATTTTACTCAGCAATAAAAGAAAACAAATTAATGGCATTTGCAGGTAAATGGATGAAGTTGGAAGACATAATGCTAAGTGAAGTTAGTCAGTCTCAAAAATCCAAGTACCTAATGTTCTCTCTTATATAAGGAGGCTATTTCAAAGTATTGTTGGATGGGGGTACATAGGAGAATTAGAGGAACACTAGAATGGTCAAGGGAAGGGAGGGTAAGGGAGGGAGCAAGAGGGGAGGGGGGGAGAAAAAAAAAAAAAAGGTGGTTGAATGAGACGGATATCATTTTCCTTAATGCATGATTGAAGACCTGAATTGTACGAATATACTTTGTATACAAACAGTTAAAACATGTAAAAAGATACTAAATATATGCACTATGAGTTGTACATATTAAAAATTATAAAAATAAAATTATATAAAAAAATAAAATAAAATAAAAAACAGATAAAATCCAGTCATTGTTGTAAATAATTATTTTTAGATCATTTGATTATTAACAGCTCAACATAGCTCTGCAGTTCATGCCTGTCTCTCCTGCCTTATTAAAATATTTGCTACAGTTAATATCATCCCACTTGTATTTACCCCGAAGTATGTAATCTTGTTTGTATCTTCTATTTTCCTTAATTAATAAGGCAGGCAGTGATAGCTGAAAGTCCAATGCATTTGTGGGATTCCATTATGGATTCTCAGACTTCCCACTATAATCTGGAAGCTATAATTAAATGTATTTTAAATTTTCTTTATTGTTATGACTAAGATCATAAGAACTAAGACTTAAAGTGAGAGAACTTTAATGTTATGTGTTATGTATATTATGTATTTTATGTTACATATATACATGTATGTGTATATTTATAATGTAAATGTTAGACAGAAAAGGTCATAAAGAAAATTTAAACAGTAATATATTACACGTACCTCCTATAAGTAGTAATTCCTAACTTCATTTTTTTTTTAAGCATAGAAAGCAAGTTTTATTTAAGAGAGGGACAGAGATAGATTTCTCTGGAGAGAAGAGGGTCCAGAGTTGAGTGTCTGTGGAAGAGGGTGTATCTTGCTTTTTTTTTTATAGACCCCTAGAATCCTTCCCCTTCTCTTTGTTTAAAATTTTAAAATTTGTTTTAATTACTCATAAATGACAGTAGAACGTACTTTGACATATCATATATAATGGAGTATAATTTCTCATTCTTCTGGTTATACATGATGTAGAATCCCACTGGTTATATGGTTATATATGTACATAAAGTAATAATGTCTGGGGCTGGGGTTGTGGCTCAGAGGTAGAGCATTTGCCTAGCATGTGTGCGGCCCGGGTTCGATCCTCAAGCACCACGTAAACATAAATGCATTGGATTGTGTACAACTAAAGCAAATAAATAAATATTTTAAAAAATAATGTCTGATTCATTCTATCTACTTACACTATCATTCCTACCCCACACCCCCTCCCCTCTCTTCACTCCCCTCTACCTAATCTAAAGTAACTCTATTCTTCCCTAGCCAATCCCATTGTGAATCAGCATCTGCATATCAGAGAAAACATTTGGCCTTTGCTCTTTGTGGTTGGCTTATTTCACTAATTGTGATAGTCTTCTTCAGCTCCATCCATTTCCTGGCAAATGCCATAATTTCATTCTTCTTTAAGGCTGAGTAATATTACATAGTATATATATGCCACGTGTTTTTTATCCATTCATCCAAAAAAAATTAAAAACCCTTTTAATCCTCAGAAAGTTAGACACTATAAGAAATAAAATATAAAATGGAATCACAATGGTACTTCTTGTTGCTGGATATTTAAAGAAAGTCTGTTAATCTAATCTTGATAGATTTCCAGATATCATTGAGCCCACCATTATTCTAACTGGATCACAGATTGTGTATTTGACTTGATGCATTTCAAATAGAGCCATGGCTAAAAATCCACTCCCCAGTGTTACATTCACCATTAGCTAAAATTAGGTGTCACCGTGACCTAATGCAGGTTCACTGCACTGCCTCTCATGTCTCAGTTTCTAAGTTTCTATTCCCTTCATACCTACTCCTTCATCTCTGATTCCCACATCATTCACTAATTTGTTAGAATGTTAATTGATCTAATAAACATATCTTGAGCTCCTATTTTGTGCTCAGCACAATGCAGAAAAGATGGAAGTGAGGTCATTTACATCTGGGAAGTAAGAAGCATGGTCAGCTGATTCTGACTCTGGCCACATACAGGGATAATGAGAAGCCCAGTGGACTCTGTCAAGGTTTGTGTTTCAGTTCTTGTCCCACCAATTAATTGCCTTGAGCAACTTGTGTCAGTTCTCTAGGCCTCTAGTTCCATCATGAGGAAAAGATCTAAATCTCTTGGCTCTCATACCTTCCTAAAGCCTACATGACTATCTCTGCTTTATCACATGTTTTCTTAATGATAGTGCTGTATTTATAGGCATGCAACAAAAAGGGAAAGAAAAGATTTTAAAAGTCAAATGAAATACCTGTTCTTGAGAGCTGATGAGAGCTCGTTTCCACTTTCAGAAACAATGGCTGTTTTTCCAGAACAATCCTGAAGAGTTTTTGTAATTTTCCTTTTCCCAATGACTGCCAAGCAGCTGAGGCTAATGATCTATACAGTAGTGAAATTCTGCCTTGCTTCTTGATTGCTGTTTCCCTTTAGTAACTCCATAGCAACAAAATACAACAGCAGCTTACAACTGCAAACTCTGTCTCAGTTAAAGGAATCATTTTCTTTCCACAGAAGACAACATGGTATTTGGATCAAATTTTTTTTGCATTTGATGTTAAACAGCTTAATTGTGAAGTAAATAGATACATATATCTGCAGATTGATTCTGATAAGCAATTGGAATGATTTAAGCAAACAGGAATGATTTAAGATTAAAAAATAATGTTTGAAGTTCTAAGTAAGCATAAAAATGAGGAGTGAAAATAAAGTTGGAGAAGTGTTTGTTCAGTTCCATTTATTGGTTGGGTTATTTGTTGTTTTGGTGTTAAGATTAGTGCTCTATCTGAAGTGCATGTAGTAAAAATTTGTTCCCAATTAGTAGGTTTTCTATTCACCTCACTGATTGTTTCTTTTGCTGAGAAGAAGCTTTTTAGTTTGAATCTATCCCATTTATTGATTCTTGATATTAATTCTTGCACTACAGGAGTCTTATTAAGGCCAATATGGAAAGCAGTATGGAGATTCTTTGGAAAACTGGGAATGGAACCACCACCACCTTATGACCCAGCTATCCCACTCCTCGGTCTATACTCAAAGGACTTAAAAACAGCATACTACAGCGACACAGCCACATCAATGTTTATAGCAGCACAATTCACAATAGCTAAATTGTGGAACCAGCCAAGATGCCCTTCAGTAGATGAGTGGATAAAGAAAATGTGGTATATATATACACAATGGCATATTACTCAGCAATAAAAGAGAATAAAATCATGGCATTTGCAGGTAAATGGATGAAGTTAGAGAATATAATGCTAAGTGAAGTTAGCCAATCCCAAAAGCCAAATTCCGAATGTTTTCTCTGATATAAGGAGGCCAATTCACAGTCGGGTTGGGATGGGGAGTATAGGAGGATTAGAGGAACACTAGAATGGTCAATGGGGAGGGAGGGGAAGGGAGGGGGCAAAAGGGTGAAGAAGAAAAAAAAGATGGTAGAATGAGATGGATATCATTACTCTAGTGCATGTATGAAGTCACGAATGGTGTGAATATACTTTGTATACAACCAGAGATATGTAAAAGTGTGCTCTATAAGTATAATATGAAGTGTAAAAAAAAAAAAAAAATACTTGAGCAAGATGTTCAAAATGCTTTGGCATCACCAATAAGAGCCCCTGGGTCCCCACTCCCGCCCAAGCGCTCCTTATGTTCCTCCCCTGCTTTATTTTTCTCTAAAACCTTTACCAAAACCTGATGCACAACATATATTTCCTTATTTTTATTTCAAATAAATAATAATAAAGTTGGCGAATTTGTGAGAGAACAAGAAACTGCACATGGAAGTGGTGATGTGTGGTTGGGACTCAGAAATGATACCTCAAAGTGTGGTGCTCATGCTGAGCTCAAGAGACTATCTCAGAACTGAGGTCGCTGAACTCGACCCAAAGCCCTTACCCTGGATCATATCTGATTCCCTGTCTCTTCCAAAGTATAGGGAGAGGCCTTCTTGGAAGTCGCTTTATCTGACTAAAGGAAGTTCTCTTCCCAAAAGAAATGTGATTCCTATGAAATCTCATTAACCAGGAAGGATGAACCACTGGAGAACAGGCTGAAAATAAAACAGCCCATACAGGGTCCACTGGGACTTTGTCCCAGTCCATTTTATGTAGTCTAGGCCCATTTGTTTCCCCTAAAAATAATTTACTACCTATTATGGTTTAGATATGAGGTGTCCCCCAAAAGCTAATGTACGACACAATGCAAAAATTTTCAGAGGTAAAATGATTAGATTATGTGAGAAGTATCCTAAACAGTGGATTAATCCACTGATACGGATTAACTCAGCAGTAACTATAGGCAGGTAAGTTGAGGTTAGAAGAAACAGGTTGTGGTGGTCTGCCTTTGGGGTTTATGTTTTGTCTCTGATAAGCAGCTTTAGTGTTCTCTCTCTCTCTCTCTCTCTCTCTCCTTCCTAGTGTCATGTCCTGAGCTTATTTTTTCTCTAATATGCCCTTCTACCTTGATAATGTGCCTCATTTGGGGCCCCAAACTATGGAGTCAGCCATCTATGAGCTGAGACTTCTGAAACTGTGAGCCAAAATAAACTTTTCTCCTCTACGTTTTTCTTGTCAATGCTTTTGGTCACAGTGACAAAAAAAGCCAAGTAAAACACTTCCTCTCTAAAACTGACTTCAGCCCCTCACTTCCCCTCTCACCTGTGAGAAGTTTTAAGCCTCCACCTTCTGGTGTTTCTTCAAGTTTCCTAAATTGAACAGGTCCTGTGCACACTAAATGAATCGGTATGCTTTTTCTCCTATTAATCGGTCTATTGTCAGTTTATTTCAGCAGACTCAATCACCAAACCTTCAGAGAGCAAGCTTGAACTTCCCATCCATGAATAAAAATTACTAGAAGGGGTCCTTCCAAAGTTAACCCGATCTCTCATGTGCTCCGCAGACACAATAGGCACTGCGTTAGCTTTCTGTTGCTGTTACTAAAATACACGACAAGAACAACACAGAGGAGGAAAAGTTTATTTGGGGCTGTTTCAGAGATTTAGTCCATGGTTGGACAGTTCTATCTGTTAGCGAAATTTGCAGGAAGGGACGGACGCTGGAACTGTCGTATAGGAAAAGGAAAGGGGTTTATTGAATTACCAAAGAAACACGTGGAGGGGATGGGGACAAACCGCGGGGAACGAACGGGAGCTGGAGCACGCGGGAACGGAGAGCAGGTACAGAGAGCGGCAGGAACAGAGAGCGAACAGTCCGGTCCTGGTTTAAATAGAGTAGGGGCCATAAAACCCCCTTGGAGTGAGTCCTTGTCCTATAGGCCAGCAGAGGTGGGGGGGGGGGTAGTGGACAGGGGACTTGCTGGTCAGGTTTTTTGGTCACGCTGAGGATCCTGGGAGCTGTAGTTTTTCACAAAGCACCTGGGGAGGTGTGGCCTTCTGCCTGGGAGGCGCAGCCTTCTGCCTGGAATCCAACATTCCCCCCTTTTGTATTTCTTAGGAAGCGGGGCATCGTGTTTCCATCTGGTTGCTTCAGAGCTGAAATGGGGCGACGTGGGGTAGTTTTGGGGGGAGGGAGGAATGCGGGCAGGCAGGTCAGGCTTGAGAGTTAAAAAAATTCCCAGGAGGCAGGCACCATAAAGATGGATCTCTGCAGGAGTGAATTGGATGAAGGTTCCTTGAAGCCATAAATCGGTGAGGGTGTCAAACCAGGCTTCTGCAGAGGTCACCGGGGGAATCAACCAACTATCCTCTTGGAGAGCATGTAGGAATTGTAGGCATCTCGAGTTTACAGGTGGCATCTTAACACTATTATGGAAACAACAAAGAAAAGAAGGTGAGAGGGATGATTGTCCGGCTGCTTATTCCACCGGGCAGGACTTACAGCAAAAAAAGCAATCGAGGGAGTCAGGATGTAGCTGATCTCTCTAGAGATTGGCAACTCTGTCCCGAGGTGCAGGGAAGTCATCTTTGGTTGGAAGGTCATCTGTGGTTGTTAGCAGTTGATAATCCCTGAGGAGAAGCTGGTTAACGGTTTGGTTAGAAATTTGAGAAATATGATTTTGAAGGCATCGTATGAGGCAAGGAACTATCATCAGGACAAGACATATAGTTATAAGTGGGCCTAGGAGAGGGAGGACCCAGGGGGCCACCCCTTCCCATAGTTCCCATGAGGATCTCTGCTGCCACCGGATCTTCTTGTCCCCTAAACCTTGTACTACCTCTTTTAAGCATTGTACGTTGTGGTCAACTTTGCCTGACTGGTTGACATAATAGCAGCATTCCTCACCCAAGAAAATACAGGTACCCCCTTTTCCTGCTGTGATGAGGTCCAAGGCTTGCCTGTTTTGGAGCACAACCTCCGCTAGTGATGAGAGTTGTTGCTGGAGGGCCTGGATGGAGTAGGCGGAGGCTTCAGCTGTGGTGGCGAGCTTATCTGTGAGGTCAGAGAGCTCCTGTTCAAAGGATTGGGCCATTACAAGTGAATGAGCCAGTCCTCCAACTGAGAGGCCTGTGGAGGCAATCGCGGTGACTAAGCTAACACCCACTAAGGCTGCCAGAGTGGCCGCTCGCTTAGAGCGCCCCCCTTGAGACTGTAGGGAGGAAAGAAGGTCCTCAACTTCAGCCTCTGTATATAGAGTCAAGCCTGGAATTAAGACAACAGGATAGCAGGGACCTGGGGTTTTAGCATCAATGCATCGGAACACGTGGGTGGAGCACCAAAATAGGAGAGGGGGAGGGAGAGTCAAATTACTCGTTATGGGATGCCAGGTGCGTTCTGGGCAAGAGTCTTTGGCGGCGGCCCAACAAGAAGTAACGTTAAGGAAGGGGGGGATAGTCGGAAGTGGGAGAGAGAGAGATGATCGATTGTGGCATGAGGAGGTTGGGGTGACATTGGCTCGAACTGGGACCGGGACTAATAAAGACTTGCGAAGCGGCGCACAGAGGAAACAGGTTGAAGCGTTAAAGGTGGAATAGCTTGCTAGTAAGGAAAGAGATAAAGAGAGAATGGAGTCCCAGGAGAAGGAGAGAGAGTCGTTCAAGTTTCGAAGATGGGTTCGAGTCTGTTGTCTGGTGGCACTAAGTTTCTCGAAAGCCCTGGCAGCAAAAGAGTCTTTTATAGTTTTTTCTATAATGATTTTCCCTTGACCATGGACCCAGTTGTGATTAGCAAACCCTACTGCAGCAACACGACTCTGCCAGGAAAAAGGGTCAGTAATCTTGAAGGTTACATTATTATTGTACTTCCAGGATTGGAGTTGGGATGGCATGATTCCCCAGGAGTTTGTTGTTCCCATAATAGGATGGGACCAATGATATTTACAGCTCCAGGATGGACATCCAATCCATCCATTAGGGTCGTTATTGCACCAATTTTCTGTCTGGTCCTCTTTAAAACAAAGATACTTTGGTAATTTTGACATGTCAGGAAAACATCGGTGAGTACATGTGGAAACTGCATCAAAAGTAAGCAGAATGGAGGGACAATTATCAAAAGGGCAGGATGATTGATTGAGAAGGCGTGTTTTTTGCCCATCATTATCTAGTTGCCAAACCTCGAAAAAGTAACGGCATGGAGGAGCAGAGCAATAGAACACAGAACCTGCAGGGACAAATGGAAAGAGAGCCAGGGATAGAATGAAAATTACGGAAAGGGTCATTTTAGATCAGTATTAGGAACACGAGAGAAGTGGATCTTCAGGGGATCGGTGGGGAGGGGGGAGCAGGTATACTGAGGTAGTTGTTTGTCGTCCTTTTGTAGATCCTCAGTTGGTTGAGCAGCTGGTTTTAGTCTGGAAATATGAATCCAAGAAGTCAAATTTCCTTAAGTTTCACGAAGCTTAGCAGCCGTGGGTGTGCATAGCACAACCTGGAAAGGGCCTGTCCACTTCGGGGCAAGGGAGGTTGCTCCTGTGTCCTGGGGAGGGGAGAAATATACCCAAGAACCGGGTGTCAATGAAAATGAAGAAGTGAGTCTATTTGGGTCAGGCAGAATGAAATCTTGGCACTTCCATAACTGATGTCTAATGAAGGACAAGATGGGAAGAGAAAGATCTTTGGGTAGGGGTCCCTGAGTTGGGGAAACTCCGGGTGGAAGGGCTGGTTGCCCAAACATGACCTCAAAAGGGGATAGTAAGGAGGGCTTTTTGGGGAGGACTCTGAGCCTAAAAAGGGCAAGAGGGAGTAACTTAACCCAGTCTAAGTGGAGTTCTAGGGAGAGTTTAGTCAGGACATCCTTAAGAGTCCTATTAGTCCTCTCTACCTTCCCTGAGGACTTGGGGTGATATGGGATGTGAAAATGCCAAGGGATATTAAGGGAAGTAGAAACACTTTGGGTAACCTGGGAAACAAATTCAGGCCCGTTGTCAGACTGGATGGACGTGGGCAATCCGAAACGGGGAAGGATTTCTGAGACTAGAATGGAGGCTACTGTGGAGGCCCTTTTATTGGAAGTAGGGAAGGCCTCCACCCATCCAGAGAAGGTGTCTACCAAAACCAGGAGATATTTGTGTCTCCGGGCAGCTGGCATGTTGGTGAAGTCTATCTGCCAATCAGCTCCTAGAAGCTGGCCTCGAGCCTGGTGAGAGGGAAATGTTCCTGGTTTAAGGGGAGTATATGGGTTGGTGCGCTGACATGCAGTGCACGCTGAGGTGAGCTGATGGAGAAACTGTGTGTCTTCCGGAGTCAGGGTGAGGAAGGAGGTAGCGAAAGTCTTGAGGGCCTGAGGGTTAGGATGGAAAAGGGAATGGAGATAGGAGAGGATTGATTGTGTGTAAGGGGATGTGGGGGTCTGGGTAGTAGGGAGGACTGGAGCCAGAAGAGAAGGAGAAGATAGTGCTGCCTCCCTTGCTGCCCTGTCAGCCTTCGTGTTTCCCTGAACTATGGGAGAGTCTCCACTTTGATGTGAAGGAAAATGGGAAATCCCTATTAGCTTGGGCAGGAGAGAGACTTGCAAAAGTTTTGATATTAATTTAGAATTAGTAACTGCAGAATCTTTTGTGGTCAGCAGCCCTCGCTCTTTCCATACTGCTGAATGGGAAAGCAAAATATGGTAGACATATTTTGAGTCTGTGTAAAGGGTGAGGTTTTGATCAGCAGCTAATTCGAAGGCACGAATGACAGCTATTAATTCAGCCCGTTGGTTTGTGGTGTTGGGGGGTAGGGGTGCTGCCTCAATAACCTCTGATAGGGAAACGATAGCGTATCCAGCAAAACGTTGCCCATCCCTAAAGAAAGAGCTGCCATCTGTGAACCAAATTAAGGAAGGATCAGGAAGTGGTCCCTCTTTAATATGGGAGGGATGGGGGATTAAAGCCTCGAGTGTCTCTATACAATCATGTTCTGGGGTCTCTGAGGAGACTGGGAGAAGGGAAGCTGGGTGTAAAGAGGAGCAGGGTTGGAAGGTGATTGAGGAGTCATGCAAAAAGGAAACAAGGAGAGAAAGAACGCTACAGGGTGGGAGAGTTTGAAGGCTCTTATAGGTTAGTAAGTCTTTTAAATGATGAGGAGAGGCAACAGTAACCTGGGCACCAAAGGTCAACTTTTTTGATTCCTGCAGAAGTAGGTAAGCAGCAGCCAAAGCCCTAAGGCAGGGGGCCCATCCACGAACGGTGGGGTCAAGTTGTTTAGAGAGGTAGGCAACTGGAGCAAAGGTGGTGCCCTTGTATTGGCCTAGAACACCGAGAGCCAAACCCTTCATTTCATGGACATAAAGGGTAAATGGCTGAAGGAGGTCTGGGAGGTGAAGGGCTGGGGCCTGTGACAGTGCCTGCTGCAAATGTTTAAACTCGGCCTGAATGCTGTCAGGAAGGAATTTTCCCTCAATCTCTTTAGCTGCCTCATATAGGGGCTTTGCATAAAGAGAGAAATTAGGAATCCAGGCACGGAAATATCCTGCTAGCCCTAGGAAAGAGAGAATCTCTTCCTTTGTCTTGGGGCATGGGAGCTCCTTGATGAGGGCTTTTCTGTCCACAGTAATGGCCTTCGATTGATGGGAAATCTGAACTCCTAAATATACTACCTGGGTCTGGGCAAGCTGTACCTTAGATGAGGAGACACGACACCCACAAGAAGCAAGAAAATTTAAAAGGGTGTAAGAGTCTTCACGAGCTGTGAAGAGGGAAGGGCTGCAGAGGAGGAGGTCATCTACATATTGTAAGAGAGTGGAATTAGGGAATTTAAGATCTTTGAGGTCTGCAGCCAATGTCTGACCAAAGATATGGGGGCTGTCTCGAAAACCCTGAGGGAGGACTGTCCAGGTCAACTGTTGGGAACACCGGGTATCTGGATCTGTCCAAGTAAAGGCAAAGAGGTCTTGAGATTCTGGGGCTAAGGGTACAGTGAAGAAGGCATCCTTCAGGTCAATTACTGAGAAATGGGTGGATAAGGAAGGAATTAGGGAAAGAATAGTATAAGGATTTGGGACCACGGGGTGTATAAGCCTGACAGCCTCGTTGATGAGACAAAGATCTTGGACTAGCCGATAGGACCCGTTGGACTTCTGAACTGCCAATATAGGGGTGTTATAAGGAGAATGGGTGGGTCTGAGAAAGCATTTCCGCAAAAGATCTGAGATGATGGGTTGAAGACCTCTGAGGCTCGCGGCTGGAAGTGGATATTGGGCTTTATTGGGGAAACGTTGGGGATCTTTAAGGTAGATTTGTACGGGGTCACACTGCTCAAGGGAGGGAGTCTGAGTATCCCAGACTTTGGGGTCTACTAAATCGGCGGGAACAGGGTAATGAAAGGTTTCTGTGTCGATAGAAGGTTGGGGGGTTTCTGCCTCAGTAGGGGGCTGAGGGGATCTTACATC
Organism: Tamias sibiricus; assembly: GCA_025594165.1. Classification (NCBI taxonomy): domain Eukaryota; kingdom Metazoa; phylum Chordata; class Mammalia; order Rodentia; family Sciuridae; genus Tamias; species Tamias sibiricus. The sequence goes on from CM046663.1 coordinate 28,154,003, forward strand.
ACTAGGGGGCGATGGGGTTTCCTCATCAGCATCAGTAGGGGGTGATGGGTCAGTGGCCTTTGAAACGGTAAGAAGAAAAATGGGGGAGGAGACGGAGCAAGACGAACCAGGAAGCATAACTGAGCTAGGCAGATTGGAGAACATGATTGAGGCCTGAAATTTGGCCAATATGTCCCTGCCCAATAGGGGCACAGGACACTGAGGCATTACCAGAAACTGGTGGGTGAAGGGATGGTGGTGAAGACAGCAAGACAGCATAGGAGTCTTGCGGGGGCGAATAGCATTTCCCTCTACCCCGACAATAGGGGATGGTGCTATGGTGGTGGGGCCCCAAAACTCCCTCAAGACTGAGGAGGTGTCTCCTGTATCTAGCAGGAAATTCACGGGGCGTCCATAAACAAGGAGAGTAACCCTGGGCTCCTTCAGTGCGATGTCAACGGTTGGGAGAGGAGCCCTTGGGCCCCTTCAGTCTTCTGTGGCCAGTGCCAGCAGGCTGGGGTTTGTGACCGGTCCAGCCCCCCTGCGGGAGCTGGGGCAATCAATGCCCCAATGGCCCATCTTGGAACACTTTGGGCATGGGCGCTTAGGGGGCTTGGGATTAGGGCATTCTCTAGCCCAGTGTCCATCTTTCCCGCACCTAAAGCAAGGCCCTGGGGGTTCCTCCTGTGTGGACTTATATACCCCTTTTCTTGAGGCCTGAGCGTCAGGGCCCCTAAGGGCCTGAGCTAACATTTGGAACCTTGATCGCTCAGCCTTTTCATGCTTTAGAAACCTGCGACGTTCAGCGTCTTCTTCACGGTTATGATAGACTTTAAAAGCTGTGGCCAAAATCTCAGTTTGGGGGGGTCACAGGGCCCAATTCTAATTTCCCTAACTTAGCTCGAATGTCGGGGTAGCTCTGAGACAGGAAATATGTCATAAGGACTTGACGGCCCCCCTGGGACTCAGGATCTAGGTTTGTGTATTTTTGGAAGGCCTTCGTGAGCCGATCTAAAAATTCAGAGGGGGTCTCTTCTCTCTTTTGAATAATGTCCTGTAGCTTATCAAAATTAACAGGTTTCTGAGCTGCTCGTTTCAGACCATCTACTATACACGTTAAAAACTGGTCCCTTAAGACCACGTCCCCTGGGGCATTGTAATCCCAGTGTGGGTCTCTGTCTGGGACCGCCTCAGGACCGATGGGGAAATTTGGGTTCATTCTGCGAGTCTCATCTGCATATGCTCTGGCTTGCTCCCAGACTCGCCTACGCTCTTCAGGAAGTAAAGTATTTGACAAAATAAAGTATGCGTCATGAAATGTAAGGCTGTATGCTTGGGTGACCCATTGGAATTCGTTTATGTACGTCGTAGGGTCTGTTGTAAAGGAACCCAAGCGGCACTCAATTTGGGAAAGATCAGACATGGAGAATGGGATATGAACCCTTACAACCCCCTCTGTCCCAGCTACCTCCCTTAACGGCGCGATTATCTGAGCTGCCTGCTTTTTCGAGCGAGTCATAGGAGGACTGAACGTAGGGGGCGGCAGAGTGTTAGGCGGGTCTGGGAGGGATGGTGTTGGAACGGCTGGGGCCGGGAGTACTTTTGCGGAAGACGCTGGGGGAGAAACACGGCCTATGCAATGTTCTCCCTGCGCCGCCGCCGGAGCCGTTGGGGAAAGAACCGGGGAGGGGGCCAGAGCCTGAGGCAGCGCGTCTGGTAAGAGACGAGTCTCAGAATCTGAGGGAGCACGGACTGGGGTCTGGGACTGAGGCAGCACGCTCGGCAACGGCTGCATGGCTAGAGAGGGCGGGGGAGCCGTGGCCGGAGATGACTCAGAACCGAGCGGCGGGAGCTGAGCAGGCGGGGATAACTGTGGAAGTAGCGCGGAGCTGGGAACTGGAAATTGAGAGGGGGGTAGCGGCGGGAGTGGTGCCGAGCTGGGAACAGGAAATTGAGTGGGCAGCGGCGGTGAGGGCACCGGAAATGACGTGGACAGAGAAGGCGGGTCTACAGAGGAGGGTTCTGACGGAGCGGAAGGCGGGGGCGGGGTGAAGGATGAAGACAAAGGAGGGGGAGGATCTAAGCTCGGAAGCCCGCCAATTTCAAAATCCAAAGCCTGAGATGGGGGAGGGGAAATGGTCTGGGGCAGCCTCCCAGGCTGCCGGTACGGGGGAGGTGGAGCCTCTAATCCTGGATCAAAATCGGGGTCAATGGAAGATGGGGGGGAATCTGCAAGCCTATAGGCGAGAAATACCGTATCGGGATTGCACCTGGTGCACAAAGAAGGATTTGAACATAGAAGGGAGAAGGCATCGACATACAGCAATTCTGTCCATCTCTTTGTTTGTTGACAAAAGCTGGAGAGTTCCCGTAAAAGCCGGGAATCCAGGGATCCTGACTCTGGCCACTTATTGGATAGCAGGTAAGAAGGCCAAATTTTTGTACATAGCTTTATTAATTTGGGGTTTTAAGCCTAAATGTGCTCGATTTCTTAAGAGACAGTTGAGAGGCGTGTTGGCTGGAGCTGATAGGGAAGTTCCCATATTTCCCGTTAACGGGGAGAGGCTGATACAATATTGTGGAAGGCATCCCTCCCAGAATGTGTATCAGAGTGAGATCCAAGTTCGCTCGCCCAGTCGTCACCAGGTGAAATGAGCCTTGGGACATCTGACCACCTTCCGTCCCGGACGGCAGGTTTAGAAGATGCCGGGGGCTATGAGCTTACTCCATGGAGGTTTTCGGATTTTTTCCGTTCCGAACGGAAAAACGGAAGCTCAAGCCCGGAGTGCGGAGGGGAACTTTCCTAGCCACTCACAGCCGAGAGCCGTAGTCTTACAGCTGGAAATTTTAAAGCGGGCGGATAAAGGTGGGCGGGCGGACAAAGGTGGGGGAGGGGGGGGAGTTCCCGGGGTCCACCGTCACCCTGAAGGCTTGGGTGGGGTGTCACCCCCCTGTATAGGCTGCGGGAGAGATTGCCGGACACTCGACGGTCAATTTTCGCCGCGCAGTGGCCAAACAGGTTTAGGAACTCAGGGTGGACGGGGGCTTACCGAAATCCAGTGATGCTGTGGAGAAGGTGGACAGACAAACGGAGACATGTTGGACGCTCATCTCCTTTCCCGGCCAATGCACCAAATGTTAGCGAAATTTGCAGGAAGGGACGGATGCTGGAACTGTCGTATAGGAAAAGGAAAGGGGTTTATTGAATTACCAAAGAAACACGTGGAGGGGATGGGGACAAACCGCGGGGAACCAACGGGAGCTGGAGCACGCGGGAACGGAGAGCAGGAACAGAGAGCGGCAGGAACAGAGAGCGAACAGTCCGGTGTAAGCTACCTGGTACCGAAAACCGGGAGGAAAACTCTCGGAGGCAGAGTAAAGCTATTACTACTTTTACTTCTACTTTCTTAGAGCTTAGAGAGGGAAAGAAAGATTTTTAGAGAGAAAGATTCTTGTCTTCTTAGCTTAGAGAGAGAGAAAGATAGAGAGAGCTTAGCTTAGAGAAAGGTTATTTTTTTAGAGCTTAGAGAGAAAGAAAGAAAGAAAGAGCTTAGCTTAGCTTCTTGTCTTCTTAGCTTAGAGAGAAAGAAAGAAAGATAGAGCTTAGCTTAGAGAAAGATTATTTTTTAGAGCTTCTTTCTTCTTTCTTCTTTCTTCTTTCTTCTTTCTTCCTTCTTCCTCAGGAGCCTCGGCCTGACTGACCAGTCATTACTTCTTCTATCTGGTTTCTCTTCTGTAACCGCTCTGCCTACGTTCTGGCCGCTCTGATTCTTTTCTCCGACCCGAACTCTTCTTCTGACCGACCGAGCGACTGCACGACTGACTGAATGAATTTCTCCGTTCTCCTAACTCGGACCGTTTTCACCCGGTTATATACCTTCAGCTTTGCGGGTGCCTACAGGTGCGTCACCAGGTGGAACTTATGGCTTCCAGCTAGCTGCAATAGCCCTTCCTAATTAGGGCTCCTTCAGTCCAGTCCTGGTTTAAATAGAGTAGGGGCCATAAAACCCCCTTGGAGTGAGTCCTTGTCCTATAGGCCAGCAGAGGTCGGGGGGGGGGGGGTAGTGGACAGGGGACTTGCTGGTCAGGTTTTTTGGTCATGCTGAGGATCCTGGGAGGTGTAGTTTTTCACAAAGCACCTGGGGAGGTGTGGCCTTCTGCCTGGGAGGCGCAACCTTCTGCCTGGAATCCAACACTATCACTTTGGGCCCACGTGAGGCAGAACACCGGGATAAAAGGGTGATAGAGTAAAGCTACTCAGTTTATGGAAGCTAGGAAGCAGAAAAAGAAGGGAAAGGGCTGCAGAGAAGATGAACCATTCTAGGGCACACCCCCAGTGACCCATTTTCTCTCGCCATGCCCCACCTGCCTACCTTACCACCCAGTTCATCCATTCAAACTAGGATTGACTGATTCAATTATAGCTCTCGTAATCCAATCATTTCACTCTGAACATTCCTGCATTAACACAGGAGGACATCTCATATACAAACCACAACAGGTACTAAGGTTGGAACCCAAGAAACAGAACACACAAAGCAATCTCCTTGACTATGAAAGTATGTGTAGAATGCCCTTTGAAAATACAAGGGACAGAAGGTATTTAAAACAAGCAACTTGACTTGAATGGGTTTCTTAAAATCACATAATGGGCTCATAATGGCCGTGAAACCAGACATTTTTCTAGTCTCAATCACTTCCTGATTGGAGAAATTTCTCTAGAATATAGAATTCAGGACTGAATACAAAGTTTGCTTGTTACCTTTCATCATATTTTTTCAACCTTAAGTCTAAATACCACCTTTCTGTTTTTTACTAAAAAAGGTACAGCATTTGAAGCTAAAACTAAGTGCCTCCGACAGCAGGAAGTAAAAGAGGCACACCCTAAAATACTGGTTTTTTTGCTGTATTTTTAAAAGAAGCTTCCTTGATGCCACTGACTTTTCTTCTGTTTCAGTCTTCATTTTTTTTTTTCAAACTATGATTTAAGTTATATTGGCATCTGGATTTCAGTAGATCTTGCCAGTTAAAGATTGTAGAAAATAGGAATAAACTGGAGGTCATTCCTGGTGTTTTAATTTTAACTTATTGACAAACCAGATAAATCAAACAAACCAAAAAATAAAATAAGACTGGCAACTGAAATGTTTGGCTGATTCAAAAATTGGCCGGAATGTTTAGTTTGTTTGTTTTTATTCAGGATTTTCTAAAATTACTCCCATCTCAATAGCCTCTGGCTATTAGCATAGAAAAAAAAAAAAAAAGAATAGGCAGTACTTGAAAATCTATTAGAATTATAAAAATGCACTCATTGCTAAGCCTCTGGGCATATGTACAAAATAAACATGTAATCCTACTCCTGAGAAACTATTTTATGAATCCTCTCTACTCATTAGAATCTCTCAAGTGGCCTGGATGAGACCTGCTAAGAGGCTCCTCATTGCCCAAGATCCCACAAAGGTGATTTTTTACAGAGTTAGGATAAGAAGAGAATTTCAAAGCTCGGGTCCTTCACTGAAGAGACTCAAATAATGTTTTGAGAAATAGATCTCTGTGACATAATAAGAAGTATCTATTTGGTCTTTCCCGCCAGTTCCTGACACAAGTTCCTAAAATCCTTAAAATTTCCTGAGTGACAGGGAAATCTTTTAGTCTGATATTTGGTCTTCAACCCTGATTTCTAACACATGAACTTCTAAAACAATTGGATGATGGAGTGATGAGTGTGGTTTGGTCCCCCAAAAGCTCATGTGTGAGACAATGCAAGAACATTCAGAGGTGAAATGATTGGGTTATGAGAGCCTTAACCCAATCAGTGAATTAATCCTCTGATAGGGATTAATTGATTGTTAACTGTGTGAGTTGGGTGTGGCTGGAAGAGGTGGGAACCTTTGGGGTATATATTTGGTAAGCTGAGCTTAGTCTCTCTGCTTCCTGATCATCATGTGAGTCCCTTTCTTCCACCCCACTTTTCTGCCATGATGTTCTGCCTCGCTCGAGCCCTGAGGAATGGAGCCTACTGTCTATGGATTGATACCTCTGAAACCGTGAGCCCCCAAATAAATTTTTCTTCTTTTATAATTGTTCTGGTCAGGTCTTTTAGTCATAGCAGTGAAAAATCTGACTAAAACAAGTGTCTTTTTGTATACTAATGAGAAGATTGACAGTCAAGATCCCTAAACACCTACAGGAAAGAGACTGATTCCCCAAGACTAAGGCATTATTAGGAGGTTGGAATTTTCAACCCCATGCCCCAAACTCCGGGGAAGGAAAAAGGAATGGAGCTTGAGGTAGTCACCAGTGTCTAATGATCTAATTGATCATGGCTATGTAATACTAACCCTGTAAAACCCTAGGCAATGGGACTGAGAGAGCTTCCGTGCTTCTGGGTGATTAATTGTACACATCACTAGAGAGAAGGTGGCACATCTGAATTGGGCCACACCCCTTCCCAGGGCTTTCCCCTATTTGCTATTTCATCTTACTGTTTGTTAATATCTCTCACAATAAAGTAGTAAATGTTTCCCTGAGTTCTATGAGCCATTGTGGCCAATTATAAAGCACAGGGAGGGGATTGTGGAGACCCCCAATTTTTAGCTAAGTCGGATAGAATTAGGAGTAACCTGGGGACCCAATACTTGTGACTGACATTGGAACTGGGGAAAGAGTCTTGTGGGAGAGAGTCCTTTACCTACAGAATCTGCACTAACTGCAGGGTGCATCATAATTAAATTGTAAGATATTCTACAAAGAACTGGAGAAAACCCACACATTTGGTGTATAAGTATAGTGAGTAGAGAAATCGTTTTCTCTTTTAATCTCCCATAAAAAAAGACCAGGAGTTGCAAACAACTGCCTTGAAGTTAGAATATATCATGAAAGTTATGGTTGGTGTCTACATTTTGTAGCCCTCATTTTACTATGCAGTTAAAATGTCAGGTCACTCAGAAGTGCTATAATTTGTTGTTGAAAGGGATGATGTTATTTGCATTTTGAGATCATTTCTCTCTAGGCTTCTGCTGAAACCATTGCAATTATAATAATTAATCTGTATCTTGGGTTGCAAAATCCTCATTTCAATTCTACATATATAGGTGTACTTGGGCCAAGGGGAACAAATAAATGATAGAAAAGTAGTAGATTGGAAAAAGTCATTCATGAAGGGCAATACTCACTTATAGGAGAGAAACAGCTTTCAAAGTGTCATGGAGTCCTTGACTCTTCTTCGTGAACTCTTCCTTCACTTGCTAGGCAAACATTCTTTCAAACTTTAAAATTGTTAATTAAAACAGCTTTGGGATTTCTCATAGCCAGATTTTATATCCTTAAATCTTCTCTTTTAATTTTTATTTTGCAAGTCATCACATGCTTTGAAATTAAAAGATATATGTGCATATGTGTATATTTTTTTAAACTATAACATTGCATGTCTTTCTCAAAAAACATATTGAAAACAAGCTAAAACTAAAGATAAAGCTTCTCCTAAGAATCCCTTCAATCCCATCTGCTTCTCTGTAAATTAACTTTGTCATTTAAATTTTGCATATTATTTTCCTTGTAATTGTTATTTCTGTGGACCTCAAATTACATCATAGCATGAATTCAATTTTTCTCACATGGGCCTATGATATTATTTAAGATCTGAAAGTATAGCTTCTAATTATTTTGTATGATATGCAACCATAAGGTACATAATTTATATTTTTAATTGTGTTGATATACAGCCTATATGCAGAAATGTACAAAAAATTATAAGTGCACAGTGTTCTGATTCTAACGAATTAGAAATAACCATGTACGGAATAGCAAATTTAGAACAGAACATTAATGGCACCTCCCAAAGTTTTCTCCTGGTGCCTTCCAGTCCCTTCGCCACCTCAACCATGGGTGACCATTATCTTGACTTCAAACATCATAGATTACTTCGCCTGATTTCATACTAAATAATGTCATACATTATTCACACTTTGTCTCTTGCCTTTCATTGGCTTCTCTTCACATTTGTGAGACTTATCCAAGTTGTGGCATATAGTTTCTCATCTCTGTACAGCAATCTATTGAGAAAACATGTATACCACAATTTGTTTACCCTTTCTACTGCCTTTATTGTTATTGTTTTTCTGTACTGGGAATTGAACCCAGGGGCACTTTACCAGTGAGCTATAACCTTTATTTATTTATTTATTAGAGACAGGTCTCACTAAGTTGCTGATACTGGCCTCTAACTTGAGATCCTCCTGCCTCAGCCTCCCAAGTCACTGAGATTATAGAAGTATGCAACTGCACCAGGTTCCCTTCCACAGTTAATTAACATTTTTCAAGTTACAGCTTTTGACTGTTATAAATATTGCTGTCAGGAACATCTTTGCTCACATCTTTTTGGTGAAAATTGTTACCCATTTCAATGGAATATATAATTAGGAATGGCATTTCTGAGTTGGAGGCTGTGCATATTTCCACTTTAATTTATACTGCCAAATAGTTTCACAAACAGTTTTAACAACGCACCTCCCAGCAGTTGTATGCAAAGTTCAGGGTGCTCCACATCCTTGTCAACACCTGGGTTTGTTTGTCTTTGAGATTTTTAAAAATATGTTCACTGGCCAGGCACTGTGGTGTACACCTGTAATTCCAGCAGCTAGGGAGGCTGAGACAGGAGGATCATGAGTGCAAACCCAGCCTCAACAAAGGTGGGGTGCTAAGCAACTCGGTGAGACCCTGTCTCTAAATAAAATACAAAATAGACCTGGGGTTGTGGCTCAGTGGTTGAGTGCCCCTGAGTTCAACACCTGGTACCGCCCCCCCCCCCAATAAAAAGAAGAAAAATATATTAACTGGCTTAATATTTGCACATATTTGATATTTATGACATACAATAAAATAATTAAACACATGTATACAATAGATAATGATCAATTCAGGATAATTAGCATTTTCATCTCTTTAAACACCTATAATGCCTCTGTGCTGAGAAACTTAGCACTCTTCTTTTCCAGTTATCTTGAAATGTATAATAAAATATCATAGACTATAATTACCATACTATGCTATAGAACACTAGAAATAATTCCTACTATCTAGCTGTATTTGAATTCCTCTTATCTGCCTCCACCTCTACCCTTCCTAGATACTAGTGACTGCCATTCTACTCTCTTTTGTGAGATCAACTTTTTCAATTCAACAGATGAGTGAGAACATTCCGTGTTTGTTATTTGGAACCTGGTTTATTTCAATTAACATGATATACCCTTTGGTTCTATCCATGTTACCACAAAGAAGAGCTTTCATTCTTTTTTACGGCTGAGCAATATTCAATTGTGTATAAATACCACATTTTATTTATCCATTCATCCATTGTGGACACCTGGGCTGATTTCATATCATGGCTATTGTGAATAGTGCTGCAGTAACATGGGAGTGCAAGTATCATTTAGATATAAACATTTTGTGCCCTTTGGATATATACCCAGTAGTGGGATTGCAGGATCACATGATAGTTCTAGTCTTAGTTTTTTGAAGATCTTCCATAATACTTTCCCATATGACTGTACTAATTTACATTTCTACCAACAGTATACAAGAATATTTTCTTTACATGTTTGCCAATAATTTTTCATTTTTTATCTTTTTGATAATAGCCAATCTAAATGGAGTGAGATGGCATCTCATTGTGGTTTTGATTTTTGCTTCCATGATGATTAGTGGCACTGAGCATTCTTCACATGCTAAATGTCCATTTGTATGTGACATTTTTCTTTTTTGAGGAATGCCTATTCGATCATTGGCCCATTTAATTGGATCATTTGGGAGATTTTTTTTGTTTCTTACATATTCTGGATATTAATCTATTTTCACATGGATAGTTTACACACATTTTCTCACATTTTTCAGATTGTATCTTCACTATATTAATTGGTTTCTTTACTGTGCAGAAGCTTCTTATTTTGATACAATCATGGTTGTCTATTTTTTTACTTTTGTTGCCTATATTTTGAGGGGTTATTCAAAAACTCACCACTATACTTATGCCTTGAAGCATTTCTCTTAAGCGTTCTTCCAGTAGGTTCACCTCTTTCGTTTAGGTCTTTGATGAATTTTGAGTTGAGTTTTGTATGTGGTGAGAGATGGGGGGTCCTGTCTCATTCTTCTGCATGTGTCTGTCCACTTTTCCCAGCACCATTTATTGACGAGACTGTCCTTTCTCCAATGTATGTTCTTGGCACTTAGGTCAAAAATCAATTGGCTGTGAGTATGTGAATTAATTTCTGGGTTCTCTATCCTATTTCATTGGTCAATGTGTCAGTTTTGTTGGTCTGTGTGAGTATCATGCTCTTTGATTATCATAGCTTTGTAGTATGTTTTCAAATCAGGTATTGGAGTTTTATCCTTTTTTCTCAGGATTGTTTTCGCTAGTCCCAATCTTTTACAGTTTTGTATAAATTTTGTCCCAATCTTTTACAGTTTTGTATAAATTTTGTGATTATTTTTCCTACTTCTGGGAAGATTGTCATTTGTATTCTGATGGGGATTATGTTGAACCTATAGATCACTTTGTGTAGTATGAACACTGCAACAATATTGATTCTTTTCATCCACAGGCGTGATATCTTTCTTTCTTTCTTTTTTTTTTTTTTTTTTTTTTTTTTTTTTTTGGTGTCCTCTTCAATTTCTTTTATCAGTGTTTCATAATTTTCACTGTAGAGATTTTTCACTTCCTTTGTTGAATGTATTCATAAGTTTTTCTTGTAACCATTGTACATTGTAAATGGGTTACTTTCTTTATTTCTTTATCAGCTAGCTTGTTATTGTTTGTTATAGTTTAAATCTAGACTGTCCCCCGAAGCCTCATGTGTTCAGAGGTGGGATTTGGGGACATAACTGGATCATGAAGGCCTAACTTCATCAGTGGATTAATCCACTGGTGGCTGAATGGACTAATTGGAGGAAGAAGATCACTTGGGGAATGCCCTGGAAGGATTTATCACTTTTCTATCCCCTTATCCCTTTCCTTCTAGGCTTCTATAAGCCTTCCTCTGACCCACCCTCCTGACACAGGCCCAAAGTCATGGAGCTAGCTACCTTGGACTGAATTCTCTGAAACCATGAGCCAAAATAAATCTTTCCTCTTTTCTCTTTTGGGGGTGTGGTGGATTACTGGGGATTGAACTCAGGAGCACTCAACCACTGAGCCACTTCCCCTGCCTTATTTGTTATATTTTATTTAGAGACAGGGTCTTACTGAGTTGCTTAGTGCTTCACCTTTGCTGAGGCTGGCTTTGAACTTGCAGTTCTCCTGCCGCAGCCTCTGTTAGGATAGAAAGCCCCGCCCCCAGGTGGGCTGGAATGTTAAGATAGAAACTCCCGCCCCCAGGCGAGCTAGGATGTTAAGCCCCGAGGCGGGCTATTTGCTCCAACAAGGACATAGGTAATCGAGGCTTCTCTTTGTTCAGGGTGAATTTCTTCGTGTGCATGGGCAATGACGTAAGTAAAGGCTATATAATCTGAGGCTTTCCTTTGTACGGGGTCTTGCGCTTCCTGTGTGTCTGCAGGAGAGCTTGACCCCAGCTAGCTGGCTCAATAAACTCTATTTGTGTATTACATTACTGACCGGCTTCTTTGTGGTTCATGGGAAAATTAGCAAAACTGGACCCTAACACCTCCTGAGCCTTTGGGATTACTGGCGTGTGCCACTGTGTCCAGCTAAATCTTTCCTCTTTTTAAGTTATTTTTCTCAGGTATTTTAGTCACAAAAAATGATGAAAAGCTGAAGAATGCAGAAATTGGTACCTGGTAATGGGGTTATTGCTGTGACGCTACCTAACTATGAGATCCAGAAGCCTTTGGAACTGGTTTGTGGGAGGAGTTTTGTATAGTGCTGGGGTGCAATCTACAGAGGGATGTGTCCTTGAGCCCTAAAAAGTCATGGCTGAGAATGGGAGTCATGGGAGGCTGAGGCTGGAGGATTGGAAGTTCAAGGCCAGCCTGGGTAACTTAGCAACACCCTCAGCAATGTTGCAAGAACCTGTCTCAAAAAAAAAAAGACTGGGGATGTAGCTCAGTGGTAAAATGCCCATGGGTTTAATCCTCAGTACCCCCCACAAATGCCAGATTTATAGATCTATTGCTTAATTTTTTTGAGAAATAATTGGGGAAGTGTTTGTTTAGCTTATTTCACTGGCTAGAACTGCTAATACATTATAATAGTAGTTTTATTTTGCTGTTCTCAAACTAAGGGAATAGCTTTGTATCTTTTGCCACTAAGTATTATTTTTGTGGTAGTGTTTCTTACGCAGATGTTAAAAAATATTAGATTATTTATAGACAACCAAATTTATTGTGACCAGAACTTCATAGCTTTATTATATACATAGGCTCCTCAACTTATGGTGGATTGGCACCCTGATAAACTCCTCACTTATTTCATAAGTTGAAAATATATTTAAGACCCCTAACCTATTATTATGGTTTGGATATAAGATATTGATACCGCCGTTTACCATGAGGAGTTCTTGCTTCCCCGAAGATTGAAGTATAATGCCAAAGAAGCACACGGAGGCAAGTGTATAGTAGAAAATGGAAGGCTTTATTAAAAGGACAGCAGAAAAAGACTTCCCCCAGAGGGGGGCCCATGGTGGGTGGAGGAAGAGCAGTCTGGCAGGAAGGGCTTAGGGCGAGTTGATTAGCATCTCTGCTTGCTGGGAGCTCTTTCATTAACATTCTTCAAGATGGGCCCTAACCTTGCTGACATGGACAATCTTATCTCCCCTGGGGTTGTTCTGTGTTTTTCCAGGACTCAGACTGACTCCATTTCCCTTATGGACTTCATTTTCTTTATTAGACTCGATATTAGACTTGATTCGCCTAACTACACTCACAACCGAGCTTTAAATCTGGCTTCAATATCACCCCCAAACCCCTGTGTTAATTCTTGTTAACGAAAACAGTCCACCCTAGTTTGAAAGGATTGGTGGTAACTGTAGGTAGATGGGAACTGGCTGGAGGAGGTGGGGCACTGTCGGGGGGAGCATTCTCTGAAAGTGTTCTTCCCTGATGCCCTTCCCTCCTTCCTTCTCTCTGCTTCCCATCAAGACATGAATAGAGCAGTGCTCTTCCTCCATGCCCTTCCACCATGATGTTCTGCCTCATCTTGGGCCCAGAGCAATGAACTTGGCCCACCATGGACTGAACCACTGAAACCATGAACCAAAATAAACTTTTCCTTCTCTATGTTTTTCTGGTCAGGTATTTTAGTCACTGCATTGAAAAACTGACTAACACACTTACTGAACATCATAGTTTAGCCCAGTCAACATTAAACATACTCAGAACACTTATATTAACTTACAATTGGGTAAAATTATCTAACACAAAGCCTGATGATGATACCTGAGATAAGATCTTACCGGAGATTGCATTGTGTTCTTGGCTCTTATGTCATTCTTGTATGAGAGGATTTCAAGCAAGACATTAAGTAATGAGTATAGCAAAGTTTTATTAGAAAGGACAGAAGAAGGGAAAAAAAGACATTCTCAAGGGATAGAGTGGGTATTCTCAAAAAGGAGAGCTCTAGCTTGCCTCATTGTTAGCTCAGTTTTATTGGGGTAGCAGGAGAGGTTTCTGAGGAATCCTACCCAAGCACTACCTCTTAACTTTTGACTGATAGTAGGATTGTATCGTATTTTTAAGTCCCTGCTTGCACATATTTCTACCTAAAGGCAACTCTTGGTCGTGATGGTTTATGTCAAGGTCACAAAGGCACTGTTTCATCCAGGTTCAGCCCAGATCAGGGTAACTTGTGTTCTTTTTATTGGTAGAGGAGTTTTGGGACCTGTATTCCTCAGCCCTAAGAAGGAAGAGCAACCCTGAAAATAACAAGCTTGTTAGTCAAGTGTTGTAACATACTGTTATCTTTTAAAACCACAGCTGGGTCAGAATGGCCTTGTGTGAGCTATTTCAAAGGGAGACATGCTGAGAGCACAACAGTCTTTAGAATTAACCCTTTAACTCTGTGTTCCCACCAATCCTATCTAAATGCTACCTAACAAGCATTTTTTAAAATAAAATGTTGAATAGCTCATGTACAGTATTGAATGATGTACTGAAAGTGAAAAACAGAATGGCTGAATGGATATGCTCATAAGTGGGATTACCATAAATTGGGGAAAATCTCTTTAGCTGGACGCCACCATGGCACACACCTGTAATCCCAGCTGCTCAGGAGGCTGAGGCAGAAGGATTGCGAATTCAAAGCTGGCCTCCGCAACTTAGTGAGGCCCTAAGCAACTTAATGAGACCCTGTCTCAAAATAAAATATAAAAAGGGCTGGGGATGTGGTTCAGTGGTAAAGCACCCTGGGTTCAATCCCTGGTACCCGCCCCCCCAACACGCACACACACAAAGGGGGTAGGGCAAAATTTGTGTGTGTGTGTGTGTGTGTGTGTGTGTGTGTGTGTGTGTGAGAGAGAGAGAGAGAGAGAGAGAGAGAGAGAGAGAGATTGAGAGAGAACAGCATTACTACCATAAACTTAGTACCTTAGTTAAATCTCAAAATGAAGATAATTCCATTTGTTTTTTTAAACCCTGTATTTTCTGTCCTTTCTCTAAAATTCTTTACTCACTTATCTCTCAATACTTAAGTGATTACAAATAGGCTCTGAATTATCTTCTTGCCCATTTTTTAAATCAAAATTGTAGCACTTCTTTAATTTAGTTTACTCTAGTTTCCACTTTGTTACTTTTTTAGCAGTGAGAATCCAACTTACACCCTTCTCTTCTATTATATAAGGTCTAGACACATATGAAATCTGTAACCACCTAGTACTTTAAAAATAAAAATACTGGGTAAGCCCTGTGCCACACACTGCACTAACCAGCCACTGCACATTTTTAGTGGCCATATTGTCTTTTGGAAGTACTGGGGTTTCTGGGAATTCCTAGGAGATTAAATTGGTTAACTCTAACAACAATTTCTTCTCTGTCTCATTCACCATAACTTGTGACAGAGACTGCTAATTGTCCCCTAGTATCCATGTCCTTTTTTATTATATGAAGCAGAATCCCCTTCCTACCAGGTGTCAGCAAGGCACATCACATCGTTGGTTATACAGAGACTGCATTTTCCCAGCCTCTTTTACAGCCAGGTGTGACTCTTTGATTAATTTCTAGCCAGGGATATTTGAAAGGAAACAATGCTTCAAACTTATGAATCATATCTTTTACAAAGAAAGCTGTTTGCCTGCATGCTCTCTTTCTCACTTCCTGCTGGCTAGACAATGGTGACAATGAAGTAGTTAACTTGAACCTAGGAATGCCTGCAGCTTGAGTCCTTTGACAGCCTTGGACAGCACTTGCTACCTTACCTGAGCTTCCCTGTGGACTGTAAGATCACAGAGAATTTTTTGTTTTATTGAAGCCTCGGTATTTGGGTTTTCTTTGTTACAAAAACTTAGCTTGTATTCTATATTATTCAGTATTCAAACCCGTGCTCTGCTTTCTGTCCCATGGTGGCTAAGAAATGGAACAGAGTTCCTTTATCTTGATATTGTGAAAATGCTGTTCACATCAGGAAGTGGTAGAAGTTGAGTGAAGATCTGGGAGTTAACACTAAGGATCCAGTAACATTAGACACAGAACAACTCTGCAGAGAGCCTAATACAGAATACTTAGACTTTGCTCTCCAAACAAAAATATCCATGTCTATTGTTAGGGGTTTAATTGTGTCCCCCCAAAAGATATGCTTGAGGTCCTATGACCTGGTACCTGGGAATGTGACCTTATTTGGAAATAGGGTGTTTTTATGTAATCAAGTCAGGATGAGGTAATTCACATGAAGTCTGGTTCAACATGACTACTGGTGTCTGTATAAGAAAAGGAAAACACCATGTGAAGATATAAACACACAGGGGAAAGAAACACTCTGTCATAACAGAGAGAGACAGAGAGAGAGTCTGGAATAGTGCATCTGTAAGCCAAGGGATGTCAATGATTGATGGTCACCACCAGAAGCTGGAAAGAGGGTAGGAAGGAGTCTCCCCTGAAGTTTCCATAGGTGGTGTGGCCCTACCCACACCTTGATTGTAGACCTCAGTAAATTTTGATTGTTTTAAGCCATCCAGTTTGAGATCTTTGCTATGTTAGGATGGTAACCCCCGCCCCCAGGCGGGCGAGAATGTTAGGATAGTAACGCCCCAAGGTGGGCTATTCAAATTTCCAGCGCTCAGGCTATTTGCACAGACATAGATGTAGGTAATCTGAGGCTTCTCTTTGTTCAGAGTAAATTTCGCGCACGCACGCGGGTGGGCAATGAAGTAGGTACATGCTATATAAACTGGAAGCTTTTCTTTGTTCAGGGTCTTGCCCATCCTGCATGTCTGCGGGAGATCTTGACGCCAGCTAGCTGGCTTAATAAACTCCGTTTGTGTATTACATTACTGACCGGCTTTTTGTGGTTCATGGGAAACTAGCGAAACTGGATCTTTACAGCTACAGTAACTCCAATAAGCTAGTACATCCACCACAGAAGTTTCTCATTGGACAACTACTTTCTTCCTAATGAGACCAGGGCAAAAGGACAGTCAGCGTAGATAATGAATGATTGGGTATGGAAGATGGGGGGGCTCCTTCGCAAGGAAATGGAATGCTAATATCACCAGAACATTTTCTGCTTTCTCCTCATTGAAGCCAGAATCTGACAGGCAGTCAGTATAGTAAATTGAGTCAGGTCGGATCGATTTATAGTCAATTGAGTCAGATTAAATCAATTTTGAGTGAGTCCTGGGAAGTTGGAGACTATCCCTTTAGGGATTGGAATGTGAATTCCTTCAGAGCCCTTTGTCCACCCTTATCAAGAACCTGCCTCTCCCCCAAACTGTTGCCAAGGTAACCTGTCCCAGGAATTGCCCCTCCCTACAGGGAACTAAACAGTTGTTAATTAAAGTGTCCTGGGATGCTCCATCCTGCCCTTTCCCCTTCAGCCTATCTGCCTCTCACCTTTTGGCCAGCCCACCCAACATTCCTGGCATGGTCACTAGGAGAGAGATAAGGGGAAGAGCAGGAGAACAAAGGAAGCCCTAGGACATATTAAAAAAGGCAGACCTGCCTCGCTTCTTGGGATATCAGGATACAAGCTATGGTCCCTTCTTCCTCCCAGGAGAAGTCTATGTTACCCCTTTTAAATAAACCCTGATTTATATGCTTGCCTCCGCGTGCTTCTCTAATGTTCAAACTTCAACATTTGGGGAGCAGAACTCGTCACCGACAACTGGTGGTATCATCACCTGTTGCCAGGGTTACCTGACTCCAGGGAATTGTTCCTCCCAACAAGGAATTGTTGTTAATGTGTACCCCGTGGGTGGATCCCTTCTGCCTTTGTGGGCAGATATGGAAAATAGGGAGAGTTACCCCCTGGATGGCTTTCTTACTGCCCTTTTGGTGACATAGGTAAGATAACAGGAGGAGGGTGTTAGATAAATTCCAGGCCTCCAGGCCACACTTCCCAGGTACCTTGGCCAGGCCACACCTCCCAGGTGCCTTAAACTGGCCACACCTTAGGTGCCTTACTGAGCCATTGGGTTCCCCTTCCAACCCTATGGAGTCAGGGGTCCCTCGGACCACCAGAGTCACTATTTAAACCCCTGCCAGGCTGAAACTCATCCCTTTTTTCACCTTTCCGTCCCTGTTGCCCTTTTCACCCATTTTCGTCCCTTGTCCCTTTTCTTCTTCTCCATTGCCCTGTCTCCGTTCCTCCCCCTCCCACCGATTTTCCTCACTCCCTCCCCATCCACATATCCCTCGGTCCCCACCAGCCATTAGAGGCCGGTTAATAAATTCCTTTTACTACACGGGCAGTCCCAGCACGTGTTCCTTTGCCCTTCAGAGGGGACATCAGAAGAAAGGAAACCTAAGATCTCTAGAAGGGGCAAGCCACCCCCAACTCCCTCAAGCACCAGCTCTGGACCCCCTCCTCTCTGGAGGAGTCTCTCTCTCTGTTCTACTCTTTAAATAAAACTTTTTGTGCTTGCCTCAGCATTTCTTGAGTGTTGAATCTTCAACACTGAGGGAACAGGGCCCATCCTGATTTTCAAGACTGGTTTCACTAACACACTCCCCTGTCTCCACCCACATGATGCCACCATTCTCTCTCTCAAAAAAAAAAAAAAATGTTTTCCCCAACTCACCAATGTTCTTATATAACAAATGAAAAAAGATTCCAGAATGCCATTTCTGTTTGTATAATTCTGAGAAAGATTTCTAGAGTTTCATTCCTATGAAGTCAATGACAACAGAAAGAATTGTGTCATGGTTGGTAAGAAAATACTTAACTCCTCCAAAATATCTCCCAGCATACATTTGGCACATGCTTTTTCTTACTGGTACCATTCCTGCAATATAATCTCTTGCCACATTTTCCAAATTAGAATGTATTTTCATACAATACTGATGTAGTTATATATGTATTTTGTATCTGGAAAAAATATTAGTTCTTTTCAAAACTCAAAATTTGGTATGACTTTTGGATTCCTAATTAAATATGTTTCTTGAGTTACATCGAGCTGGATTGAATTGAATTGGAACTAATTAAATTGAATTTTGAAATTGTGCTTTAATAAGAGCAATTGAATAAAATAAAAATATAACTTTAAAAAACATTCTGTTTTTATCATGTGCACACTGCTATTATTAAATGATCAGTTCATTTCTGTCCTGTTACTTTGTCATCATTCTCCATTAGAATCCTAGTGGCTAGGGATAAACCTACAATGTTATTCCCTGGTGATTCCTTATATTAGGTAGTAAAATCAAGATGATGTATATTTCATAGTTCAATCATTAAGATGAAAGTCAATGTTCTTCGTGGATATTTTCTGATCTTCATTTTCATGCTGGTAAGCTAAACTTATGCCGCTTCCCTAAGCTTTAAATGCTAATCATGTCAATGTCCTATAGTCTTTAAAGAAGTAAGCCAGAACAGAGTAACTAGTTGTGGTAGTAGAATAGGAATGTTCTTGTGCAAAGAACAAATGATTGATATTTCTTTCATCTCAATATGAATGACAAAGCTGGGAAACATACTTTTCACTATTTCATCTTCATTTTGCTAGATTTTAAAGAGTAAATCCCCTGTCATGTAAAAAGTATATGTAAATGTGTATATGTGCAAATGCTACGTGTTGGTTATAATTCTCATCTCCCTTTTCCCATCTCTAATCATTTATAATACTGTTTTCTTATTTATACTTTCTCACAGAAAAAGATTCTTCCTGTTGGAGAGGACCAGGGTGCCATACAGCATCAAACATGTGCTCGGAAGTAGCTCCGCGCATAAAACTTTCCTTCCTCAGAAAGATGTGCCACTGAACAATGCCTTGCAAGCAGGCACACTAGGGCGGGCAGTCTGCCTGGTTTTATTCCTAAGGCAGCACTGTCTCTTGCTCTGATAGGAGGAGCTGGGAATTATAATCTATGTGATTGGCTAATTTTAAAATTGGGGAGGGAAACCAGGCGCGGTGGCGCACCCTGTAATCCCAGCACTTGGGAGGCTGAGGCAGGAGGATCGCGAGTTCAAAGCCAGCCTCAGCAATGGCGAGGCACTTAGCAACTCAGTGAGACCCTGTCTCTAATAAAATACAAAAAAGGGCTAGGGATGTGGCCCAGTGGTTGAGTGTCCCTGAGTTCAATCCCCAGTATCAAAATAAATAAATAAATAAATAAATAAAATTGGGGAGGGAAAAGAGAAGGGCTGTAGTTACAATGGCTATGATTGGATACGGGCTGGGGAGCTCAAAATGGCTATGATTGGATCTTAACATTCAATTAAGGCTAAAAACTATATTCTGAAAATGGACCCCTGGACTTTCTATTTCTCACATTGCAGACTCATCCACAGGCATAATTGTTCAGTAGGAAAATTTTTTATTTTTCCTCTCAATTTTCTCTGTCCATGTATCTATTTCCATACCAATTTATTCAGGACCGGTTTCGTTGCCTGTTGTTATTCATCCCCCAATCTGTGTGTATAATGCTGTCTGTTCATGTCTTCCTTAGCCCTCTTCTTCATCACCCAACTTGATCCAACAAGTTATCTATTCTCTACTACACTTTTGTAGATCCCTAATTTTTGCCCTCACAAATTTTTCAAATGAGTTGTCTGTGCCCTCATTAATTTCCACATCTCCCACTAACACTTTTCCAGTCTAAGTTCTTTCCTGGATCAGTTCCTCAGAATAGTTCTCACAGAGGCATTCACGACTTTAATTGCCAGGAAGAAATGGCATTTCATTTCTTAGCATGGCTGACATCTCAGCCACATCAACATAATCTCTTCTCCTGGCTTGACCCAACACTGCCCTGATTGAACTGCCTAGGAGGTCTTTCCTTCTCAGTCTGTGCAACTTTATTTTTTAAATGTGATCTTCCCACATTTGCACCTTCTGTGACATTTAAAATTATATATTCATATGATAAGATGTCCCACAGACTCAAGGGTATTTTCTTTTCTTTTCTTTTTCTTTTTCTTTTTTTTTTTTTTTTTTTTTTTTTTTTTCGGTACCAGGGATTGAACTCAGGGACACTCGACCACTGGGCCATGTCCCCAGCCCTTTTTTGTATTTTATTTAGAGACAGGGTCTTACTGAGTTGCTAAGTGCCTCTCCATTGCTGAGGCTGGCTTTGAACTTGCGATCCTCCTGCCCCAGCCTCCCAGGTGCTGGGATTACAGGTGTATGCCACTGCACCTGGCACCAAGGGTATTTTCTATAGCCAGATGCTAGTTGAATGGAGGGAGTCAAGACAATAAAATCAAAAGTAGGGAATGAGGCTCTGATATGGTGAAAAAGGAGAATAACAATTCCAGGAAATGACGAGAAATTGGAAGAGTGTCTAATTGCATAAGGGGAAGGGGATAGAGGAAGAGAAGGAGGAAGGATTGACAGAGCAGGAACAGGAGCTGCAAAGTAATGTTTTGTATTTCCCTTCCTCTTGATGCATCTTACAACTGATCACTAAAGAGTTCTGAAATGAGATGATAATTAGAAACAGGGGCCAAAATATAGGTAGGCTACATGAGTTTGGAACAGTGATAGGACCTACAGGAAGGTAATGAAGACAGAGTCAGCAACAAAGGAGAAAAAGAACCAAAAGAAACATGTGGTCCCAGCATCAAGGATGGAAAAAGGGTGTATCAGCCAGCACAATCAGGTTTGTGTGTGTGTGTGTGTGTGTGTGTGTGTGTGTGTGTGTGTGTGTTGCTAGCAACTGAATGCAGGGCCTTGCGTGTGCTAGAAAAGTGCTGTACCACAAAGCTACACCCCCAGCCCCAGGATAATCAATTTGTATGAGAAATTCATGGTATATTAATTAGGGTAAATGCTGGCAGTTGAAACAAATAAATCCAAAAAGTGTATAATGGCTCACGCATAAGAGAAATTTGTTTATTCTTTTCATAAAAACAAGACAAAACAAAACAAATATTTCCCATTAATGAGTAGATAGCCCCTACCAAACAGGGACCAGAATTTCAACTTATTCCTTCATATTTGAGTTTCTCCATCTTCAAAACCTGGCTTCCATGGTCACTGGAATCATGTGCATCAAGCCAGCAGAAGGCCTAAGAGTTTGGTGGGTGGTTCAGGGAAGATTTCATAGGCCAGGTATGAAAGTGGATCACATAGGTTCTATCCACATTTTAGTGATCAAAAATAAGCTACATGGCCATACCACACTGCAAAGGAGATGGGAAATATAGTCTATCTGTGTGTCAGGTAGGAAAGAAAACCGGCTTATTGAAATAGAGGTAAGGAGAGGCTTATTATGTGTCTGTCACACATTATAAAATGAGGATTCATATGCTTCTATAAAGAGGACCCTTTAAGTATAATGTGTGCATCTATAGCCGGTGATTTATTTGCAACACAAGCACAATTTAAGCTGAAGGGCAGTGTCATTATGGGACGCAGCAATGAAAATGAGCCCATTGAGCTCATTCATATCTTCTTGAAATTGAGGCACCCCATGCTGTTCTGTCTTAAGCCTTGGTGCAAAACAGCATGTCAAGTATGACAACTTCCCTGTTATCCATCACAGAGTGCCACTCTGCACATACAAGAATATTTGATAGCATGCCAGTCTCTGGGTTTTCCAATTTCAGGGGGGAAAAAGGCCCTTGAACTTCTAGAAAGAAAAAAAAAAAATAGCTCTCAATCCTCAAGATCTTAGGGCTTCTTTGCACCTCAGAGCCACATCTGTCAATGGATTAACTGAGAAACAAAGAAAGTACCAGGTATTCATTAGCTCTAGAAGGAAATTGCCTTGCCACTTCTGCAGTCGCTATCATTCTCAAGTGCTGATAGAAGATCATTTGAAACCAGTTTCTCACTAACTGAGATGACAGCGAAAACAAGGGAGCTGCCCTGCTGACTAATTTTCCCTTTTATGTGTATTTTTAGCCAAAAGGTATTTACCTCTCCCAGCAAACATGACTTTTACATTTTTGAGAATTCATATGGTAAAAGCATACAACTGTAGGTAAACATTTATTGCATGTGGTGTACATACGGTACATATGATTTTAGATGAACAATTGAGTAGTATACCCTCTACAGAGAAAGTGTCACAGACATCAGTTGAGTGGATTAAAACTTGGAGTACCATGGTCTCTCTTTCACTGGATAGTAAATGAACTTTGGGCATTTATTTGTATGCATCTGCAAATGTAGTCTGGTTCATATGCAAAGATTCATGGATATGTCTATGTATATATATATTATATTGAATATGACAACTTCATGTATATGACTATAGCTATATTACATATATACTACAATAAATTTGATCTTTCTTAATATTACAATATAGGAATAACAAAAGAAAAATTTTGGAAATGGGGAGTTCAATGGCATGCTCACACATTCCACAAAAGGAATCCTTAGCATTTAATTATTCATTCATTCTTCCATCCAATAAATCTTTTGGGATCCTGTATGACCTTGTTAATCAAAGTGTAGTCTGCAAAGCAGCAACATGGGCATCACTTTTAGCTTGTTAAAAATGCGCTGTGTTAGAATCCAACTCAGATTTCCTGAATCAGAACAGATTTTTAACAAGATCCCCAAGTGACTTCCATGCATATTAAGGTCTGAGAAGCAATGCATATACAGCACTCTATATACCACCTATATAGAGATTTTCACATTAATAATCATTGATCAAATAGCACTAAGCAATTAGACAGAGAACCTGTAGGGAAGCACTGTAGAGCAGTGTGGGGAATTTGGCAAAATGTGGAGATGTTTTGGATGGTTACAACCAAGGGGATACTACTGACACCCAATGGGTAGAAGACAGGGATGCTTTTAGACAGCCCCATAATACACAGGACAGACCCCCAAGACAAAGAATTATCCTACCCAAAATATTGTGTACCTAGGACAGTAGTTGGTAACTTTAGGTTGTATTACAATGGCCCGGGGGTGGGGGGAGGTGCTTGTTAAAACACACATTGCTGGACCCCTTCCCAGTTTCTGACTATAGGCCTGGGAAGGGGCCTGAATGCTGCCAACCCAGAAGCCACACTTTGAGAAACTGTGTAGACCACCAAGAGCTGCTATTTGGCCCATTGTGGTCTTTTGCTTTATCTTACTGATGGTTCTGGAAACCTCTCTCAGTCACTTTGACCATCTTAGTTAGAGCTTCCCAGGTTAACTAGAGCCCAAGTTGCCTCTATACTTACAGGTTGACAGGGAGCTAGACAGTGAGATCTTTGTGAGGCCTTGCTTGAGTGGGGGTGGGGTGCAGGCAGAGCTGAGTCAACCGAGAAAATACAGTGCTATTGTCATTTACAGATGATACCAGATGGCAGCTAAATTCAGAGTCCAGACTGCCTGAGGGGCTTGCTAATTACAAGAGGCTTCAGCTGCAGGAAACACCCTAATCACCCCAATGGCAGCTGGGCAGCCCCAGGGAAGGTCCCATTGCCAGCAGAAATTTTTGTTTGTTATAAAGTAGGACTTGGAGGATAAAAATGACAAGTTCAATTTGGAGACTATTTAACAGAGGAAGAGAGAGAGGGCAATATATTTATGACGGGGGTGGCAGGGAACCATCAAGGGAGACAGGTAGGTTGGATTAGATGGGAATCAGAGACCAGGAAGTGATGAGTTGCAGGAGCCCAGGCCAGGCTCCGAGGTTCCCCACGGTCCCAGGGACCCCTGCAAAAACAACAAAGACTTTAAGATGGAATTTGTGGTTTTTACTTACCACCTGCTGTACGCCCTCTGCTATTTGTTATTCCTTTCACACACAGACACAAGAAAAGCTATTGATTTAACACGTTTAGGAAGGAAGAAAGACATCTTCTGCTTTGTTTCATCAGCTAAATGCCTTTCTTTGGTTGGCAACCAGCACTGAGATAATTTTGTTCTACTGGGCGGCATTTAGCAAAACCCCAGGACTGTGAATGAGGGAAAAACAGTAGGGAGGAGAACAACTACCCCAGCAGCTGTTTCTGGGCTACCCCCCAAGTTTTGGGGTTTGGGCCAAGTTTACAATATGCACCTCTACTGGAAATTTTAACAAGATTTCCAATAAATTGGAAATAAATTGGAGAAATACATCTAAAACAATTTGTGTACAACTTAATGTGGTGGTTATAGGATCTTTAAATGGATTTTCTTCTTTTGAGATTTGATTTTACAAGGAAAAAGTTAGTAGGAAATAATTCCCAAGTATGTTCACATTTGAAAACCACTCCAGACTAATTTGTACCCCTCTATTGAATCCTGTAATTTCTCAAAGGGGGGTAGAAGTACAATTCATTTCCAGAGAGAAAATATCTATTAATAGTCCTTTTTAAATACACCTTTCTTTATTTTTACCTCATCCCCAAAAAGTACATTCAGAAACATCTTTCTGTGGCTCCACCTGTCTTTTCTACTTCTGCGAGGTTCTAGCCACATTGGGTAGGTAAACAGCAACTTTTATCCAAGGAGGGTAGGAGGGAGACTCCTATGCAGGCCTATTGCATGCAACTGCAGATCCTTCAGAGTCTTCACAAATTGGACTACCGATGAAATTTCTCTTGGTAATACAGAGCAATGAACTCAGCTCATAGATATGAATCTCCCTTCATATAATCCTGATGGATGATTTTCTTTCCATCAGGTAACAAGCTTGGAGGTCACCACTCTGTACTAACAACTAAAAAACTCAACTGAAAAAGCAACTCTTCTTAGATCCCTAAGACAAGTGAGGCCACAGAGCAAACCACTCTCCTCAAAATTGGCTGGAACAACAGGTTAAGACAGAGAATCACAATTTAAAAGAGCAGAAACTAATGACCTCCATGGGAACCAGCGCTGGGGCAGGAAAACCTAAACTATTAGCATGAAGTGATGCAATAGAAGGGAAATTAAAAATCTCACCCTACATCCCATGATAAACCCTCCCCTACTTCCTGCCCACCTTCCCGTGTTGCAGGTACACTGAGCATTTTACTGTGGCTACTAAGACATTGAATTTGTCATCTTTGTGTTGATATTTCGACATGAAAGTGGTACTTGAACCAGTTTTAACTTGTTAGTCACTCCTAAATATGTGCTCAGTTCTTTTAAGGGAAAACAATTTTTCCACCTCAAAGTTAGAACTTGATCACAGACCGATGGACAAAACAGCATTGCTTTCTCCCATCAAAATAAGCCAATCCCAAAAACTAAAGGCCAAATATTCTCTCTGATAAGCAGATGCTAACATACAATGATGGGGGTGTGGGAAGGAATAGAAGTTCATTGGATTAGACAAAGGGGGAATGAAGGGAAGGGAGGGGGAGTGGGAATGGGAAAAACAGAATGAATCAGACATAGCTTTCCTATGTTCATATATGAATACATGACCAGTGAAACTCCACATCATGTACAGCCACAAGAATGGGATCCTAATTAGAATAAATCATACTCCAAGTATGTATGTCAAAATACATTCTACTGTCATGTAAATCTAAAAAGGACAAAAATTAAAAATTTTTCAGTGTGCCGCTAAACCCTATGTTTTTACGTAGTTTTCCCTATAAATCACACCACATGTACAAATAGAAGCTTCTACCCCTTTTGTATGTATATGCACATTATGGGTATATCCAAACAACCAGAAAAGAAATAAGAAAGTAAGTAATTAAGTGTGCCCATAAAGATGAACCATATTGCCTACTGACGTGGTAGCCATCTTGGTCATGGAAACACCTTCTATGATGTTCACTCAATGAGAAAATCACCTAATGACACATTTTGCAGACTTGTCCTTGTTGCAAAATGATGTATGATTACTGAATTGCTGCTGATACCAAACTCAGGTTACCTTGGAAATTTGTTAATAAAAACACAGAGCCCACAGTTATCCGTAATGTTTAATTAAAAATGCATCATACACATAATAATATAACAATTTCCATGCCTGAATTTCATTTTCCACTTATAGATACTACGATTTTTACAAGTAGAAAATAAAGGGTAACCTTCATTGGTTGCCACATATCTAATGTAGTTTAAGTGTTGAGCTACAATGCCACCAATAAAACTGCAAATTTTTGGCTATGTGTATTTTTCATTTAAGTGTTAAAAGTAGGAATATCTTGCCCTTGTCTCCAAGGTATGGATATATATTACATTCTATATTGCCTTTGCTAAAATTGTTTACTTACCTGGGGTGGGTTGAAAGTCCTGACTTTAGGACTGATAAAATACATGTTATAGAATGAATCCATCTCTGCATATTTCTTTGTCTTGCTACTAATTACTTCATAGAGCCTCCCTCTGGTTAGGGAGAAGAACACAGTAAAATTTGCTTACTTTGAGAAAGAACTGAAAGTCAAGAGAGTGATTGTGAAGAGGCAAGAGGAAATCATTAATGGTGCTAATCTAGTTTAGTTTTCTAAGAATTTACAGTAGCTAAATAACACTCAGGCAAGTGAGAACATTTTTTAGAATAAAACATATTTTGTAGTGGCTCAAAAAGTTTTGTTCTAGTTATTCCTTCAAAATAGAAAAATTATGCCAGACTAATAGGCATAAAAGAGGAACTTGTTTTAGAAACCATGAAGGAAGGGAAAGGAGAAGCACTGATATCTTTGTTTTATCCACTAACCATTCAAAAGTATGTAAGGAATTTTGAACAGTGGCTGGGTGCATAACACAAATGAGAAATACATTCATAAGGCAAAATGGAATAATTCTGTGGCTTCGTATGCTACTTTACCCCAGAGGCTTAATTTTCTGACTCTTGTGAATTCAAATCTTCCTTACAGTCCATATCTCTGGGTGTGTTTAGTGTTTGACTCTTTATGCCTAAGGATAATTGACCTTAAAAAATGGAATACTTTTGACCTCACACATGTATGCACATGCACAATTTTGCAGCAAAAATGAGAAGTGTTATGGAATGTCTTTATGTTGCTCATTAAAATGTGAAGGGAAAAAGATAAGCGAGAAAAAGCACATTTTAAATTCACATCATCCCATAGTGATTCTAACTCTTTTATTCCTAAGACTTCCATGAGTCTTCCAAGGCCTCCTTATCCTTCCTGTCCTCCCACTGAGGAACATCAACCTCACTGCTACTTCTCTTCACTTGTTTTCTGCTTTTACCCTTAGCCTAAAGCCATGGGTCATTTGTAATTTTCATTGACATAGATAGCAAAGGATGGATGGCCTGAGTCCCGGAAGCCAGGTGTCTATCAGGATTGGCAGCCTCGAGGTTGAAATGCACGGGTAGTCTGAGCACTCACCCTCTGAACACTCTTCTAGATGCTTTGTATTAACTCAGCACTCAGGAATCCCAGAGAAATGGATACCATTGTTACTTTCATTTTACAGACGAGGAAACCAAGGCACAGAGAGGTTGAATAATGCTTATTAACTAAGAGCTGTGGCTAGAGATATCTGGAAACCAGTGAGTCCTGAAGCTGAGAAGCATGCAGTTTTGTTTTAGTCATTCATTTATTTTTCTTTAGCTAGACAAATTAGAAAAAAAAAATAGAGTGGGTGAACAAGACTATAAATGACTAAAAGGAGATATTGCAACCTGAAAACTCATACCCCTTAAACCATGGCAACAGGGTTTTCAAACCAAGTGTAAGAACTTCTGCCAAATAAAAACGAAACAGGTGATTTTTATCGGCACTCATTTTTCTCTAGGATGTAGTTCAAATAAACCAATTACTTAGTTCCTGAAGAGCTATGGGGTCAGTTAACTTAGGTCGGTTTCCACATCCATAAGATGAGTGCAGTAATAAATAATTCCTGCCTGGCCTACCTCCTAAGAGTTGCTGGGAGAATCTAATGAGATAAAATGCGTAAAACTCTGCAGTCATAGACAGTATGGCAAACCTCCCCATCCTCATTATTTAACATTTGTCCATAGAAAGTTCTAGACTCAGTATTTACACAGAGGACTGCTTGGATGGAATTCCTTCACTGTTGTTGCTATAATAACAGCAAACAACTCTTGAATGCCTACTGTGTGCCAGGAACATAATTCAATTAAGGCCCCCAGCATAGTCCTATGAGGTAGCTAATATTATCCCCACTTTGCACATGGAGAAACTGAGGCATGGAGAGAAAACTTTGCCCAAGGTTGCACTGTTACAACTTGTATTTCAACACCAAAACTTTTTTAAATATGCTCACTAAGGATATTGTACTAAAAACATGAATAATATGACATAAATTCATCATTTTATAAAAATGAAAAATTTACTAATGAATAGTTCACATTTAAACATAACAATTAAGGTCTTGCCACTGTGTTTATCATTATTTGAGAGTCACTGATGTACTTCCTATTAGCTTTGGGAAATCAGCCAACACTGATGGAGCACATACTACATATCCTGTGGGAGCAGCAAAGAAACTGGGCACAATTACCCCCCAAGCAGGCAGAGCCTGTCCAATAGAGATTTCACAAAATCTTTAATAGTGGTAAATTGTTAAGTTTAAAATTTTCAAACCCAAGTCATATATGGGCATACAATGGAAATCTATTAAGTGAAAAACTAAATGTCTAAGATTTTAGTGTGGTTGTATGGACATTGTTGAGTACCTACTAAATGTCAGGAATATAATCACACATCATAGCCCTTGAAGAGTCTAAAGTCTAGAAATGATGACAAAATACTAAATAAATAATTTCAATGACACACAACAATATTAGGTGTACATACTAAGAATCTTGCACAAGGCATTTAGGAAACACAGCTCATGAATTAATCCCTAAGACAGGTAGGAGTTTGGTCAACTAGAAGAAAGATTTAGGTGAAACTATTAAAATTTATCTGCTGTATAGGTTTGAGTCTGATATTATAGAAAGAAGAAGAGGGAGAAAGAGAAAGGGAAGGAAAGAGGAAGAGGTGGAGGAGGTGGAAAGAGGAAGGGGAAGGAAGAAATAGACAGTTACAAATATAACTTAAGATAGAAGTTCTTTATTTAGGCATTATTCCCTCTACATCATAATCCCACTATACCACTGTGTTGTCACAAATATTCCTTCTGCCTCTTTCTCTCCTTCACATTTTCTGGGACCTCCATTATGTATATTTTGTTTTAATGCTTTCCAAACTCTGAAGGCTTTTCTTCTTCTCCTCCTCCTCCTCCTCCTCCTCTTTCTCCTCCTCCTCCTTCTCCTCCTCCTCCTCCTCCTTCCTCCTCCTCCTCCTTCCTCCTCCTCCTCCTCCTCTCCTCCTCCTTCCTTCTCTTCTTCTTCTTCTTCAATGGGCCCAGGGAGCCAGGCAGATATGTCTGCCAGACACATCTCCAGACTATACCCTGCTACCATGGATCCCCTGCCCACATCCAAAACTTCCATAAGACTCTTAGTTCTGTCCCCAAGCCAAGAGGCCAGTGCCACAAGTGTGCTCATATGTCTATGGGCTGCCATTTGTGGGGCTTGAAGAGGGAGCTGGTTTGTGTAGATTGCAATGTCCCTGAGTCTTTCTAAGATGGAACCAGGGGAAGGAGAACAGAGAAGAGCCATGGGCGGAGGGCTGGCTTTACCTCACCTCTAACTCCCTGTGTTATTCCAAGGAATCTAATAATTGTATATCTGAATGTAGCTTCCCAGGGCATTTTCAAAGTTTGACAAGATGGGAGAATAAAATGTGCTTCATTTTACAAGTTGTAAAAAAAAAAAAAAAAAAAGTAGATGAATGGATAAAGAAAATGTGGTATATATACACAATGGAATATTATTCAGCATTAAAAGAGAATAAAATCATGGCATTTGCAGGTAAATGGATGGAGCTGGAGAATATAATGCTAAACGAAGTCAGCCAATCCCCAAAAAACAAATGCCAAATGATTTCTCTGATTTAAGGATGCTGATTCATAATATGCTGCGGGTGGGGGGTGGGGGGATGGGATGGGAGGATTAGATGAACTCTAGATAGGGCAAAGGGGAAAAGGGGTGGGAGGGGAAGGCAGAGGTGTGGGGTAGGAAAGATGGTGGAATGCGATGGTCATCATTACCCTAAGTACATGTATGAAGACGCGAATGATGTGACTCTACTTTGTGTACAACCAGAGATATGAAAAATTGTGCTCTATAGAATAATATGAATTGTAAAGCATTCTGTTGTCATACATAACAAATTAAAATTTAAACAAATAATACTTAATCTTACTAGAGGTGATGCATTATGATATGCTCTTGTCTCTTGTGTTTTGTCTCTTGTGTTTATCTTTTTTAAGTTAACCTTAATTGCTACTTATTAAATGAATTTGACAACTCTAAAAAAGACTGAAAACAACAACAAACCAACTGTGTAAATGTACTGTGCATTTTACTGTCTGATCAAACCCAGATCTTTTTAAGTGAACCTGTGCCAAAATACACTGATATTCATCCATGAAAAACAACTTTTTAACTGCACAATACTGAATTCCAACACACTTAGAAGCAGATGCTTTTCTCTTCATATGAAAAGTGATGGCGAATTTTTTCAAGATCAAAATCCAAAGATTCCTCATAGAAAAGACCTGAATTCCTTCTTCTAGTTGCATCCCCAACCCCCCAAAAGTAGAGCCCTGATCCGGGCACTCATATCAGAGAGGCTTCTCTGGCCTTCTACCAGTCATGCCATTCTTTAAATAATGTTGTTTTTGTTTTTGTTTGTTTGTTTGTTTGTTTTTTCCGAGCAGTTTTAGGTTTACAGAGCAGAGATATTGAATTCCCATTTCCCCTTCACTCCCTTTCCCATACAAGTTTTCTCCCATTGTTAACATCTTGCATTAATGTGCTACATTTGTTATAATTTGCGAGCTAATATTGACACATATTAATTAAAGTCCATAGTTTACATTAGGGTTCACCCCATGTTCATCATTCTCTTAGTTTTAAAAAATGTATAAAAGCGTGTATTCACCATTACAGTATCATACAGAATAGTTTCACCACTCTAAAAATACCCTACGTTCCACCTATTCATCTCTCCTTCTCTGCCCCAGATCACTGGCAACCCATAATTCTTTTCTGTCTCCGTAGTTTTGGCTTTTCCAGAATGTCTTGTACTTGGAATCATATTATATATAGCCTTTCCAGATTGGCTTTTTTCACTTAGCAATATACATTTAAGGACAACCCCCCCAACCCCCACCATCCATTTCTTTTTATAGCTTAGTAGTGTCATAAGACAAGAGAAATCTCTGGAAGAGGGACTGAGATGTTTCCAGGGAGAAGGGACTCAATTCAGGACCAGTGGAGTCCTTGACATATATGGGGGGGAAAAAATTCAGCATGTCAGTAGAGACACAGAGATTTATTTAGGAAAGCAAAGAATAGCTATCTCAAGAGTGATGGATGCCTTTGCAGGGTCCCTGGCTCTTCTTTTAAAGGAAACTTGGTAAGGGATGAGTTTAGGAAGTTATGTAGGGACAATATCACTTTGTTGATCTCAAGGTAGTTTATGATGGTCTAGTAATTTTCAGGATCCTTAAGCAGATGTGGTCTCCGTTATCAGATCAATAGATAACAGAGGAAAGACCCCTAAAATACAGATTTTTCTCTCTTTGCTTAAACTGTTTACTGGATGGCTGATTAACAGTGTACAAGGTAATTATCATAAGTGGGTGAATTTATGGTTAACGTTAAGGTTTACAGATGTCCCAGAGATTTGGAAGTAATAGGCCTAGGAGAGAGACTGACTTGAAAAGTGACAGGTCTGAAAAAGTATGCAGAACTTTAAATTAAAATTACATTTTCTTGTCTTTGCTTTATTTCTCCTTTCTTTTTTTTTTTTTTTAATTATTTATTTATTAAATTTCCTCTATCCTACCTCATAGCTCATTTCTTATTCTAGAACTACAATGTCTTGGTTAAAAGTCTGGTAGTGCCTGACTTTGTTCTCCTTCAATATTATATTAGCTATTGTTGGTATTTTGCTTTTCCATATAAATTTTAAAATAAGTTTGTCAATATTCACAAAATGATTTTCTAGAATATTGATTGGGATTGGGATGAATCTATAGATCCACTTGGGAAGAACTAACATCTTGACAATACTCAGACTTCCTTTTCTTGTATATAGAATATCTTCCCATTGATTTAAATCTTCCTTGAAACTTTCATCAAAGTTTTGTAGTTTTCCTCATTAGATCCTGTTCTTTATCAAGCTCTGTTCATTCTTCTCCATTGTTCTTTATTTCTGTTTCTTTAACTGGATGAACTCAATTACTAATCTCTTCCTTTTTTGCCAGCTCAATTCTTTTCTTGAATTTTACCTAAATTATGCATTCTCACTCCAGAATTCCTATGTGGATCTTTTTTATGGTTTATGTCTCTTTACTGATAGTCTCTGTGGGAAGGAAACATTTTCATAATTTCCTTTAGTTCTTTAAATTGTTACTAGAATTGGCGATTCTGCTGCTTGATGCTCAAACAAAACTCAGTAACAGAAGTTGGAGGAAGTAAACAGTTTATTCAAAGTAGGCCTTGAGGAGCAGAGAGGACACTTTCTCTATCTCAAGTCCCCATTTTTCAGGGGCTCAGCTGTGAAAGGAAAGGGGGCGCAATGGAAGGGAAGACAGGTAATATACAGCTGTATATTCAGCTTGGCTATGTTAGTCAGAGAATTACAATTCTAGTTTTCCAATGCTTGCTGGCACATGCCCAGGCTTTGGGGACAGTTTCCACTCTCAGCCTGAAGAAACAGAAACAGAAAAATAGATTATCAAAAAAAAAAAAAAAAAAAAATTGGGAAGCAAAAAGCAATTTGGGTCTTTTAATTTCAGAGGGGGTCCCATTACATTTAGATATCATTTTCTTTTGTTCTTTGGACATAATTAGACTAGCTGATCTAAAATATTTGCTTTAAATCAAACATTTGAACTTCTTCAGATACTATATGTTATTGATTACTTCTTCCTCTCCCTCAAGTATGGGCCATACTTTCCTATTTATTTATATTTCTCATAATTTTCTGTTGAAAGCTGGACATTTTAACTCCTATAAAGCAACTACTCCAGAAATCAGATTGACTCTCTTTTCCAGGGTTTGTTGTTTTTATTATTTGTTGTTTTTATTGTTGTTGTTGTTGTTTGTTCAGTGACTTTCCCAAACTAATTCTGTAGACTTTTTATTCTTTGACATGTGTGGCCCCCAGGGATTCTGCTCCATTAGCTTAGTCACTACCCAATAATTTAGCAGAGTTTTCCTTAAATTCCTTGATCCAATATAAGTTTCCCAATTTTGCTGCAGGTCTCTTTGTGAGTAGTGAGCACACATGCAATGCTTGCTTGGGCAGTTTACAAAACCTCACTGTCATTCTTTTTTTTTTTTTTTTTTTTGTACCAGGGATTGAACTCAGAGGCACTTAACCACTGAGCCACATCCTCAGCCCTTTTTTG
This sequence comes from Tamias sibiricus, assembly GCA_025594165.1. Classification (NCBI taxonomy): domain Eukaryota; kingdom Metazoa; phylum Chordata; class Mammalia; order Rodentia; family Sciuridae; genus Tamias; species Tamias sibiricus. The sequence goes on from CM046663.1 coordinate 28,187,860, forward strand.
TATTTTATTTAGAGACAGGGTCTCACTGAGTTTCTTAGTGCCTCACTTTTGCTGAGGCTGGCTTTGAACTCTAGATCCTCTTGCCTCGGCCCCCCTAGTTGCTGGGATTACAGGCGTGTGCCACCACGCCTGGCTCACCTTTTGTGTTGAAAGCCTCAGAATCAGTCAGAGGTAAAAGTTAGTACCTTCTCAGGGTGGGCACACGTGTGATGTTTGAGTTTCCCAGATTAGATCTGAGTATTTCAAAGTCCCCTATGGACATTTTATGCACAGATTTTAAGTCTCTTTTGGGGTCTTCTTTTATTTGCTCCAAATGTTACCCGGACTTCAGGTAGCTGCAATATTAAACAATCACCACTGATTGCTCTCAACAATTGTCCCAGGGAAAAAGCTATTACCAGTGTGTGAATTTGGACTCAGTTCAAAAAAAGATTATATGAAAATGAGGTTCTAGATAAGCTCCAAATGCATTCTACCCCTGCTAGTGGCTTCTCATCTGCTTGGTTTTGCAAATACTTACTCTTGGTTTTCAAGATCACCACAGAGTTAAGGAGAGGAGAATGGGAATTAAACATTAAAATGCAAAAAGCTCATTGTTCTTGCTGAGATTCTTGAATAAATGTTCCTCATACTGTTGCAAGCCTTTAGTTAATTTCCAGAGTTCCAAAAAAGTCGATCATGACCATTGTTGCTAGTGTCCCCATCGTTTCTATGAATAAGTGGTTTTTTGGAAGCCTTTCTCTACCATCCTGAAACTTCTTTTGCTGCCATTGATTCTTAATATTTGAATAAAAATACTTGAATTGCCCCCAAATTGTGTGGGATGATAGAGGATGTTTCTGGGACTATGGAAGGAAACTCCAGAAAGATATGGAATGAGTTCTAGGTACCTAGTGATCCAACACTGCTTAAACAACAATAGGGGCATCTTCTAGGAGCTGCTTATATGGTCATTTCTGTTTTATTCATTTGCGCTCAGTTTCTAACAAAAGCTTATTATTAAGAATTTTGGTCTTTGCCCAATTAAGCAAAAGAATTCCCGCATCCCAGTTGGTGACTAGGAACTAGGACTAGGTACTATGATTGTACCCTGTGGAAAATTCCAGAAGCAAGTGTGCAATAGGCACCCCAGGGAGGGCAGATAGGGCAAGCAGAGGGAGTTAGCTCCTTTCTGTGTTGGTTTGTCCTAGATATTGATATGAGAGAAGGAATCTATAATATCTCTAGATTTAAGTATTGGAATTTTTTTCTCACAGTAAATATGGTCTTTGTTCTATAGCATTTTATTTTTTTTAATCTGAAATGAAAATATAATACAAACTATTCTATTTTTAAATTTGTTTTAAAATTGCCTATTCTACCTGAAACTCAAAATCATTACATTTTTATAGTGGACAGAGACTTTTGAAGACTTTTCACACGGGTTAAAAAAAGAAAAATGACATGAGATAGTATAGAAAGTAAGGATCTATAAGGTCGGAGGGCAGAAAACGTTATTTTTTTAAATGTTGATTAATCATCTAAGTACGGGACCAATCATTCCTAAGTAATTAGGATGGTGTTTTAGTCAGCTTTTTCATTGCTGCAACAAAAAGACCTGACAAGAACAATTAGAAGAGTAAAAATTGGGGGGGCTCAAGGTTTCAGAGATCTCAGTCTGTAGATGGCTGGCTTCATTTCTCAGGGCTTCGGGTGAAGTAAAACATCATGACAGAAGGGTGTGGTGAAGGGAAGTAGCTCACAGGATGATCAGGAAGCAGAGAGAGAGAGAGAGAGAGAGAGAGAGAGAGAGAGAGAGAGAGAGAGAGAGACTAAGCTCAGCTCACCAAGCATACACCCCAAAGACACACACCCCCAGTCACCCACCTCTTCCAGCCACACCCTACCAGCCTGCTGTTACCACTCAGTTAGGATTAAGTTAAGGCTCTCCTAATCCAATCACTTCACCTCTATACCTTCTTGCCTTGTCTCACACATGAACTTGGTGTGTGTGTGGGGGGGGGGGGGACACCACACATTTAAACCCTAACAAACAGAAAGTTGAAAATGCCACCGTTTGTATTGAAGGGATGCACAGCCTTCCATGGGAGAAAAATGCATAAGCAAGTGATCAGAACAGAACCAGATCAGCGCTAACAGAAGCAGAGTCAGCCCCAGCCCAACACTGAAGCAGGGAGGAAGTGGACTTTGGAAGGAGAATACCTCAAAGGGATGGTGTTCTCTGCTCTGCCTGGAGGGTAGTTCTCTCCTTGTGGATCTACCCTGGGACCCAGGGCTGAATTTCAGTCACTCTAGAGCGATTTTTAAACCTCATCACTTTAAGAGGAAAAAAAATTCAAGGAAGACATTGGTATTATAAAGCTCCTAACTAAAGGATTGTCCTCATTTAGTAAGATGTTCACTATCTTAACCTGCCCCCACTTCTGAGCACTCTGGACACATCTACTCCAGAAATGATTGGGGGATTGCCCCTCCCCTTCTGAGAGGGAGAGGCTGCATCTCACTTCCGAAAGAGAATGATAAAGGAGTGTGCCTCCTTATGTTCTTTCCTCTAGGCCAGAAATCTGTTTCCCAAATTAAAACATTAGGACATGGAGGAACATGAATATTATAGTAATTATATTTTTACTTTGACTCCATCCTGACATGATTTTCTTCTTTGGTATTTAGAAGATATTTTGAAAATGATTGAGTATAACATGTCTTTTTTTTTTTTTTTTCCATATTGATTAAGAAAATTATCTCACGCATTTTAACATTTTTGGTTGTAGAACTCTAATTTATACAAACTGCAGGAATTTGCATACTGCCAGACAGACAGGCCTATATGAAGTTTACCCTTTACTCTTGAACCTCCTTAAGATATTAAAATGTCTTACACTGTTTTTATCACCTGATGATGCTACCTCTCCATTGTCCAGTGTGGAAGATTTCAGTAGTCCCCCACCTACCACAGGAGATACATTCCAAGACTCCAAGGTGTCGCTGCCTGAAGCGGAAGTCGCTTGGAGCAGCGAACGCCACAGGAAAATTCGGAGGCAGGATGAAAATGAAAAAAGGTCTTTTATTCTTCTCCTCTCTCTAGCTCCAGCAATCACTCCAAATGCTCTAACTCCAACCACCACCTTCTTCTTCCCCACACACACTAACGAACCTCACCCAGTTATATACATATAGCTTTAACAAGGACACGTGCTTACAGCTCGAGCTTACAGGTGCGTCACGCAGTGTTCACGGGCATACAAAGATTCTTTGAATAATGTATCAACATCAGGTGGAAACTAGAACATCTTTTATGGCTCTCAGCTAACCGCAATCTTTAGCTATCTCCTTGATTATAGGCTCCTTCATTTCCCCCTTTTAGTTTTAAAAGAGGGGATGTTCTAGGACGTCCATGTGCAACCGACATTCTTACCCGTCATGGGAGTCTAGGCTGTCCTGACTCCTGGCTTAGGTTGACATGCCGGCCACATTAGACTGTCCCGTGCGACTGTGCCGTGTCTTAGGTTGTCCCCCTCTGGGGATCTTACCCGTCATAGGCTAACCAGCCATCCAATAGAGCCCTTCAGGATCGACTGTGTGTTGACTAACAGCCGTCCAATTTTTAGGAGATGCTGCGGCTTTAAGGCGGCAAGCCTACTGCTGACGAGCCAAGTTTCCATAGCGTATCAAGTTCTTTAAGCCAATCAGCTGCCCTTAGTTTCATCAAGTAACGCACTGAGTTCTCTTAGACAAATACCCGCAAGGCATTGTCCCGCAATGTCCCAAAATAATGGAAAATCAAAATGTCCATAAGTTATAACACATAGATTCAGGAGGCCCCATGCATGCAGAGCAGAGGCCACACTGCTGGTGAGGTTGTTGATGCTTGAGCAGCAGGGATGCTTGCAGCGACCGCGGTCCCTGCAGTTGTAGCAGCAGCCGTCTTTTTTATGTCCAGACATTTCCACACCGGCAAATCTTCAGGGCCCGCTACCTAAAAACTCAAGCATCCATTATTAAGGGAAAGGCAGTGCTATTCCAGCACTGAGATCAAAAGGTGAGCTGTCAAACTAAAAAAAAAGAACTATTAGAGTAGAAAATAAAAGTTGATCTCTGCTCACACACATTGCTGCTCAAGCTCCCACAAACATAAGCTGGCAAAATATCACATTCAGAAATAATCAAAGAGAAACTGAGGGTGTTTACTGCATTAAAGATAAAGAAAAGCTAAAGGCATTTTGGAAAAATAATTTGTTAGCTGGAATCCTCGAGTCTCTATATACACAGCAATCCTATACCTGTTGAAATAATTCAAATTAATCAGCTACTAAACAAATGAAGTCAATAACAAATAAATGATCCTCTGTCGGAACACCAAAATATCAGGTTATATAACATTAAACATATTCACAGCTGAAGAGAAGTCCCGGAGACAACTATAAATCAAAATTGATTATCATTATAATTGATTATCTAAAAATATTCTGAACTTATATAAATATCTATTTATCTATCTATCTATTGATTATCAAATTAGAATATTCTAAGCTTAAATGAATTAACGTTATTTGTTATTTGGATCTATATCTATCTACCTTTTTTTTTTTTTTTTTAAGCGCTTAATTATTTGTGACGTCACACTAGACAGACGCACATATAAACATATTTGTGACATCACATTAACATGAAATTTAGACAAATGCACAGACATAAAGACATATATAAAAGAGAAAAAAAAAATTACAATTGTGTATACACTGAAGAGAGATCTTCTTGTCCCGGCCGGGAAGAATAAAATTTAAGTTGTAAATTTAATGGAGAACTCTTTTAAGGGAATCACTCCATACCTTCATTTTGGTCCTCTTGACCTTGCACTTGTTTATTCAATCTAGACTCCTCAATAACTTCGTCTTGATCTCTTTGACTTTGTACCTGCTTTATCAATCTAGATGGTATCCATATTGGAGAGGATTCGTGCTTTGGAAAAACACAAACAGATCCTCTCCCCCAAATTAATACTGGGTCTGGACCCTTCCATGTACCTGAGAGAACATCCTTCCAGTAAACCAAAGGTTTATGTTGTTGGTGTGGGTTCCAGTGTCTATCTCCAGCCGAATGTCCATTAGAATCTAAAGTTAAGAAATTTAGGGTAAACAGGGCAACTGCCAATCTGTCCTTAGGATTTTTCCAGTTTCCATCTTTTTGCTTTAGTAACATATTTTTAAGTGTCCGATTTGCTCTTTCAATTATTCCTTGTCCCTGAGGATTATAAGCGATACCTGTTTTGTGGATAATATTGAACTTTGTACAAAATTGTTTGAAGGATGTGGATGTATATGCAGGGCCATTATCTGTTTTAAGCATTTTGGGGATGCCCAATGCAGCAAAAGCTTGCAGACAATGAGATATAGTATCTTTAACTTTTTCTCCGGAATGTAAAGAAGCAAAAATCATGCCTGAGCATGTATCTATGGTGACATGAATAAATCGTAATTTTCCAAAACTTGGCTCATGTGTGACATCCATCTGCCACAAATGATTGGGCAACAAACCTCGTGGGTTAACCCCATAATGTGGATTGGGCAAGAGTGTTACACAAGATGGACATTCTTTTACAATTCTACGAGCTTGTTCTTTTGTGATTTTAAATTTTTGTCTTAAGGTAGTGCTGTTAACGTGGAACTGGGAATGAAATAAAGTAGCTTGTTGTACTGTAGTAAATATAAATATTGTTTTAGTGAGGGCGTCAGCTTTTTGATTACCTTCATGGAGAGGACCAGGCAGATTAGTGTGAGCTCTTATGTGACCTATAAATAAAGGTTCTTTTCGTTGCCATAGGAGATTTTGGATTTGAGAAAACAATTTAAAAGCTGGAGTATGTGGTGCTATTGGACCTGCTAGCTCCAATTTTGGGACAGCATGTACAATATAATGGCTGTCTGAAAAAATATTCATAGGCTGTTCTTTAAAATTTTCCAGAGCTATTATTATAGCTTCGAGTTCCACTAATTGAGCTGATTTTTGATTAGTGATATGAATCATTTTTTCATTTTGAGTGACTACTGCAGCAGTACCATTAGAGGATCCATCTGTAAATACATTAAATGCTTTAGGAATGGGTTGATTTTTTATTACCTGTGGGAATATGATAGGATGATTGATACAAAAGGACAGTATAGGAGATTTAGGAATATGATTGTCAAAATTTGCAGAAGTAGAGCATCTAGCTACAGCCCAATCATTATCATTGAAGCACAAATATTCAACCTGTGACGATGAATAAGGAGTAATAATAGTAGCGGGATGAATTCCAAATATTTTAGTAGAGGTTTTAAGTCCTTGAAGAATAAGTTTAGCCACCATGGAGGTATAAGACTCAATTGTACTTTTAGGAGAGACAGGCAAATGTATCCATAATATAGGTCCCTGTTGCCAAAATACTCCTGTTGGAGTATATTGTGAAGGAATAATAATCAATATTAGTGGTTGTGCAAAATCAAATCTATCGCAATGGGATCTTTCAATGGCCTGTTCTACTAATTTTAGAGCTCTCCTGGCCTCAGGAGTTAATGTTCGAGGTGAGGATGGGTCAGGGTTCCCACGAAGGATGTCAAATAAGGGTTTTAATTGTCCAGTAGTGAGGCTTAGTGTAGGGCGAAGCCAATTAATGTCACCCAGTAATTTTTGGAAATCATTGAGGGTGGTCAAATGTTCTTTACTTATTAGAATTTTTTGGGGTTTAACAAAAGTATCCATGATTTTAAAGCCTAAATATAGTATAGGTGATCTGCTTTGAACTTTTTCTTCTGCTATATATAATCCATATTTTTTTAGATTTTTTGTTATTTCACTAAATATATTAAATAAGATTTGTTGATTAGGGTGAGCTAATAAAACATCGTCCATGTAGTGTAGACACATAAGGTCTTGATATTTGTTTTTAATGGGCTGTATAGCTCTGTCCACATATAGTTGGCACAGTGTAGGGCTATTTGCCATTCCCTGCGGCAATACTTTCCAATGATATCTTTTATCAGGGCCATTATTATTAATAGAAGGAATTGAAAAAGCAAACCTGGGGGCATCCAGAGGATGTAGGGGAATGGAAAAGAAACAGTCCTTTATATCAAGGGTTATAAGGTAATAGTTTTTTGGAATAGCTACAGGATTAGGAAGTCCAGGTTGAGTAGGGCCCATAATTTGCATTGTTTTGTTAATTTGTCTTAGATCTTGTAATAGTCTCCATTTACCTGATTTTTTCTTAATTACAAATATGGGAGAATTCCAGGGAGAGGTGGAAGGCTCTATGTGTCCTGCTTCTAATTGTTCTTTAATTAATTGATGGGCCGCTTGCAATTTTTCTTTGGATAGGGGCCACTGAGGGACCCAAACTGGCTTATTAGAGAGCCATGGTATTTTTAAAATTGTTTTCTCAGTGGCCCCTAGAAAAAATGTCCTTTGCCTTTTTTATTATGAGTAGGATTTTTATTCTTAACACCTGCAGGCTTGGTCGCTAGGTGTAGCCCCATTTGATGTAAAATATCTCTTCCCCATAGGGTAACTGGCAAGCTGTTTAAAACATAGGGTTTGAATGTTCCTGTATGGCCTTCATTGTCTTGCCAATTTAAGATTACAGCACTTTGAGCTGGGGTATTACTGTATCCCAAGCCTCTTAAACTGGTTGAGGCTTTCTGTAGAGGCCAGTGCTTAGGCCATTGTTGTAGATTTATGATGGAAGAGTCAGCTCCTGTATCAATCAGCCCCTCCATCTCTATACCTTGAATTTTTAATTTGCACATAGGCCTCCGTGAACAGTCCTGGACCCAGAAAGCCATAGGTCCTGAACCAGTGGAACCGAATGCTCTGCTATTTCTATTTTGTGGCATGCTTTTAAAAGAATTATGGAGACTGGGAATGAGGAGCAGCTGTGCGATTCTGTCTCCTTGATTTACGGAGATGATGCCCCTGTGTGTACTTAGCATTATTTTAATCTCTCCATTATAATCTGAATCAATAACCCCTGGTATAACATTAAAGCCTAATAAACTTTTGGAACTACGCCCAAGGATTAGTCCCACAGTTCCTGAAGGGAGAGGTCCCCTGATTCCCGTAGGAATCAGCTGAACCCCCATTTCAGGTGTCAGGACCATCCGGGCAGTAGAACAGAGATCTAATCCTGCACTTCCTCTTGTCCCTCTGATAAGGGAGTTAATGGGTAGGAGGGACTGTGACGAGGAATCATTTGAATCTGAGGGCCTTCCTCCTCTAGTGCCTCGTACATTTGTGGGCCCCGGGGCATTGGGCCCCGTGCCCCGTTTTTTGAAATCCTTGATAAATCATTTCCATATATATCATATCTAGAATGGCATTGATTGGCCCAATGTATACCTTTTTTGCATCTGGGGCATCGGCCTGGAGCACGGTATGAATTTGATTTTATTACCCTTGGGGGATATTGCTTAGCATATCTTGGTTGATTATAATAATTTTGTCTGGAATCCTGTTCTAGGTTGAAACCTTTGGGAATTTTGAGAGGGCTGTTCTAGGTTGAAACCTTTGGGAATTTGCAGCAATTATCGTTGCCTTACGTTGCCTGATAACAGCCTCGTTAATGTCTTTGCACAGTCTGATATAAATTGATAAGTCTTTTTTACTTCTCCATGGCCTTATTGCATCCTGGCAATATTTATTAGCGTTCTCGTATGCTAATTGGATAACTAGGGGCATAGCTTGCTCGACTTCTCCAAAAACTCTAGATGTTGTTTTTAAGAGCCTATCTACAAAATCAGCGTAAGGTTCGTTAGGCCCTTGTATAACTTTTGATAGGCTGCCTTGCAGATCCCCTGTGCCTGAGATTGTCTTCCAGGCTTTCACAGCTGCAGTGTGTACCTGGGCATACACACCTGGATCGTATTGTAGCTGATTTTGTAGTTCGGCGAACTCACCCTCCCCTGTGAGCATATCTATATTGCGTTGAGGGAAACCTGCTGCAGCATTTCTCTTTGCTATTTCTGAACAAAGTTCCTGGAATTGAGTTTTCCAGATTAGGTATTGTCCCCCACTTAGTACCGCTCTGCATAGACTTTTCCAATCTGAGGGGGCTAAGGTTAGGGTGTTAAGTGACTCTATCATACTTAATGTGAACGGAGCTTGAGGCCCATAGGTCATTACCGCCTCTTTAAAATTCTTTATTGTTTTAAAGTCTAGGAACTCATGATATCTTTGTCCCTGTTCATTTTGAAATACTGGCAGTTCTAGGTGCTCCTGCGGTCTATGTTGTTCGAGAGCGTATAAGCGCTCTGAAAGGCCGCCAATTTCTACCTCAAGGGCACGTATACTCTGATCCATACTCTTTATTGTTTCTGTTAGGGATTCTATCCATGAAGGAGCAGAGGGCGCTAGTGGTTCCTCTATTTGACGGCCTTTTCTCTTTTTTAATTTCTTTTTGTTCCTTTTATTGGAGACTGTGCTCTCCGAATCGCTTTTTGATTCCTCTTCACTACTAGCTTCATAATTCCTAACCGGCTCAGTAGAGGAGACCGTACTCTCATGGTTTGGCTCCTTGTTACTATTATTACTTTCACTAGTATCCTGAGTTTCAGTTTCTAAGGAGAGTACATACTCCTCAGCTAATTTTATTAAGCTTCTGATGGCTTTTGCAGATCTTACTTTTGAATTTACATTCCTACTCTCCTTGCTGGTCTCCACTGAGTCAGAGGATATGCTTTCTTGTTCACTTTTCTCACTATCCTCTGAGTTCTCAATATCAAAAATTTCATTCATGGCTTTTATAAACCGACTTTTTGTTATATTTGCTCCCATCTTTTTAAATTTTCTTTTTTCTTACCTTGCCGCCGAATTCCCCGTACGGGCCGCCACCTGTCGCTGCCTGAAGCGGAAGTCGCTTGGAGCAGCGAACGCCACAGGAAAATTCGGAGGCAGGATAAAAATGAAAAAAGGTCTTTTATTCTTCTCCTCTCTCTAGCTCCAGCAATCACTCCAAATGCTCTAACTCCAACCACCACCTTCTTCTTCCCCACACACACTAACGAACCTCACCCAGTTATATACATATAGCTTTAACAAGGACACGTGCTTACAGCTCGAGCTTACAGGTGCGTCACGCAGTGTTCACGGGCATACAAAGATTCTTTGAATAATGTATCAACATCAGGTGGAAACTAGAACATCTTTTATGGCTCTCAGCTAACCGCAATCTTTAGCTATCTCCTTGATTATAGGCTCCTTCACCAAGGGATGCCTGAAATCATAGGTAGTACCAAACTCTGGAACTTATACCTTTTCCATCTTAGCTAAGCATATATCATGCACTGTGCCTTAACTTTTATGGTTAGTTCGCGATGTGACAATAAAATTGATTTATTTTTCCTTCTTTACAATTTCATGGATAGAAGATTCATTCTTACCATGGAGCTTAGCAACCTCACCATGTGATTATTTTTCTTATTTAGTCAAGAACTTTTACCTTTCCACTCCAAGGAAGCACTATATGTTATTTTTGGCCTAATTTGTCATCCTCACTACTCTTGTGCTTTGGGCCACTCTTAAGTAAAATAGGGTTATTGGAACACAAGCATAATCACAACAGTCAATATGAAAATCAACATGGCTACTAAGTAACTAACAGGGAGGTGGCATATACCTTGTGGATACACTGGACAAAGAAATGATACATCTTGGGCAGGACAGTGCAAGTTGATACAAGATTCATCATGCTTATTAAATGTTCATTTATGGAACCTTTCATTTAACATTTTTGCACCATAATTGGCCACAGTAACTGAAAAAGCAGAAATCAAGACTGCAGATTAAGGGAGACTATTGTGTTTTTTTTTTTTTTTTTTTTAGGGAATTTTAAATTTGCCTGAGTGGTTAGCTGTGAGAGTAGGGAGCATAGAGGCCCAGTTTGCAACCTCAGGGCTCCTTTTCAGGCGATGAAGGCAATTTTAGTACAGAGATCACAGATTTCTCCTGTCACTACAGAATTTGTTAAGAATACCCTCTTTGTTCCAAATGTAAGGCAGAAGAGAATATGAAGCTAGCAATTTTATTTTCTATTTCACTCTAAGTGGAGAGGTTAGGGTTGCAATCTGAGGAATAGGGGTTCCTTAGAAGTGGTGTAGAGTTCGCAGGTGTATAACTGGGGAGAGAACAGCAGCTGAAATCTGCCTTTGCCCTGACTGTGAAAGACTAGGAGAGGCAAAGAAAAGCCAAGCTCATCAGATGCAAAAGGAGACAGGAGTAGAACCAGGAAGCAAAATACAGAAGCAAATGCAAAAGTGAGGCACATGGATCCTTGGGTAAGAGAGGCTTGGAAGTCTTCATTGGTTATTCTTCCAAGTCTGCCATATATAATTATTTAAACACTCCTACGAGGAAAGGTGACCTCCCTACCTCACCATGCATCCAGTTCTCATCAACAGAGGACCAGGAAATGCCTGGTTTCTTGATTTCCTTCTTGAAGTCTTTAATTGTAGGTAAACTGCAATGTTTCCTAGACTTCTCACATAACAGTGTATTGGTATATTGTTCCTTTTCCTCCAAGCTACCAAAAAAAAAAAAAAAAAAAAAAAATCTTTGATACTAAGGTCACAAGATATATTTATTGGAAGAATTTGAGAAAAATTCACAAATCCAAAAGAGACACTGGAAACAAGGCTTTGAAAATAACAGAAAATAACAGAAATGAGGAAAGCTTTAGATGTCTCATTAGCACATATCTTTAGGGCTCCACCACGGAAATGAACATGCTCAAATGCTTTTAGAGATAGCTTCTGTACCTCTACCTCACCTCCTCAGAGTTCAGAGTCCCAGGAGAAAGTGCGAGCAGCCTCAGTAGAATGGTAATGTCCATCCCCACCTGGGAAAGGCAGGTGACCTTTGCAGATACCCTTCTTGGATATCATTACTAAAAGAAAGAAGAATAAAAGCTGGCACACAAAATGCCCATCATTGAGACAAATGGCAGCATTCTGTTGAATTTGTTGACTCAAATAGAATTACTTTTTAGAAACTAGAAGGAATGTTCTGGTAGGGTCAGGCATATGTGAAGGCAGTAGACAGTCAAGAACACAGTACTGAAAAACCAGGACCAGCAGAGTGAAGAAAAGATGGATTAATTCCAGTTAAGTGAATTAGCCTGGAAACACTGGTGGTGAGTGTGAAGTCACACCCAAGATGAAGGATGCTAGGAGAATGGGTAACATGGGGAAAACCAAAAAGCTCATGTTTGTCACTGAATCTGGGACCTCCAAAGACAAAAAGGCAATATAGCCTGCCGGAGGTAATAATTTGGATGGAGTAGAGAACTGGAGTTGGAGATAAAAGAAAATTCACATAAATCTATAAATGGCAGAGAATGGATAACTTTCCTTGCAGTACTATTCTGAATAATAAAAATAGCAGGATGATGGAAATGGAGGGGGAAAAAAATCATCATTTGTCAAATACCACAGCATGTAATCATTGTCTCAGGTAAGCATCATCTTTGGATGCTAAAATTAGGTGGTAAAAATGCAATCATGAACAGGATATTTATAGAGTCATAAGTTATCTTCCTATAAGGCACTTATTAATTATAAAGAGAAAATCGTATCTTTACAGTGGAGAAACCTGGCATTGTCATCTTTACCAAGTTATCAAAGGTAACATCGACACTCATATTAAAATCATGCACAGAGCGTATGATGCACTGGGAAGGGAACAATATCATTTTTGTGATATTCTTGCCGAGAATGCAAAGTTTCAATTCTAATAAAATTTTATGAAATAACTAAGCAGTCATCTTCAAAATTGTTGGGTTCATGAAACACAAATAGTTGCAAATTGTCATCACATTGAAGTCTAAGGAGACATGTCACCTAAATACATTGTGAGAGCTTGTATTAGACCCAGAATCATGAAAAAGACACTCCTGAGACAATTGGCAACAATCAAATAGGTCTATAGAATACGGGTCTTAATAGTAAGTAGACTATTAGGTATTGCATCAATATTAACTTCCTGGTATGGATAGCTATACTTTGATTATATAAGATGTTATTACAAAGGGGGAGTTATGTGAGAACTACAAGTATTACAACTTTTTCTTTTCTTTTCTTTTCTTTTTTTGTACCAAGGATTGAACGCAGGGGCTTTTAACCACATCCCCAGCTCATTTTTATTTTTTTTATTTTCAGACGGCATCTTGCTAAATTGCTGAGGCTGGCTTTGAATTTGCTATCCTGCCTTAGCCTCCTGACTGCTAGGAGGTATGCACCACCACACCCAGTTACAATTTCTTATCTCTCTAAAATGTGTGCAAAATTAAAAACATGTAAAATGTTCTAAATATAGACAAAGAAAAGAAGGAAAAAAAGGATGAAGCGAGAAAGTTAAGAAGAGAGAAAACAATGTACAGCCATATTCTCTTCCAGTATTGTGTTTGCTTCTATAACCTTTGCTTCATCCAGAAAAATCAAGAAAGGATAAGCCAAAACCTTAGGTTTTTTTTTGTTGTTGTTGTTTGTTTGTTTGTTTGTTTTTGTACCGGGGATTGAACTCAGAGGCACTCGACCACTGATCCACATCCCCAGCCCTTTCCACATCCCCAGCCCTTTTTTGTATTTTATTAAAGACAGGGTCTCACTGAGTTGCTAAGTGCCTCGCCATTGCTGAGGCTGGCTTTGAATTCACGATCCTCCTACCTCAGCCTCCCCAAGTACTGGGATTACAGGCGTGCGCCACCACGCCCGACTCTTAAAACCTTAGGTTTTAAGCACAGGTATTTGCTTCATTCCTTCTTTGCTCCCATTCTCCCTACTGCCCCTGACACACGCCACTGTATGCATTACTGAGACTCCACTTATACTAGAACATATCTACTCTCCATACGGAAAAGTTTTCACTGTTAAGTGTGGATATACAGCCAGGTAGGGACCCTGTATGTCTTTGGAGTGGGTCCTTGATTTAGTCAGCTTTTTTGCTGCTGTGACTAAAAGATCTGACCAGAACAATTTCAGAGGAGGAAAAGTTTATGTGGGAGTTCACTCGATCCATAGACAACCAGCTCCACTCCTTGGGGCTCGAAATGAGGCAGAACATGATAGCAGAGGAGTGCAGTGGAGGAAGGCACTCACGTGATGATCAGAAAGCAGAGAGAGACTCCACTTGCCAGATGCAAATGTACACCCAAAGCCATGTCTCCAGTGACCCATCTCCTCCAGTCACACCCCACCTACCTTCAATTACCACTCAATTAATCCCATCAGGTGATTAATTCACTGATTAGGTTAAGGCTCTGAACCTTCTTGCCTTGTCTCACACATGAGCTTTTGGGGGACACCTCACATCCAAACCATAACAATCCTGAAGTTCTTTCTACAGTTGCCAGCTTTTTCCCAAGACGGTCGCTATTCCTGCTACTACCATTGCATCTGGGAGTTTTCTCAGTGCAAGCTCAAGAGACCACCACTCATGCCTTCCTGTGCTCCACTGTTTCTACCCAACTGATGTTGCCCTCTCCACTGTGCCCCATGCCTGGGTACTTTACCTGACCCTGCAAAGCTGCACCCACAGCTAACCCTAAGACAGGTCTTCATTCTCTGCCTCAGGTTTTAATTGAAACATCAATTAACCAAAGACATTCATATTATTTTCAAATTAGCACAATCATGGTGTCTATTAATTTTCATTCACCCTATAAGCTTAGAGTTAGAAAAAGATAGAGCTTAGCCTCTGATTTTCTAAGTTGGAATGTTGTTTATTTTCTTCCTTTCATCTCAGGATTATGAGCAGTAAGTGCGCTTCACTATACTTTTTCATCTCTTTTTTCCTACTCCTGTTTGTTAAAGCGATACCCAATCTAATCATCCTAATACACAGAATCAAACTATTTAAGTAGATGATATGCAAGATAGATTTCTGTACATGAAGCCATGTTTATTTTGACTGAGTTCCATTATACCTTATGTACTCGAGTCCCAAAAGAATTAAATTTAGCCTTCAAATAATACACAGTGGGAAAAGGTTTTGATGAACCTCATGACCAGAGACTGACACAATAACCTGCTTTGGAGTCTAATACCTTTCCCCAGGAGCAATGCAGAAGCATAATCAGTATATTAGGTATTAATCTGTGTCTTAAACATTTCTGTTCCAGAAACCTACACACACATACGAATATGTGTGTATTTCTTTATTAAATCATTCCCAAATACAACCTTAAGGATAAGTATCAAATAATATGGTTATATAATATCTTAAAGCCAAAAGGAATGATTTCTTCATGCCCAAGTACAATGCACATCTCTTCATATATATGGCAAATCTGAATGGAATTTTAAAAATAACATCTTGAATTAATTTTAGGACATTGATAAGGTTGTTGTTTACCAATGATTGAATAGCACTCCAAACAGGGCCAGAAGTCAATGATAATTGTGGACCTGTAGAAATTTGGTGAGAATCTCAGACTTAAAAACTAATTCCAGCCAGTTCCAGCGGCACATGCTTGTCATCCCAGCAGCTTGAGAGGCTGAAGCAGGAGAATCCCGAGTTCAAAGCCAGCCTCAGCAAAATGGAGGCACCTCAGTGAGTTCCTGTCTCTAAATAAAATACAAAATAAGGCTGGGATGTGGCTCAGAGGTCGAATGCCCCTGAGTTCAATCCCTGGTATTACCCACCCACCCCCCAAAAAAACCTAATTCCAAGGCAAGCCAGGCATGATGGCACATGCCTGTAATCCTAGAGACTCAGGAGGCTGAAGCAAGAGGATTACAAGTTCAAGGACAAGCCTCAGCAAATTGGGGAGGCCCTAAATAACTTGGTGAGACCTGTCTCAAAATAAAAAAATAAAAAGGGCTGGAGATACACTTCAGCAGCAAAGCAACTGCAGGTTCAATCCCCAGCACCCCCCCACCAAAAAAAAGTCCTAATCCCAAAGGCAATAAAATAACTTCATTAATGCAAATAATGTTTGGGTGTTAGGACCTTTCAGATAAATACAAAGTCGCCTCAGGTACCTCAAGTGATTGGGTTTTATTATAAGGATGCATGAGTAAGTAAAATAGTTCAGAAACAGCTGCATAGTCAGGCTTCCAAGAATGTAGAATAATTTTCATAATCCCCACACAATGCTAACTTGGGTATAGTGGAGGAAAGGGCTGCCATTTGGTTTATAACCTGGCTGTAAAGACCATGCTATTTCATGTCATCCTCCCAGCAGCACACTTCCCTTCTGCATCACTCGGCATGGTTATTCAACGCTCCTCTGTTTCTACTTCCTGTGCTCTGGTTGCTTCTGCTGAAATATTCTCTGCTCTGCAGTCTGCATCGAGATTCTCCTTGTTCACAATATCTGCTACCCCATCATTTCTACTGGATTCTTCATTTTCTTTTTTTTTTTTTTTTATATTTATTTATTTACTTTAGTTGTACACAATGCAATGCATTTATGTTTACGTGGTGCTGAGGATCGAACCCAGGCCGCGCACGTGCGAGGCGAGCGCTCTGCCGCTGAGCCACAACCCCAGCCCCCGGATTCTTCATTTTCCTTGCTACCACCTTTCTGTGCAAAGCTCCATTTTTGTCCACTCATGGGTTTGTGTCTTTGTGGGTATTTTACACTTAAAACCTTCCAAAGGAGAGACTCTTACCAGACTTGCCACTTAGTTTGGGGGCCCAGCCTTATTGAGGCCACTGACTATTTTATAGATGGTTGGGTTTTAGATGAAATTTGTTCTAGGCCTAGTTCATAAATGCCAGTATTTCCTAGTCAAGTAGAACATGGCATAGAAATTCCTGAGGAGGAGACAACAGGCACGCCAGTTCTCTGTGGAATCTCCAACGAACCTACAAGTACATTGTAGGATTTATCATTTTATTCTATGACATTGTGTATCTTTAGAAAACTATTTAAAAGTAGCTTTAAGTTTTTCTATGCCTAAAACTGATTCTATTATTGGGATCGTCCATGGGACATGAGACCTCCATGTAGGAGCCTCAGTCATCACTGAACAAAGCAGAGTTACCTGGCTTATAGAACCACAGAGCTTTCCCTGCCTTACCCATAAGCACAGTGTGCTAACCAGCCCAGCCCAGCCCGCTGGTTTTAACACTTAATGTAGGCTCACACCCAAACGCAGCCATCACCAGCAAAGTGCATCTGTGATGAATGCGATTCAATCAGCCTTCTGGCCTTCCCGACTCAAGATAACATTTCTGCTGTTGATAGTATCAATTTATAATTTAATTTGGGGTCCTAGCTCTTAAGAGATAAGACTTTGCAGAGCTAAAATCTAATCCAGTTGAGGGTATTGGACAAAGTTCCATAAATCCCGATGACCACAAGATAGCCTGATTTCCGTAAAACTTGGCTGGAATACATTTCATAAGCCTGGATTTCTAAAATTAGTAATAACCAAAATGGTGACATGAAATTTAATATTTGCTTATCTGTTTATCCAGGTACATGAGCTCACTGATCAGTTTGAATGTACAAAGCTTTTAAGAAAGAGAGAGAGAGAGAGAGAGAGAGAGAGAGAGAGAGAGAGAGAGAGAGGGAGACAGAGAGAGAGAGAGAAAGAGAGAGAGAGAGAAACACACTTGCAATCTTTACAAAAGTCCAGGGACAAAACATGGCTTTCTCTTAGGGTATTCAGTGAAAACTGACCCTATCTTTATTAGTTTATTGTTTGCTATTTATTTAGGAAAACCAAACATGCTTATTGTACAAAGTTACAAACCATACAGAGCAATAAACAGAGGTTGTTATTCACAGTTGGATATCTGGTTTCCTTTTGGAGGGTCTGCCTTCTGCACCTTTATTTAAGATCTGCAGCTGTAAGCCCGGCCACCTTCAGCTCTCCTTGACTGCGGACGCCCCTGCTGCTCTCTGATTGATGTAGGCGTAGACTAAGTTATCAGGCAGCTCCTGACCCATCCAAGGAGGATAATTTTATTGCATGTCTGTTTAGCCTCTGTCTTGTGCTCTCTTGAAGGCATCAATTCTCTCAGGTGAAGAACACAAATAAAATTTAAGAAATTCTCCCTCAGGCTAAGAGGTTAGGAATCGTGCCAAGATTTCTCTGAATGAAGTCACTCTCTGCATAATCTCCCCTGCTCTGGCCATATCTCACAACCGTGTGCTGCTCTTTGATTAGAGGAGAATTAAAGGCACTGTAGAGTCACTCAGGGGTTTGATTGCCAGTCATTTTCTCCTCTGATGCAGTGTCTGTTTTATAGGATAATCCCAAGATGATCTTTGCTCTCTTTTTTTCTTTTGCCATTCTTTTCACGCTTGTGTTTGTGCAAGTGTGTGCAGGAAACCTATGAAATAGCAAACAACCATAAACAATAGGCATTTCTTCTTTCTCTGTTTTACTGCACCACACCCTCCTCCCCTCTGAACAGAGAACTTTTGAGAAACTGCCTTTCTCTCCCAGTGCAATGCAAAATCATTAAATAAAAATCATAGGGCAGTTTAGCCAATTTCTCCACTTTACCGTGGATTCTTCAAAGCTGTTATCTGAGCTTGCTGTCTGTGTGCTCCTCTGTCTGCCAAGTTTCTTCCTCCAAAGTGCAAAGAGTAGTAAATCAGCTCACTAAAAGGGTCAAGGCTGTGGAATTTAGTCCTTGCCCTTCAGCCTCCATTCTCCATTCACTGGGCAAGTTTCAACTATATTAATCCTAAAGCATTGTATTCTGAAATAATACAAATTCAAGTTCCTTATGAAATAAATTTCCTCTTCCCAAAAAAGCTGAACAAGGATTTAAAACAAAACAGTATTCACTCTTTGTAAATACTTTTTCAAATATTTTTAGTTGTAGTTAGACACAATACCTTTATTTTATTTATTTATTTTTATGTAATGCTGAGGATCGAACCCAGCGCCTCGCACGTGCTAGGCGAGGGCTCTACCACCGAGCCACAACCACAGCCCCTTTTGTAAATACTTTAAAGGTAAATCATGAATATGAAAGAAAGTCATCACTAATTTCTAAAAAAAAAAAAAAAAAACAACAGAGTGGTGGGAAATGAACAAAAAATTTTGCTAATCTCAAATCTTGACTTTATTTTTAAAACGCAGATTGACATTCACCAGATTGCCAAACATTTCATAGAATATCACTGTACTGATCTCCATTGGCATCTAGTCCTGTTTTTTTTGTTGTTTTTTTGTTTGTTTGTTTGTTTTTTGGGTGGTACCGGGGATTGAACTCAGGGGCACTTGTCCACTGGGTCACATCCCCAGCCCTTTTTTGTATTTTATTTAGAGACAGGGTCTCACTGAGTTGCTAAGTGCCTCACCATTGCTGAGGCTGGCTTTGAACTCACGATCCTCCTGCCTCAGCCTCCCAAAGTGCTGGGATTACAGGCGTGCGCCACCGTGCCCGGCTAGTCCTGGTTTTAATGGTACTCCATATTCTACTTCATTGGGAAATTTTGGGCAGTACACTCGCCCCGCCTTCGTTTTCAGTACACTCGCCCCGCCTTCGTTTTTCTATTTCATCAAGTGTGCAGAGCAGATAAAGAGATCTCTAAAATCCTTCCCTCCTATCATACCTCATAAGCCTGAGGCTGGCACATTCAACTCCCTCGTCTCTCTCTCTCTTTTTTTTAATCCATGTGGAAGAACACCTTAAAGCCTCTCCCTTCATTTTCATTTTTAAAATTATTATTATTTAAAATTAATTTTAGCTAGGCATGGTGGCACGTGCTTGTAATCCAAGCTACTTGGGAGGCTGAAGCAGGAGGATCACAACTTTGAGGTCAGCTTGGACAACAAAGCAATGTTCTGTCTCAATAAAAAATAAAAAGGGTTGGGGGTTGTAGCTCAGTGTTGGAGTACTGCTGGGTTCAATCTCCAGTACTGTGAAGAAAAGTTTAATTTTAACTGATAAATAAAAACATTAAACTGTACATATTGATGTGAGTACCATGTCATGTTGCCTTACCTGTATGCACTGTATAATCAGGTTAAATATATCTATCTCTTCTCAAACATTTATCTTTCCTTTATGATGGAAACGTTCTAAATCTAGTTTTTTTTAATACACAGTACATTTTTGTTATCCATAATTATCCTACTGTGCAATCACACTCCAGAAATTCTTGCTCCTATCCAAGTATAACTCAGTGGCTACAGATCAACTTCTCCCCATCCATCCCTCCCTTTGCCCTTTTTTTTGGTACCAGGGATTGAACTCAGGGGCACTCGACCACTGAGCCACATCCCCAGCCCTTTTCTGTATTTTATTAGAGACAGGGTCTCACTGAGTTGCTAAGTGCCTCGCCATTGCTGAGGCTGGCTTTGAACTTGCGATCCTCCTGCCTCAGCCTCCCAAGAGCTAGGATTACAGGCGTGCGCCACCGTGCCCGGCTTCACCTCCCTTTGCAAGGTATCTGCTGATGAGGGAGTTTAGAAGCCCACACCTCCATGGACACCAGGCAACTAAGCAATGTTCTGTCTCAATAAAAAATGAAAAGGGTTGGGGGGTGTAGCTCAGTGTTGGAGCACTCCTGGGTTCAACCCCCAATATTGTGAAAAAAAAAAGTTTAATTTTAACTGATAAATAAAAAACATTTAACTGATAAATAAAAACAGGACACCAGCTCCACCTTAGGAAACACATATTTTCTATTCCTTTAAGCTTTCAGTTTTCTAGGAGAAAGCCCAAGGTTTTCTAACTCAAGCTATGACTAAGTAAATTCAGTTCTGGGGTAAAATGTGAGCATATCTCAAACCACATTCTTCAGAGAACTTTGTAAGTAATGCTGTGGGTAATTTGATGCTCATTTGCCTGACTCCTGGGGTTCTAAACTTGAAGGGGTAAGGAAGAGCTGTTTTATGTTAAGCTCTGAAAAATCCCAATTAGAAAAGCATATTGTTCTAGCTGTTCCTTGGGAGCAACTAGAATTGAGAGACAAAGGAAAGAAGGACGGGAAAGATAAAAGAAGGAAGGGAAGTTGAAAAATATTTTGTTAAGTGGGTGAATAAGCTGATGGATAAGTAAATGAAGGCCTTTTATAGCTTGATAACAAAAATTTTATATAAATGCTGATTTAAGTGAAGCAATTTAACATACACTGGATTGTGTGGGGGGTACATTTTCAGATACAGTGCATAATGGTACATTTTAATGCACTGCAAACCCTACATTGTAAATTCCTACAACGTAGGAAACAATTTTGGTTTTCTTGTACCTAAGATCTGGCTTAGCACTTTCTTTTACTTCCTAAAATAAATTAGAAGGTGATTTGGAGCAGCATCTACAGGCCACTCTTGATTGAGGCCTGTGGATTCAAACACTGATTATTGTGAACACTGACTAGTATTGACAGGGAATCACAGCATAACACAGGAAAGAAACTAGTGTTCACTTGTGTTTGTTTGTAAACGTCAATTGTTTATTTAATGATTGCAATCACAAATACTACTTTAATGTTACATTCATTTTCAAACTAAAATATCTCCATAAAAAAAGGAAATTCCTTCATGCTTTGCTAATGATAGTGTGCCAACTGATACAATCTTTTCTTAGAATACTTTGGCAAGATTTATTGAAAGCTCCAAAAAACACCATTAACATTTTCCTAGAAACACCAATTTTAGAATTTATTTCTAAGGGAATCATTATGACTACTATGCATTAAAATTTATGTAGAAAATATTTAATTGGATATTGCTTATATTAGTAATAATTTAAAAAGATTTTCATCAATGCCTCCAAATAGGAAATTTGCTTATTTTTTTAATTAGTAAATCTGTATTTTGGAACACCGTAACCCATAGAATTATGAAGCAAAAAACACAATTTATATATTTAAAGTTATAAAATAGTATTGCTACAAACTTTGAGCATATTACTAAGGATTTAACAGTTTTAATGAATACATGTTTGTCCAAATACATACACCCAAGAAGCCAGTATTTTTCCTTCCCTCTAAGTGATGGTTTATGTGTGTTGGGAGACAGTTTTTCATGGATTTTTGCATTACTTTTATTTTGCAAATAGATACACCAACAGTCTTGGAAAATAGAGGGTAGGTTGGATTATTGTCTCCCTCCAAGACAAAGTACAAGCTCAGTGTTGCTCTTCTCTAATACAACCTACTGTGTGCACAGATGGCACTGGACCCTATTTGTGTCACCCTGTGGGAATTGGCCCTCAGGGAGTGCTTCAAAACGTGCTAGTACTGTATTGCAGTAATGAATTGTCCTTTGTTGTTGCTGTAGGAGCTTCATGTCTTTTACTAGCATCTTTAAAACTTTGGGGGCTAACTTTTCAGCTTGCCGTTCTTAAAAAAATAAATATGTGTGCATGTATATGTCATTTTTTATACATTTGCAATCTACTATAATAAACATGGATAACTTTTATAACCATATGCTTCTTGTTTTTTAACAAAATCTGAAAGCCAGGCACAATGTCATAATAATATGCCAACAATAGTATCAGAGGATGCTGGTGTCTCACAGCAGAAGGACTGGGGCTGAGGCAACTAAGGACACTTTGTCTGTTGGCAAACTTGGGCCATTCAGTGACTGTTTCACCTGTCAAGAGCCTTGTCGGGTTCTGTTTCCAATTTTGAGCCTGTTGAAATTTCCCAGGATCCACTGACTACTCTTTATGAGGTTCATGGAGTGAAGAACCATCCCAACAAAATAACGAGGTCTCTTAGAAAAATGCCATCCACATTGCGTGACAGGGAACAGGTGTTTAGTGCATAGGATTCGGAGTCAGAAGCCTGCTGCCTTTAAATATAACTGTCAAGTGATCAGCGTCGCTGGCAAATGGCACTGGGAACCAAGCCTTTCTTTATACAACAGATGAGACTTTATAGTTGCTGGAGGTTATAAATGTTTGTGAATATGGCTGTGGGTACATATGTTCTCTCATCAGCATCCATTGCAACATAGAAGCAAAGTGTTTATGAAAATGCCCTTATCTAGTGACAACTCCATTTTTATAATTTGAAGTGAGATTTTTTAAAAAAAAAAAACTGGAGTGCAATCATCTGAGGATTTCTTTGGTGTGTATCTCCACTGTACCCTGGTACTCAGAGATGATGGTTTAAGACAAAGAAAACATACAAAAGGAAGAGAGATTCTCTCCCTGCATCTAAGCCATTCTGTCATACCCTGAGGAGCAGAATGAGAGGGCTGTGTCCTTGTCTGAAAGATTTTAGGAAATGTAGATATAGAGAAATTAAACCAGGGCTTTCATTCCTAAAACAAAATCTAAAGTACTGATTTCCTATTAAGTCCAATCTATGGGACTTAGGTAGAATTTGAACCCCAATAATTTAAAAAGTCAACCCATTATAATTGATCACAAATACACCTAATCCAGTTGCCTCCCATTTACTCATTTAGGTTTAGAGTGGACTTCAGAACTGAGTTTTGATTCCCAGTCTTCTTTGTCATGGCACTCGATTCCCATAAGTTTCTTGATGTCACAATGGCAAAAGCTGTTAGTTCTTTCCAAAAACATCCATACTCACTGTCCACCTGAATAACAGAACTCTAGATTTATTCAGTGTAGAAATGGTCCAGCTAAAAGCCTAGATTTCGGGCTGGGGTTATAACTCAGTGGTAGAGTGCTTGCCTAGCATGTGAGTCACTGGGTTTGATTCTCGGCATTGCATATAAATTAAAAAAAAAAAAAAAAAAAGGCCTAGGTTTCCCAGCTTCCTTTGTAGTTACGTGAGGCCATGTGACTAACTTCTGGTCAAGGAGAAGATGAAATGCTGGTTGAGTTCACCCTCTGCCTCTTCTTCTCCCCTCCCCATCTTTCTCCCTCCCAGGGAAGCAGATGGAATTCCTGCGATGATCTTATGCAGTACAATTATCTTGCAGATGGAATACAACCAACAAGTGCAGAAAGACTAAAGATCCTGGGTCTCTAATGATTTTGTGCTTTCTCCAGACTTCTTGGGAACTTTGTTTTTGTTTACATGAAAGAATACACCCTGTGTGTATAAGCAGCTTCACTAGTTTTTAGCTGAGGCACCTCAGTCTCACCGGTACAGGTGGGTTGTACTCTAATTCCACATTTTTCATGAACTCTCTTTGGAGAATTTCTAAAATGGATATAAAATGTTCAGGTTTTAGAAGAAATAAATGGTGTGAGAGGCGGGGGGAAATAAATCTCAGCACTGAATTAGCAGAGAGGATCCAGTTGTTTTCCCCAGCCCTTTTTAATATTTTATTTAGAAACAGGGTCTTGCTGAGTTGCTAAGTACCTCACTAATTTGTTGAGGCTGGCTCTGACCTTGTGATCCTCCTACCTCAGCCTCCCTCCCAAATTTTTGGGATTACAGGCGAGTGGTGCACCACCACACCAGGCTTTGTTCTATATTTTTAACTAATGGATAAATACTTATGATAACATATTGCTCAATTCTTATTTTATTTTTGCCCACATCAAAGTGGTATTGAGGTGGCATGAGGTGAAGTCACATAGCCCGGATTTGCATCCTGCTCCCTCCTCTTCTCAGCTGCGTGGTGCTGAGCAAGTTCTTTTTCCTTTTTTGTTTTTTGTTTTGTTTTGTTTTGTTTTTGTTTCCATTTCTTCATTGAAAAATGGTACCTCATTCTCAGGCTGTTATGAAGGTTGCAGGATTTAATAAAGGTCATAGGCAGTGACTGGCACATGTTATCACCTATAATTCTTTCTTTTATATATCCACTGAAGTATACTATGTGTTATAACATTTGTTACGGTGACAATCTTTGTTTTATATCTATCCAACTGATAGGACTCTATGCTGCCACAGGAAGAGAAAAAATGAAGTCTGTGGATGGCGTGCTTATGTGTATTATAAGTGGGCAGATGAAAATCGGAGATAATCAGACAGTCAAAGAGCCTGAGTAGCACTCTCCTCACTGTCTCTTTGACCTCATCCATCATCAGGCATGCTGTAGAGTATGATAAAGTTGCTCAAGTGTTATAAGAAGTAGGCTTCCTTAAGGAGTCCCAAAATCTTAATCTATTTTTTCTGC
Organism: Tamias sibiricus; assembly: GCA_025594165.1. Classification (NCBI taxonomy): domain Eukaryota; kingdom Metazoa; phylum Chordata; class Mammalia; order Rodentia; family Sciuridae; genus Tamias; species Tamias sibiricus. Next base: position 28,212,849 of record CM046663.1, read on the forward strand.
ATCCAGACCTCAAAATAATAGAATTTAAGGTTTGATCATAAATAAAATCTCATTTATCTTCTGCTATAATGATTTAAGAACAACTAGAGGTTTAAATTCATAGTCTAAATTTTTCAAGATAACTTATTTCTAATAGTGTGTAGTTAGATCACGTGTGTCAAAAAAATTCATTCATTAACTACATTTTTGAATAATTGCATCCACAGGACTCTCTGCTGTCTCTGAGTGTTCCTGTTGTCTTCATTGCTGAGCTGATTCATACATATGGTACCCAGTGGGGACACACAATGGTTTCTGAGCACTCTTATTTATCTTTCCTTAGCTTTCCTTATCTCTTGGCCTCCTACCTTATTGTCAGATTTTTAAATTTGTCTCTGTTAATTCTTAGTCTTTTTTCACTTTCTGGCATCTCTTATTCATCTACATTAATGTTGTGTGTTCTTGGAATTCATTATTAAAATTCACCCACAGGAAGGAATTATCTCTTCATCATAAGATGAGGCTCTTTTTTTATTAGTTCATAATTGAGCATTGTGTAATTCCCCTCTGGTCCTCATTATTGAAGGTAACAACACTAATTATTTACAATTTCATATTTCTGTCAAGCTGGAGATATACTTTATATACTATCTCTGGGTACAGCAAGTCATTTAGTGAATCAGTCAAGATTATTTGTTTTATAATTATGAGTGTGAAGAGAGAGCCTACAGCATAGGAGAAAATCTTTGCCACCTGCTCCTCAGGGCATTAATATCCAGGATATACAAAGAACTAAAAAAAAAAAAAAAAAAAAAAAGGGAAAAAAAACTTAACAAAAAAATAAACAAATAACCCATTCAATAAATAGGCAAAGGAACAAAACAGAGAGTCTCAAAAGAACAAATACAAATGGTCAACAAATACATGAAAAAATGTTCAATATCTCTAGCAATGAGGGAAATGCAAACCAAAACTACATTAAGATTTCATCTTGCTCCAATCAGAATGGCAATTATCAAGAATACAAATAATAATAAATATTGGCAAAGGGGGGGAGTAAAATTATACATTGTTGGTGGGACTGCAAATTAGTGCAACCACTCAAAAGCAGTATTTCTCAAAAACCTAGAAATGGAAATACCATATGACCCAGATATCCTACTCCTCAGTATATATCCAAAAGATTTAAAATCAGCATACTACAGTGGCACAGCCACATCAATGTTTATAGTAGCACAATTCACAATAGCCAAGCTATGGATACAACCTAGATGTCCTTCAACAGATGAGTGGATAAAGAAAATGTATATAGATATACATATATATATATATATATATATATACACATATACATACACACACATACACACATACATACACAATAGAAAAAGAATGACATTATGGAATTTGCTAGTAAATGGATGGAACAGGAGACTATCATGCTAAGTGAAATAAGCCAGTACCCAAAAGTCAAAGGTTGAATGTTTTTTCTCATATGTGGAAGCTGTCCAAAATAAGGGAGTGGGGTGTAAAAAAAAGAGAGTGAAATGGAAAAAAAGCGGAGAGTGAATTTCATCAAAATAGAGGAAAGATCAATAGAGTAGACAAAGGGGATTGGGGAGGAAGAAGGAAGGAAGATTGGAAAGGGGAAGAACAGTGGAATGAATCTGACCAAACTTTCTTATATGCAGGCATGGATGTGGCACAGTGGGTCTCAGCATCAGGTGTCTCCGCAGAACACTAATTTAAAAAAAAAAAAAAAAAAAGTAAGCTGTAAAGGAATTGAAGAGAGATTGGTGGAGGGGAGGGAGAAAAGACAGGGGAGGGGGCAGTGCAGGGACTGAATTGGAATGTGTTGTGTCCCATGCTTTTGTGATTATGTCAGGGAATATCCTGCTGCTGTATATAACTAAAAAATTTTTTTAAAATAAATAAATTTAATGGATGGAACTGGAGACTATCACGCTAAGTGAAATAAGCCAACCAAGGCCGAATGTTCTCTCTGATATGTGGGTGCTGACTCCCAATAAGCCAGGGGCAGGTTCACTGGATTGGGCAGGAGGAAATGAGGGGAAGAAAGGGGGATGGAAATGGGAAAGACAGTAGAATGAAAAAGACATAACTTCCCTATGTTCATATATGAATACACAACCAGTGTAGCTCCACATTATGTACAACAACAAAAGTGGAAAGTTATACTCCATGCACGTATAACGTCAAAATAGATTCTACCGTCATGTGTAACTAAAAAGAACAAATAAAATTTCTTTTTAAAAAATTTAAAAAGGAAGCAAAAAAAAATCCTATTAGAGTAAAACATATTTTCATATGCTTAAAAATCATTTGTTTTAATAAGAGAACTCCTTATACAAATGCTTTCTACTCCCTCTGGCTAATTTGTCTATCTCCTATGCATTCGTAATGTCCTTATTTCCAAATCCTTATCAACTGACAGTCTTTGCCTCATCATGGAACTGTTGATTACTAATCATGATTATTGATCATGTTGCTGGTATTTCCCAAGATTCCATCTCAACATTCTCTATTTCAATCAGCAATATTTTAATAATGAGAAACTTAGGATATTTAGAATGCAGCTCCTCATGTAAAGTTCCCAAGTCAAAGTAACCAGAATCACATTCACAAAAGTGAAGAATTAATCAGAAGAGAAATTTCAAATGAGTTAGAAGAAGCAATCTTCCAATATCTTCCAATAATAGACTAACTTTGAGTTGCTAGTCTACAAAAATAATTTTTTTCCTTCTTTCCTTCTTTTCTAACATAAAACACACACACACACACACACACACACACACACACACAATTTATCACATGCCTGAGATATAGAAGTATTAGATTACACCAAAGGTGGTTTTAAAATTTTTGGTTTCACTCAAATCCTTCAATAAATATTTTTTGAAGTAAAAAAAAAAAATGCAATAAATATTTTTAACATAATGCTTAATAATGGGAGATTTGACTGGTTTAGGTTTCATTAAATTTTATTTTCCTTGGTAGTCTAACACACTCGTTCTGCTACCCTAGTGTTTTCATAATTTATTATAATTGCCACTGTTTCTCTCTCTAGACCACACTCATACCATATTCATTATTGTAACCACAGAGCAGGCACAAAATAGTATTTCAATAAATACTTGTTTACATGAATGAATGAATAGAGTAGAAACTCACGAAAAGAATAGCTAATTTTAAGTGGATAAGTAGAAAATGGGGAGAGGTTATGATCATGGACAATTGCCTGCGTGTTTATGTAGATGCTGAATGCTTTCTTTTAAGATAAAAATGAGGCACCGGTATTTGACTCTTGATAACTTGTAAGACATTCTGCCATTCCCTGTGTCAAGCTCTTCCCAGGCCTCTCTTTGCATTAACATGTTAATTTTTAGTCCTGCCAAAGAAGTCATCTGAGATAAGAAAATTAGCTCATTGGAGCAGAAGTATGTCAATATCACTCTCAGAGGAAAAAAAAAATTAAAAAGCTGTGCTCTGTACAGAACTACACAAAAAGGCACAATTTCCATCCTTTTAAAACCTCTATCATCTGGAACATTTATAAGAAAAGTGGTAAGTCTGCCAAACTTTTTTTTTCCCCCTTAGGATTTTAAGAGGATTTTAAGAGGCACACATTCTTAATATATATGATCATGCTTTAATATTCACAACAACCAGGAGGGTGGAATTGCAGCAAAAGGTTAAGAGAAAGGTCAGAGGGAACACACCCACATCCGAATTAGAAAATTTGCCTGATTAGGAGTAAGTACGTCTGAGCCCTATTTTCCAATTCTTCTACCAACTACCTTGAGGAATTAACTCAAACCTCTTGGCTCCTTTGAGATTTAACTTTTTTATCTATTAAACGAAGGGCTTACACTCTGAGCTCTAAGTCTAAAATTCTGTGCATATTTTACCAAAGAGAATGCATGCCAATTCCTCCCTTCAAACTCAGAATTCTTATTACCAAAGATAGAAAAATAACAAGGGAGACTTCAGGATCATTCCAGAGAGAAGCCACTTTCTCGGTACGCCTCTGAAGGACACCCCCTCTGCCCACCCCTTATGGATCAACACTCACTCAGTTACTGGGAACATTTGACATTGGAACTAGTCTCTCTCTTCCTTCCTATGCCCTCTCCGCTGTTGTTAATGGTCAGTGTGGGACTTTCAGCTAAGACATTGGGAAGGCAACCTACAACATGTAAAATTGGAAGGAAGGTGGTTGAAATGTGCAATAGCACTGGAAACTAGGGAGAATGCCTTCTGTACCCCCAGAAACTTTGACAGGTATGAGTCTGGCTTACAGAAAGCATCTTTAATTCTCTTAACATGCCTGAAAGTTCATAGAGGAGACGCGACACTGCAGAAATGTCCCCAGATTCTTTACATGAGTAGGGTGAGGGCAGGTCACAGCCAGGTACAGATCATATGAGTCAGTACAGGCTCTCAGAGATGATGGCCAGACACACTGACAGTGGACAGCTTTCCTCCAGAGAGGATGCTACCTGCAGCCAGGAGTGCACCTGGCATATTTAAACCTTGGGGAAGAGCACTTTTTCAACACTACGAAATTTGAAATTTCATGGGAATGGTGTAGCTAAATGGTAGCACTTTTGCCTACCATGCACGAGGCCCTGGGTTCAATCCCAAAATCAAAACCAAAAATATTATTTTGGGTAATAATTGTGAAATGAAGAATATTACAAAAATATTCAAAAAATACCAAAGACTCACATTTTGAAAATTCCCTTTTATTAAACTGTGTCATTAGAAAGTAGTTGATTAAAAACAAATGGATATTACAATACCAAAAGGGAAAGTAAGTAATGAAGTACTGTCTATAAACAGAAATAAAACATAAGTTTGGGCTGGGGATATAGCTCAGTTGGTACAGTGCTTGCCTCATATGCACAAGACCCTTGGTTCAATCCCCAACACCACACACATACACACACACACACACAAAAAAAACCAAAAAAAAAAAACCAAACACCTACACCTATTACTCTATTACAGTAACAAAATGTTAAAGTTTTTGTTACAGCTCGTAACTTCTACAAAGTAGTAAATAACACCTTCAAAATATTTTTCTCACATATTCATGTTCATTGGCAGTATAGCCTTGTTGACCTATAGGTGATCATAGTTGGTGAAAAACTATATTATTTTATTTATTTATTTTTGGTGCTTGGATTGAACTCAGGGGTACTTGACCACTAAGCCACATCCCCAGCCCTATTTTGTATCTTATTTAGAGACAGGATCTCACTGAGTTGCTTAGTAGCTTGCCGTTGCTGAGGCTGGCTTTGAACTCACAATTCTCCTGTCTCAGCCCCACCGAGCTGCTGGAATTACAGGCATGCGCCACCACGCACAACATCAAACACTGTATTAATTTTAAATCCTAAAAGTCTCTTAAAATAAAGCAACAGATAGACAAATAATAAAAATTTTCAATATACAGATAAGCATTGTTGAGATTTATAAAAATCTCTTCTTATAATAAATTCCAGAATTTGAAATACCACCCACATTCCCACATTTTTTGTTTCTTCAGGATCAATTCAAATAGTTCTCAAATAAATCTCTCTGCAGTCAAAAACTCTCCACTAAAATAACTTCCCCTGAAAATTCATCACGTTCTGTTTCTTCCAATTCATAATCACTCTGCTGTATTGTTCAGTTTGTACCTGCTATTTGAATGCAGGAATGCCTTACTTCCTCTGGAGCTGGAAAACTACTCTCCAAGCAGATTTGAATGGTTGTGAAACTTTCCAAATTTTTACTTGAAACAAACACATGTAGCTAAATCACCTATGTTAGAAATGATAATGTGGAGTTCTCTGAATGATCTTCCATAGAGAATATAATGTTTATTTAATGTCAAGTAGTTTTAAATGTACAACTTTCAAGCCATGCATATGTTATTAAAGCTCAGCAGTAACCATGACGATTATTTGGAACTTAGACAAACCAAAGATTCTTTAGGAGAGGAATATCTTATCATTAACATTGTTCAAACTTCCTGGTAACATGGTGATAATAAAAAGCAGATCACTGTTCCACAGTTCTTTAGTAGTTTGCAAATTCTCCATAGTCAATGCACACCCTATTGCCTGCACCCAACTGACCACTCCCATGACTGTCACCTTTTAGTCATTTCTAAGAGATGAAGGGCAGCTCAGCATCAGAGTTCCTCCAAGGATGAGCAAACATCAGGTCTCTGAATAGTGGAAATGTTAGAGAACTTGGTATAAACCACAGCCCCCAATCAAGGGTTTCTTTCTTCCTGCAAGAAACAAGTAGTGCCTTTTGTTTCCCCCAAATATCTTCTTTTCAAAAACTTATAAGAATACTTCAGGTATATCTAGATACAAAAGGATGATCATAAAGATGAGAGACCTTGCAGATCACTCAATGGTACAGAATGCAGAACTCCAAATTCAGTTCTACTAGATCAAGAATTTGGTCTGTGCCAGGTGCGGTGGCGCACGCCTGTAATCCCAGCACTTGGGAGGCTGAGGCAGGAGGATCACAAGTTCAAAGCCAGTCTCAGCAATGGCGAGGCACTTAGCAACTCAGTGAGACCCTGCCTCTAATAAAATACAAAAAAGGGCTGGGGATGTGGTCTAGTCATCAAGTGCCCCTGAGTTCAATCCCCAGTACCAAAAAGAGAAAAAAAAAAAAAAAAAAAGAATTTGGTCTGTGACAAAAATGGCATTTCAAAGCATTGGGAGAAGGATTATGTAACATGTGCTTACATAAAAGCACATGTAAAAGAATTAAACCTGGGATCCCTTCCTTATTCCATACAAGAATATTAATTCTAGACAGCCTAAAAAGTTAAATGTGTAAAAAAAATAAAAATTTAAAAGGAAACATGAAGAAAACATAGATGGATTTTTAAAAAATGATCTTTGGGTTGAGAGGTCAATTTCAAGGCATAAAATCAAATATAGAAATCATAAAAGAAAGGACTGACACAGTCAATAGCATAAAATTATATTTCTGTACTCTAGAAGTTAAAAGGCAAATGACAGTCTGACGCAAATGACATATTACATTACATACAAGAAATAAAGAGCTTTTACAAATCAGTGAGAAAAAAATAACAAAAAGTTGCAAATGAAAAATGGATAAAGAACACGAAAGACAAGACATAAAAACAGAAATGTGACTGTTCCCTACAAAAGTTCAAAAAAGGAAGACAAGCAAATAGAACAAAAATGAACTATTTTAATCCTCAGTTTGGGATTTGTGTTCTATCTATCCACTGTTGGCAATGGATCAGCAAAATAAGTATTATTTGACACTGTGCAACATATAAATCACCCTTTGGGGAAGTTGTATTTGCAATAAGTATCAAAAGCTTTAAAAATATGACCTGTGACTCCACTTCTAAGTATGTACCCAGAGAAATAATTAGAGATGCACAAAAGATTTATGTACAAAAATCTTCATTGCCTTGTTATTTTTAATATGAATACAGAAATAATCTAAGTAGCAGAGAAGAATAATTAAATAAATTATATCTACTAAAAATAGTATATATTTAGTCACTGGAAAAAATGATATCAAAGAGCATTATTATATCTTAAAATGTTCATAATATTCTAAAATGGAAAGGCAAAACAAACAATTTGTATAAAATGATTTCAATATTTAATAAATAATGACTCATTTTAAGTATTTATTACTTTAGGTGGTGGGATTATGGTTTTTGCCCCTCCTCTATAATTACTAAAATAGTCATCTCTTGGCATCCACATCAGATTGTTTTCAGAAGCTTCTACCATCTCCCTTCTACCCTTGTAGTTACCAAAGCCCATGGATGCTCAAGTCCCTTATATAAAATGGCGTAGCATTTCATGTAACCTATTTACATCCTCCAACGTACTTTGCATCATCTCCATATTACTTATAATACCTAATACAATGTAAATGGCATACAAATTGTTATGTTGTTTACAGAATAATGACAAGAAAAAAAAACATACATGTTCAGTATGGAGTTTTCCCTCCATGTTTTCAATCTGTAGTTGGTTGAATCTGTGGTTATAAAGTGCTACTTGTTATTTTCTATATATTTCACAGTGATTGTACAATACTTACATAATTGAAAATAGAATAATCAGCTTATTAGAAGGGAAAAAAAATTGCACTGGTATAACTCGAATGCCTTTGGCTACCATCTCGCCCCATCAGCAGCAAGTACGTCTTTACTGACATTACCAAGGGGTGGGAGGCAACTTCCCAAGGTCACCTTCCCTCCCGGGCCAACTGTATTCAAGGTGTGGTTCCTAGTGATTTGTTAGGCATGTTGTTGTCTAAGGTGTCATGCTTGGCAATTGAGAAAAGACTCTGCTTATGGGTTGAATTGTGTTCCCCAAAGCTCTTATGTCAAAGTCCTGACCCGCAGTAAATCAGAATGTGACCATATTTGGGAACAGAACGTCTGCAGATGCATTAGATAAAATGGAGTCAGAGGAGTAGGATGGGCCTATGATCCACAATGACTAGCATTCTTATAAGAAGGGGAAATTTGGACACAGAGACACGAACAGACGGAAGACAGTGTGAAGCCATACTGGGAAAGTGCCATCCGTGTGAAGAAGTAGGCAAAAATTGGAATGACACTACTAGAAGCCAAAGATTGCCACAAACCTCCGGAAGCTGGATGGCAAGCATAGAATGGATTCTTCCTCACAGCCCCACAAGAATCAACCCTGCCAACCTTCTTGCCTCCTAGAATTTGATGAATTGTCTCCAGAACTGCAAGACAATAAATTTGTGTTGTTTCTGCTAACTACCCAGTTTATGGTACCTTGTTAGAGAGCCCTAGGAAACTAATATAGACTCAGGAACGTTTGACACTTGGATTAGGTGTCTTGTTGTTTTGAAGTTTGAGTCGACACTGGAGGGCAATTGCTGTTTCTTCCAGGAGCGATCACTTTATGCTCTTCTTGCCTTGGCTAATGTAAAGAAAAGCAAAAGTCCAGTGCAACAGTGAGGAGATCCAAGGTCAAGTGGCTCAGGCCCTCTGCAAAATAACATAAAGATGGTCTTCACTGGGGATCAAGTTGCACACCTGTCCGTAATTCTCACCAAGAGATGTGTTTTCTCTTTGGTGCCTGGAGTGGACTCCAGTTAGGGGAAGAAAAACTGGAGGAGAGTTGTTTGAGAGTAAGAAATTATCTTCTGTACCTGCAGATACCCAGGCTGTAGACCACAGGCTGAGGAGAAAGGGTAACCCCTTGATGCAGGAGCTTAGGTTGTGGCCTGAGAGTGGCTATGTATAGTTTCCAGTATTATTCTCTCTGAATTGCAAATCTCTTCTGTTATCCCCAAGCCTTCAGAACAATCTTCTTAAGGATTATAGACTCACTTATCACCACGGGGAATCTGAGGCCAGAGAATATAGTCCGTAGGGGGGAAATGGAACAGAGTCAGAGTCTTAAGACCACACAGAGTGATATGCACCAAAGCCATGCTGTGGCCTAGGGATCCCTGGTCCACTAAAGTGGCAGGTAACCAACAGGTCAGGCTTTCTGAGTATCCCTAGCTTTCCCTCAGGAATGGTTGACGCTTGGATGAGGTGTCTGTTCCTTTGAAGTTTGAGATGACACTGGAGGGCAATTGCTGTTTCTTCCAGGAGTGATCACTTTATGATCTTCTTGCCTTGGCTAATGTAAAGAAAAGCAAAACTCCGAGTGAGGAGCAACAGTGAGGAGATTCAGGGTCAAGAGTCTAAGGCCCCAGCTTTCCGTGGGGATACTCAGAACGCACCTGAAAAATGGAAAAAGACTGTACTTCTAGCACTCTAGCAGAATGGGCCTTACCCTGGTGTTTTGGGGGTACATAATTGTGCATTCTCAAAACTGAGCAAGTCTAGGACTCACTTCTTTCAAACATTATGTCAGACACCCAGAATTTTTGAGAAGTTCATTCTTTCATCATTTCCTTTTCAATTTCTCTCCATAGATCTGACATCAGATCTGCAAAGTTACAGGAAAAATAGTATTTCTCTATTGGATTATAAATTTTACTCCAAAAATATTTCTGCTTATTAACAAATCAAAGCTTAGAAAAGCAATGATCATTGCTATGTGCCCATGCACACTCATTTTATGGTGATATTGATATATCTCAAATAGTTTCACGATCTTATCTTCTTAGCCAGGGCTCCAGTAGAGTTCACCACGATCTTTGATTTAGACTCCTTGCATCTTCTTTTATTCCCCTCCAATTAATTTTCCTTCTAATAGTTAAACTAAAAAATGTTAACTCAGCCTGGTAACAGCCCAATTAAAATTCTTCAATATTTTCTCAAGGAAAAGGCATAACATTTGTCAGCCAGGGCCATGAGTCTCAATCACTTGGTGCTGCCTACACCTCTGGCTTTATTATCCAGTTCTGTCTGGTAATTTTTTTCCCCTACCCAGGCTAATTCCTAATTTTCCTGCAAGTCTTCAATGTAATACCACTCTTTTCACTGCTTTGGCATCTAACACATCTCCCTAAATCATCCTACTCTTTCATTCTCTTTAATTACAGCTATAGTTTCTCATTGTATATTAACTTGATCATTTATTTGTGTCTTATTGATCCCCCCTCCCCACCCCCCCCCCACCCCCCACCCCCACCCTCCTGCTTTAAAGTAACAGAATAGCACAGATTGCTCTTTTATTAGGCTGTTTTCTCCTGCCTGATCTAATCCAGTTTCTGATACATCACAGGTGTATTGTAGGTGCTCAGTAAATATTTGATGAATAAGAAAGTAGGTGCCTTTATAGCAGAACTTAAATTATATCTTAAAGGAAACAATCAGATATAATAAATTATATGTTAATGGTAAAGATTTTCTTGTTTTTAGACAGGGGTGAAATCTATCTACATGGTTGAAGATAACATCTAGAGCAGATGCTTGAATCTAGAATTTTTTAACTTCTCAGAAGCCAGCCTAGCATAGCTTCTCAACACAAGTCACAATTTTTTTAAAAAATATTTATTTATTTGCTTTAGTTGTACACAATGCAATGCATTTATGTTTATGTGGTGCTGAGGATCGAACACGGGCTGCGCACGTGCTAGGCGAGCGCTCTACCGCTGAGCCACAACCCCAGCCCCCACAAGTCACAATTTTGATAAAACAAGAATAACTGGGAATCTATTACAAACATACACATGACTAGAAGACATCCAAAACCATTTAATCTTCCACCTCTAGACCTTGCTTGGACATGAGTTTACAATTTGCTGGCTTTAAATAAATACTGATCTCTCCCTTAAATTTTTCTCCCTGAAAGAAAATAAAATTCCTTGATCTTGCTCTAAAACAATCTAGGTATACAATGCTGGTCCCCAACTCCCTTACTTCTCCCATGTAAATAATACCAACTCTCTAAGTGATAGAGCTGTTTTGAGGATCAAGTGATAACTTAATAACTATAAAAATGCAAAAATTCTTAATAATGCAGCAAAGCTTTAGGTATAAAACTATCTACTATCAATGTGCACAGACAAAAATTGCATTTCCAAACGAGATGTCATTGGTGTTTAGGTTTCAACCTGTAGCCAATAAGGTAGGAAGTCTAGGAATAAAGGGGGAAAAAAAAAGAGGAAAAAAACCATACAGACTAAGTTTGATTAATAAAATAGAAGCAATTAATTTGTTAAGGTAGAAATAAATTACTAACTCTGGTCTTATATATTTTACTTCTGAAGGTTATGCAATTTCCTTTATATACAGTCTTAGTTTTCAATCTTGACAATTTTATTAGTAATACTGAAAGATTTTAAACTATCATTTCATCTCACCTACTTCCTAAAGCTCCTCGAGTCTTTGGCAGTAAAGACATAAATTGTCATAGCCTATTCCTATTGAACTTTGAAGTATAAAATTCTTTTTGCTCAGCCAACCTAAATCAACCATGCAATGTAGTCCCTTTGGGTAATAATTATACCTGAAATATGCACTTGAGTAGGAAAAGAAAACATCTCAATTCCAGTTTCTTTCCATTCAGGTTTATGATAACTGGTTTATGTATTTCTTGGGTCTCCTATTGAAAGAACAAACCTCTCCATCTCCCAGGATATTTGCAAATATATGCCAATGAATTATCTAATTTCCTTCCCCTCACACTCATGACTTTTATTTTTAATAAATTATCAAAAAGCACAGGTTACAGGTCATTACTTGTATATAGTACTTAATAGATGTATTATTAAATCAATTTGTTGTTGGGTACAGTGGCCCACATGTGTAATCCCAGTGACTCCAGAGGCTAAGGCAGTAGATCCTAAGTCAAGTAAGACCAGCCTCAGCCACTTAACAAGGCCCTAGGCAAATTTTAGGGAGACCTCATCTTAAGAAAACAAAACAAAAAAAAAAAAAAAGGTCTAGGCATGTATTACAGTGGTAAAATGCCCGTAGGTTCAATTTCCAGTACCAACTAAACAAATACCAACTTACAAATAGCAAGATTAAGTTTCATTAAACAGCTTTCTAAATGTGCTACCAACTGTTCTACATAAGCAATTTACTTCAACACCCATGTGAAAGATTTCTTATATCCTCAAAGTATTTTTATTCATTACACCAATAAATTCTTCACATCATCATGAATAACCTAAAGAATTAATATTGATAAAGGCATTTTATGCTTATTGGGAAAACAGTTCTCCATTAGGCAATAAAAAGAAACTCATGGTCAGTTTCAAGGTTCTTCCCATTATTTAATGAGAGTATTAAAGGTGTAAATCTGAAAAATGTTGAAATAAGATTCCGGTTTTATTCACTGTTTTGGACACTAAAAATACAAGAATGAGATGATTCATCAGTGCAACTTTTTTGGTGTTATCAGAATGTCTGTGACAGCCATAATGCTCAGGGTGGAGGAATTGTGTGGTTTACCTATGAGGACCATTGTGTTTCTGTTTGTCTCTTTCTCTCTCATCCACGTGGTAACCTAACCCAGCAATAACAAGCACTGCCTTGGTTACACCACCTCTTCCCCAGGTTGCTGGGCTGCTCATGCACTCTCTCAGGGTCACCCCACTATCCTGCTTGATTGAGAAGGACCCCTTCATGTATGTACACTCAAGGAGAGTGACGCTGTCCCCTTTCCCAGAATATAGTCACAACTGGGAGTTAGGGAAGCAAGAAAACATGACCAAAATTCTCTTTGTATAATCTGTGCACACTTTTTTTTTTTTTTTTCTTCAAAGCCAACCCAATGCTTTGGGAACATACAGCACTTATATTGATTAAAATAATACACATCCATTGTAAAAAATCATTATGTATAACACAATATATAAAAATAAGAACATGATCATAATCCTACTACCTAAAGGCAAACAGATTTTGGAAATTCACCTGATATATAAATGCCAAGTACAAACTGAGTATAAATCTATGCTACATACTTTAAATACTGTTTTGTATTCAAGATAATCATTTTTTCTACAGATGGGAACTTAATCTCTTCAATTCATTCCTATTCAGATTTTTAGAGCCCATTCAGAATTTTCTCAGAAACTTCAGAATTTTTCAGTTGGTTAAGTTTTCTCCTCTCCTTTATCTCTAGAATCATATCCAATTTTTGGTTGAGATCCAGCAACACCACACTGGGGAAGCTATTCATACCCTTCACTATCATCTGACCCTATGCTTAGTCTGTATTTATTTTCATCGGTCTTTAATGAGATGTTCTAGGTGCTCTCTAGACTTCTTTTAGTAAGCATGGATTCTGTATCTTCCTCTTTCCAAAAACAAGGGCTTTAGATTCTCCATTTCTCTTCCAGTTACAGCCCCACCTTGTTTGAGAGGTAAGAAAAGCAATTAGCTATCCTCTCAAAACTCCGTGGCCCTTTCCTGAAATCCATCTGCCTGGGTAACTTCTGGGGCTCTTGCTACTCCACGTCTTAGTGATCATACTAAACACGGGACTTCTCTACACGGCTTATCTCTTCCTCGGGCATTCAGAAACACAGCACACAGGTCCCTTCTGTATCTCCCTACCCCAAGTGTACTGGAAGTTCTAGAACTCACACACTTGCAGCTCAGTTCCAGGTTATCCGATGGGAGTGGGACCTCTTCAACACAAGTTTCTAAAGCAAAGTCACATCCTCTCCAGCTCGGGCAACCCGTTTGACCTGATTTCCAGGTATACTATGTTTCCAGAGAATTATTTATATTAAAAGTCTTCTAGTCATAGCCTTTCAGAAATACAATATTCTGACCCTTACAGGTCAAAGCCCTGGCTTTCAAGATTCTATCTCTGCTATGAGTCTTAATAGTCTATTTGGAACTCAAAATCCAAGGTATTGACATTTCATCCTTTATATTCCATGTCGTCTCTCCCCTGAGAGAACGCATGTTAATGAAGTACTAGGGGAAAGGTCATAGCAAAAGGAGAAATAGATTAGATTGTGAAGAGGATTTCTGTTGACATAATAGAAATCTGAAATCTGTCTATCTATTCACGTGCCTACAGAGCTATTTTTGCAGACAGCTTTCTTTTTCTTTAGCGAACTCTAGCATGCTTATTGCTCTCATTCCTTACAATTCTACAAAGTTCCCCACTTTGCTTGATGCTGTACTTCAGCAAACACTTGAGACATCTCCTCTTCCCTCATTCTGGAATCATTGCACTTCACCTGCCATTGAGTTGACTGGATACTTATTCCCAAACAATAGGGTTTTATATGAAAGATGAGCAGTGTTTCAAAAGTAATAGCTTACTATTTTCTAACAAATTAGAACAGAAGAGTAGGTTTGATATTTTTATTTTTTCTTACCATGAACATGAAAGCTCACACTGACAACCTACTCTGGAAGTTAAATGTGATTGATACTCGAGATAGATTTGGACTTAAAAAACCTCTAGGACATTTATCAGGACCTTGTGATAAAAATTATTCAATCCCCCTCATTACTACTTCTTTCATTCTTATTGCTAACCCCTTTCACTTAATCATCCTGGTGACCAGGGAGTCTCCAAACGTTTCCTGTAGAGGGCCAGAATTTTTTAGCCTTTGCATATTATATGGTCTGTTTCAAACACTCAATTCTTCTGTGGGTGTGCAAAAGACACCATAGATAATATGCAAATAAATGGCTACAGTTGCATGCCAACTAATTTATTTACAAAAATGGACGGTAGGTCAAATTTGGCTCACAATTCACAGACTGCTGAACCCTGTTTTAGATTATGTGGTCCCCATCTAAAAATGTTCTCTTTTTCAATTCATTCTGCATTCTCTATTTTATTAATTTTTAGGGACTCAACATACCTTGTTGATAAGACATAACTTAAGCATATCTTGGCTTGACATTTAAGATCTCCTACCGTTGACCATTAAATGAAAGGAAATGGGACCAAGCAGAAGAAAGCGTGGAGAAATTTAACCTTAACATACATGCTGGCTTGAGTGAGGACAGGCAAACAGTCTGAGGAGCATTTTCAATAGATCTAGAAACTTCAGGTATAACCAGAGTCAGTATCAGTGCCTGCACACCTTTCCTAAAATACGGGACACCAGAGGGCAGATATAGAGGACTGTCACAACAGGTAGTCAGGAGGCACCATTTACAGTATTTTCCTCTCTGTTAAAGGCCCTCAGCCAAGAGTCCAAGGGAAAGATAGGTTATAGTATAGTCATGAACAGGCAGTGGCCGCTTATCATCGATTCAAGTAAGCCAAGGTTTCCAAGCATCTGCATAGTATCTAGATGGCTAGAATTGTGGCAGAGTGAGGGACTGGATATATAACAAGCCAAAGAACCAAGTCAACTGAGGAATCAGGAGAAAAGAGAAACTCAGTCCTATCTTAGAGCAGACAATGGAAAAATCTATCTAGAAAGGTGAAATTGGTCATGATGTCATGAAGAGAAGGCTCCTTTATGTTGGGTGTCACCTCCCTGGAAAAGGCCTCAAACAGACAAGTCCTGCAAGGGGTCTGCCCTATGCAGTAAATGTACTCTCCCCTTCCTGATCATGATTAAAGAAACAGGTGATGAAGATCCAAGTGACCCTAACTCTAAGACTAGAAGACACGTGTACATACTGACTGGAAAAATTCAGCAAGTATAACTGCCATGCTGAGCAGAATAGTGGCATCAGCAAATAAGGGGTGATGGCCAGCGTCTTGTTGTGGGGGGTTTCTTCTTCCTGCCGAGGAGGGTATAAGCCACCTGAGAAGTTAAAGTCTAGAATAACAAAAGACAAAGAGTCAGAAATATTATATTTTCAAAAACAGAGCCCCTGATAGGTTCAGTCCACATGGGAGCTGAAACTAGCAGAGAAAGATATCTCCAGTGGCTGATTTAAGGGGATACATCAAAGGCAGGGATCAGGTTTCAAGAGCAGAGTCTTGCTTGTGATGTCTTGCAGTCAGCAGGTTGATTGACATCTTGGCAGGTCCACACCCATGTCAGGTGCTGTGTGGACATGACAGAGCAGAATAGGAATTCACAATGTCTCTGGGCAGCCTTACACAGAGGAAATGTCCACTGGAAGTTCCCAGACACCAGATGTTCCTATTCACTAGGCTGCGATGCTGACCAAGTCCACACACAGCCCACGGAAGGTACTCAACAAGCAAATACTTGGTTGTTGTGAAAAAGTATCAAGTAGCATCCAAAGACCACTTTATTTGGTCATCTGGAAAACATCACTGTCACAAACATCAGTGATATTTGTGAGCTTATTATATGAGCCACAAATGCTTACCTGTGAAAAGAACTACATAGAAAACCAAATCACAATAAGAAGGTCACTCGGTGAGTGTGGAATTAATAGAAAGGTGATTTGATGCCTACATTGTTGAATGGCATTATGGTAAGAAAACAGGAAAGGCATTCACTTTCCACACAGCCTTCTACTGTGTGGATCTAGAACATGCTGTTAATTGCCTGTAATTCCTCACATCTCTCCTCACCTTTCTTCTGGGAAGCAGGCATCTCAGTTTCAAAGGCGTATTTAGTGGCATACATTCCCTTAACTCTCCTTAGGTTGATACTGCCAACATTTATCTCCATGTAACTCTCCCTTTGCTATATTTCTGTTACTGGCCAACTCTTATTTTGTTAGATGAGTCTTTATTTAAATAAATGAACATGGAAAAAATCAAGTTACAATCAAATCTTCTCAGCACAGGAACCATTCTTTTGCACCTTTTATAATCTTGCTTTAACTCTGTTCTAGTCCACTACCTAAAGTTTTAACTCTCAAGGGTTATTCCCTTTTATTTAATTTCCAAGGTAGTTAAAGTCTTCATGTGCATTCGATAGGGAGTACCTTAAGATTAAAACTATAGAGGCTTACAAAGGCACACACTAGACACATTGGATTCTTCATCAGACAAGTAAAAATGGACATTGAGGAGCCCAGCTGTGGATTTTTGTTAAAATAACTTATTTTAACTCACTGTGCTGTGATCTACCTCCTGCCTCAGTTAATATTGGCTTAGGACAGATGTGGGACTAAGTCTTTTGGGTAACTTGTAGGGGCAGGGTGGATGAGTACATGCAGTTTATAGACCAGAAGAGATGACATGTCACAGAAGGCCATCCATGGCACTTCACAGGGGCTTCCAGGGGGAAGGCAGGGATGAACAAATACAGGCAGGGTGAAGAAACCAAATGATACTGTGAGGAGCTAAGAACTTGGAATCTGTGATGACCATTTTGGAATAATAACTTGACAGGTTGGAAAAAGAAAGAGGAAAATGGGAGCATATAATAACAAGTGCCTATGACAGATTAATAAGTATTCTAAGGTCTCCATTTAACCATGGACAAGTCACTGATGCTTACCAGCTCATTAGAAAAATGAGGCAATAAAACTATCTCACAGGCTTATTGTAAGGATTAAATAAAAGAGTGCATCTACAGTACTTATTATAATCTGACACATGGACTACACTGATAAAATCAATTTCGTTTTTCTCTGGTATTGGAAGTTCTTAGCCTGGAATCCATAGCCCCAATGAGAATTAGAACTGGGTGCCTGGAAGAATATAAATCTTTTAAATTGTTTGCAAAAATTGTTTATGTGTACATATATGTGTGTGTGGACTTTTCTAAAGAGAAAGTACATATATATTTCCATTTTTCAAGAATGCCTATGGCTGGAATAAAGACTGAGAAGACTGTACTAGCTAGCATACAGAGTCAAGAGCTAATTTTTATATCTCAATTATCAGTAGGAGAAAATGTGATCTTAATATATGAATGGTTTCCCATTGATTGATGCTAGGTAAGTTTATACCTCAGGAAACAGTCCTTTAATTCTGATAGCTAGACATGCCAAGAGTGCTTGGAAGTGAAAGGGAATTATAGAACAGGAAAATCTTTGGTTGACTCAATTCCCTACTTAGATCTGGTCATGCATAGATACTTTGTTATCCTTTCTGTTTTGCCTTCTATCATTATCTAAACAGTCTTCTGTTTAGATGACCCATCTTTTATTCTAGGACAGCAAATGCTACCATACTTATTCTGGATTTTCCTAGTCAGAAACCAAGAAGATGACCATTGTATTGAAAATACAGAGATTCCAGACAACATTCTTCTTCTATCACACAGATGATCTCTTTTATCCATATGTATCAACTAGAACATATGTAGTACCTCGTGTTGACAGAGGACTGTGTTATAAAATGGATGTTTGGTTTATACTGATGTTTGGTTTATACAATTTTGACAGAATATTTTGTATAATGATAGTTACAGCAACTGGATCTACTTGACAGACATATTTTTCATACCTCACTTCAAACTACTGAAAAGGAGGTTTTGAATGAATATAAAATAATGAGCAGGTCTAGAGCTAATATACTGGCCACTTTTAAATAATAAAATTATTAAGATTATGTATACACTTTGAAGATAAATTGAGACCTAAAATATTTGTGAATTTAAAAAGTAAGCCAAGTCAATGTAAGTTCTTCCTCTCTCAAAGTTGATATTTCAAGATAAATAGGAAAACATAGAATTAATAAATATGCAAAGGATCATAACTCTAGTCTCTTAACATATTCATGAGCCAATTAAGAAAATATGGCTGGCATTCTATTATTGGTGGCAGAAGGTTCGGTTCAAAGAATAATTGGTCTGCAAGTTCATGAGATTATATAATGAGTTCTTTCTTATATATAACCTGCAGATTATCAACACCTATTTTATGTCATTTTAAGAAAATAATTTTAGTAACTGTAAGACAATAATAAAGCATTTCAAAGGACAAAATAATGTGTTTTGTGGATGATTCTCAATACATGACTAAGTATTTAGTTGGTGCTGTATTTATAGAGCTATCAATTCCCTTCTAAAGGGGCTGCCCTATTGTGGATTCAGGCATTTGCATTTACATTACTTTACCTGTCAATCAGTTTTACTCACTGAGTTTTAATGAAGCAATGGACCAGAGGAAAGAAAATGGTAAAACTTTCAGTGCATCTGTTTTTGGCTTGGAATCATGTGTGTTTTAGTTGAAATATTTTACAGGCAACCTATACCACTGATAGTTCAAATTTTCACCTTAAAAACTTTTTATTTTTTCAAATTTGATATAAACATTGTCAGCTTAGAAATCAGTTAACAAAAGAAGACATGGTTGTGTTTGCAGTGAGGATAGTAGAAGGTGGCTATGATAACAACTGATAACCATAACGATAGATGTTAGAGGTAGAATGTAGCATAATATTTTTTAAAAGTCTATAAATTTCACATGGTCAGGGATTAAGTTTGTCGAGTTCACTATGGTATCTCAATTTCTTAGGACTGTATGTGTCAGACAGTGGGCACTAAACTAGAATTTTTTTGAGTGCACTTATAAATGATACCACTCTTTGAAGAGGAATCAGACTAACATGTCACTAACAAAGACAGAATAACAACACAACACATCAGGGATGTGGCATACCAGGCTCAAGTTTCATTTAAGCATTTGTATTTACATGACCTTATGTGCGGTTCTACTCAACTATGAACTTCTGTGTCATTACATAAGAGAAACATGGTGAGTAATCTTTTCTATTAAAAAGCTAAATAATGATGTGATCAGAAGTTAAATTGTCAAATTCCTTTATGTGACCTTCTACAAAAGAGCCATAATATACTGGAAACTCTTCCAAGACCAATAAATCAGTTGTGTGTTAAATAAATACTTATGTTAAATTTAATCATTAAAGTTACTTTGGTTGAAGATTCAAATTAGCAAGAGTCAAACTGAGAGTAAATTTTTCAACTTTCAGTTACTTAGATTGGAGTAGTTAACAATTTAATTAAGAAAAGTCTAATGTAGCTGTTATGGGTCACTCATCATTAGTAATCAAAACTGTTGAATATATTGTAGGATTTTTCTACCCTAGTCTTGTATTAGGTTTCTTTCTTAAGAAAGAAAAAACATCTGTTTGCTTTTTGTTTGTTTGCAAAGACTCAACACCTATCTAATGAAATCACCCTCTTTAGATATTATTTTTGTTCTATGTTGTCAGTTTCAGTGACTGACTTCACTAAGATCATAAATATTCAGCTTGACACCACAAAACATCTGCTCTTTGATAGCAATATGCTACTTTTATGATTTTGTTTTAAGAACTTTGAGTTTTATTTACATGTACCAGATTACATCCTATAAAACTTGAAGTGACTGCTTAACATTAAGACTTGCAAATAATAATAAGATACATGTAGACACATGTTAATAAATCATACCTTATATATTCTTCTGCCATGGCACTGTAGTTTAGTCCCTTGGTAATTCCATAGAAAAGAGGCAGGACACAGAGACCTAGAGCTCATTTCAGGCCTGATTTTAATTTCACACATACATAAAAGAAGTTAATTATAATAGAGTTCACTGCTAAGGCTAAAAGGCAGAATATATATGTAAAGGTTGTGGGACAGAGGAAGAGATTTCTATGAATATTGAGTTACTCAACTTAAGAAAGAAATATTGCTTTTGAGATTGACTTGAGTCCTCTTTATATAATAAGGATTCCCTTGTTTTTCCATTTCTGTCTCCTTAATGGAGAGCTCACTATTCCCTTGCTACAAATTGAGTCCAAGGTTTGGCTTCTAAAGCCTTTTTCAGAGCTCTCAATTACTTGAAAATCTCTGGATTACTGAAAACTCCCCACATACTATTTTTATTTTATATGAATTGTGAGTGCATGCTTTGAACATTAATCACAGATTGAGAAGTGCAAGAAAATATGAAATATTAGCCTCTAAAAGAGATGCTTCAAGAACTTTATGACTGAGAGTATTGAATAATGTATCTGGATACAGTGATCAACTGAAAGAGTAAAAGCAGAGGCACCATTTTTTTTTTTTTTTTTTTTTTATCCATCAGTGAAACTGGCTATTCTGCTCAGAAAATGTTTCTTGAAAATCTCGCTTTTTATATAGATTATTTGATCATGTTTCAAATTTGTAAGCATAACAAAGCAAAGGATTAACTAAAAACAGGAAGTGATGCCCAGCATCGTCATAAATTTTTTCAACGTTGTTTCTGATTTGGCATCCACTTTCGGGCCTGAATCAGTTGTTTGAAACTCAATTGAATTCTGTAACCTTTGAGCAGTTCAAAACTTCCCCTCCTGGGTTCACCCATGTCCCCCAGAGTGATCTCTGAGGAATCTCAGCTGACTCTTAAGGGTAAATAGGAACAAGGTCAGTTTTGACTAATTTGGTCTTAAACACCTGGCAGGAGAGTATAGCCTAAGCACAGACCTACGCGGACATTTAAAGGGAAAAACAATGTTTTTTTCAATGTAACTTAAGATGTACACTTGTGTCAGTCCTACCAAAACAAAGTAAAGCTGGAGGTGATAAAGGAAGTGTTCTTGTCTGAGTGCCTAATAATAATGATCACAAAGGACCCTGGAGTCTCAGGTTTGTCCTAAGTTAATTTGAGTCTGATCTCATAGACCTACAAATCTTCCTAACCTCTTACATTGATAAACTTGATCTGTTTTTCACTGATAATATGAGTTACTGTCCTTATGGTTTTCAGAGACTGGCTGAACTACTAATTGCTTTTGTACTAATTATTTGCAAAAAAAATAATGCTTTGATATATCATACATGTTTGGTATAATTTCTCATTTTTTTTTGATTATACATGTTGTAGATCACATCAGTCATGCAGTCATATATGTACATAAGGTAATAATGTCTGTTTCATTCTACTATCCTTCCTATCCCCACATCCCCTCCCTTCACTCCCCTCTACCTAAAGTAACTCTATTCTTCCCTAGTACTCCCCCCTTATTATGAATAAATATCCACATATCAGAGAAAATGCATTCTACTGTCATGTATGACTAACTAAAACAAATTTAAAAAATTAATAAAAATAATAATTCCAGGCCAAAAAAAAAAGTAAAGCTTGGCTGTCTTGTTTATTCTTGGCTTAGCATGATCCCTGCCCTATGTCCAGTCACCTGCCATCTGTCACTGTGGACCTCTGGACTGCTCTGATGTTGAATGCCCTTAACTGTCTATGTCCCACCTGATAGAGAACAAGGACTTTGGGTTACTACCCCTAATTTTGTCCCCTTTCAGCAGGAAGCAGTTTGGAGATGTTGTCGTCCATTCTTCCATAGAAATGGAATGTAGAAATTGATAGGGTGGAAATGTGGTTTACTTTATGCTTTGAATATAACCCTTGCTGCTTTGCCACTAAAAACAAAAAATACTTCTCCTCCCTCTTCCCATGTGTTGTTACCAATATAGTCTGCTAATCCCCATTTCTGTTTACTTAAAACCCAACACATCTGGCACCTACTGACCATGCTAAAGCCTAACGGTCAACACTCAAGTTATGTAAATAATTCTCCCCTTCATGAGTTTTCTTGAAACCAGCCAATTCACAACCCTCATAGGAATACCTAAGGGAATACACTCATTCTTTTCAATAGGGCAAATTCCCACAGGTTTCTCCACCTTTCCCTCTCTCCCTGTTTCTTACTCCTCACCTACTGACCAAGCTCCCTGACACCTCTGGAATTCACACAGGCTTCCCATCAGCAACCCTAACTTCCCTGGGACCTGTGAGTAGTAAATTTTTTCTGCTTCATGTGTTTTGGATTTACTTCCTCCTTGTGTCTCATCTGACACACACCTGTGCCCTGGTCAGGGCTCACCTAGAGAGTGGCTATCTTATGGCGACTCTGAAGGAATATATCAAGACCAAATTTTTTAAAAAAACCATAACAACAGAAATTACAAAAATCAGACTCAACAGTAGGTGTTCACTCTACCAGCACTAACCCCTCCTTTTCTACCCAGCAAATGCTGAGCTAGAAGTTTATAAATGAGGCTCAAAACTAGGAGAGTTTCTACAAATTTATATTTAGTTATGAGTATTTTCTGAAATTCTCCAAGTTCACTTTTGTGAGAATTTTTTAATTCCATGTAATAGCTGAAAAATAGATTTGCATACAAAAATGTATATATAGAAAGTACATAAATGATGCAGGCCAATTTCTCTAATTAAGACCTTAAAAGACTTCTCATGGTCAAGTTTAACTGTCCAGGGAGAATTTCCCACAAACATTTTGGCTCATATTTGAATATAAATCACTTGTACTTACAAGTATAAAAATGATTGTCCTAGGAACTTATTGAAATGTGCAAAGCATTCTTTATAACATGTAGTTTAAAGAAGCAGAAGTTCTAGTGGACATCTAGGCAGCTAGCCATTTTAATTCATTTTTAACATCATAAACAGAAGGCACAGTAATAACAAATAGCTACTTTAACTTCAGTGAAATATTTTATTGGCTTGAAAATGTTGAATAGAATGAAGAACAATCCACTCATTTATATTCCCTAACGCTGTTTAGCCAAATAAAATTCCTATACTCTACATTTTATACTTATTTGGAATCTAATAACCTCGGAATATTGAAGAACTGAAACTGAAAACAAAGCTGTTAGTTATTATCATGGTTTACAAGATCTGCTCTGAAAGTGAATGCCCAGAAACTTTTCCACCAAACTGAGGTCATGTTCAGCTTCCATGCTCAACTCTCCTCTGTCAGTTTCAGGATGGGTTTTCAGGAACCCTAATTGGATATCTTATTTCAGAAGCTCTGGATAAACAATTCCTATTTAATCTCATGATTAAAGAAAGGCCCTTGAGGAAATAGAACTTCTGTTTACTGTTCTCCATATGATCAAATGAGGCTGCCAATATTTATTTTTAAATTATCCAAAAACATGATTCTAGAGTTATAGTCCCAAATTATGGATTTTGGTTAGTTGAGTTTGTTGTTGTTCTTGTTTTGTTTTCTTGTACTACAGATTAAACCCAGGGGCATGTAACCACTGAGCTACATCCCAGCCTTTTTTATTTTGAGACAGGGTTTTGCTAAATTGCTTAGGGCCTTGCTTAGTTGCTGAGGCTGGCCTCAAACTTGCAATCCTCCTAATCCCACCTCCAGAGCAGGTGGGATTACAGGCATGTGCCACCATGCCCAGCTCAATTAGTAGTTCTTAAATGTTGAAAATATACTCACACTGTTATGCACTGTGAATTATTATATTTTTACTCCTTTTATATAAATTTAAGTTAAAACAACAAAATTGTGATTATGTTCTCATCCTTGAGTCTCTATTTTTAATGCATTGTTAATCAATCCAAAATATACACACACATATATATATTTGCCTATGCAATAATTTTTGTTAAGAATATTGTTTACTATGGATTCAATCATTTACCTAAATAATTTTGCAAGTACTCTAGGTTTAGGAAAACTAAGGACAGAAAATATTCATTGACCATATATAATACTTATGGACATGTAAATATGAAATGTAACACTTTTAAAAACTCATGATTTGATCATAGATTTATTATGGGGGAAAATAACTGACACTAAAAAAACATCAAAATGTTTAATAGTGAAAGTTTTAAAATGGAGTTTATTGAGAAAAAATAAGGATAACATCTAATACAGCTATTTCAAAATAGTAAGTACTTGAGAAAAATTATTAGATTTGTCAAATATTCTTTAGTCATTCCATACAATAAATCAAAACACAGGTCTGGAATAAATTTTGCCTTGAAGTAAGAATATTGTTAAGATGTCTTCAAGGGAAAAAGAATAACAAAGTTCACTACAAACTGACCTATGATAAAACAGCACTAAGATATTTCCTAGTTCAAAATCATGATCCAGTTAGAGCCGAATTGGAGAGAAGGGGAGGGGCACAAGCTGGAAAGTTCCTGCAAAACCCAAGCATCGAGGGACCTGACTCTGGCCACCTATCGGATAATGGGCTGGTCTATGGTTTACCGGAGATGAAGACATAAAAATCCCAGAAAATCCTCTTGAACCCCTGCCATTTAACAGGCTGGAATATCTGATAGAGTTTTTCTTCAGGCTGTTTGCTGACTTTGAGGAGGACCCACCCCAGCTCGACTACACTCAGATGCTGCTCTATTTTGCGTGCCACCCAGACCCTGTGGAAGGGGTCTACAGGGCCCTAAGTGTGGCTGTGGGGACCCATATCTTCCCACAGGTTGAAACTCCTATGATGGCTGCAGAAAAGACCTCCTTCTCTACTGATGTTAGCCACACTGAGGACTTTCCTGAGCCTGAGGAGAACGTTGCACGAGAAGAAAGGGAACTAAAGGAGGAACGGGAGGAAAGGGAACAAAGGCAAGAAGAAATCCCTGAAAATATAAACACTGAAAAGATCTCCTTGGAAACACTACTGCAAGTCTTCCGGGGAGGAAATGAAGTACAGGACACTAACAGATTTTCCAGTTACCTGAAGACAGAGAACATTTACACAGAGGGCTTCATACAGACATTTCAAGACCTAGGTGCCAAGAACCTGGAGCCAGTTGAAGTTTCTGTTCTCTTGAAGCACCCTTTTGTTCAGGACCTAATCGCAAATTATTCAGACTATAAAATTCCTGATATTAAAATGATTTTACAAAGAAGTGAGCAGGTACAAGGAAGTGATGGAGAAAGATCACCTTCAAGACTTACAGAGGAAAAGAAATGAAGACAGAAGAGTGTGATTTTTTATTATTTGGCAATGAATTTTCCAAAAATCAAACATGACCGTGGAGTCTGTTGTATATGTTACCACTGGTAGACATGACCCTTGCCAGTTGACAAGAGGGCCTGAAAAGGGGAACCTTGCTCAACTCAAGCAATCTTCTATCCTAAACCTCCAAGGAAAAGAACAAAACTCCAATGTAAGCAAGGGTGTATTTTGAAATGATTCTGAAAATAAAAGAGCACCAGAAATAATATACTTTAAAAAAAAAAAAAATCATGATCCTACAATTAGACCCAAGAGGCTTTGAAGTACCTGGGCCAGATTCATCTTGGACAGTAGACTATTGTCCAGACTTTTCCCACCAGTCTACCAACTCCATTTCTGAATCTTGATCCCCACTTAAGTTTGAAAATGCCAACCTCAGCAATTGCCAGGAACACTTAATTAGTATATATAAAACTTACAGTTAGAATGAGCAGAAACTTTCTGTATAGTCAACCTGGACTGTTACCATTCTTTTTGGCCTCCAGAAAAAAAATATTAAGCAAAGAAATTTAACCAAAGGCAGGTCTTAAAAATCTTCAATTCTGTGATTGAGATTTCAGTTAATATGTAGTCATGCCTCACGTAACAACTGGACATATGCTGACAAATGTGGCCTTAAGCAATGTACCCTAAGGGGTACAATGTCGGTAGGTGATATGATAGTATGGGACCATCATTGTCTATATGCTCTGTTATTAACCAAAATGTCATTATGCAGTGCATGACTATATTGAAAGTGAGATATACCTTATATTGTCTCCTAATAAAGATCTTGCATCTGCTATAGCACACTGGGGCAAAAAACAGCTAGCTTCATCAAGTGATGGTATAGATGAAATACAAATTGCAACCACATGCTAAAACAATTTACCTACTTTTGTCAGTTAAACCGGATATTCGAAAACACAGGAGAAATTGCCCCGAAGTATCCAGAGCATGTACAGCCCTGGCTCGTCACCCTCTACTCCAACCTTGGAGAGTCCTTCAAGCATCTCCTCTTCCCTGATCTTCAGAGGAAACTATCTGCTAATGACAGTGCCATTTGAGATCAGGAACATGATCTCAAAAAGCTTGGAGCCGTGTGCCTTCCCTCTTTGTCTCCCTTTTACAGTCTTCGCTTTCCTCCCTTCTGCCTGTGATCCATGAAGTCTGTGCCCCAGGTCCTCTGTTCCACTCCTTCCAGAAAACCTTTTTCCATCTGACTTCCTGAGGGCATTTCCCCTATGTTCATTGCACAGATTCAGGCTGGGTCTCTTGGTCTTCTTCCAGGCATTCACTGGTCTGTAAATACCAACCGTTCATTTCTCTTGAGGGTTTTCAAAAGATTGTTTCTTAATAGTAAGAGGAAAAAAGGAAGCAAAATATCATTCAAAGTTTGATTTGAAATACATAAAATTTGTGTAGCATAGGGGAAAACTAAAAGAAAATACTAGAAATGTCGGTAGTTATTCAGGTGACTTTTTTCCTTCTTCCCTGTATCTTTTACATTTTCTATTAATGGATGTGTCTTGTTTTCATAACAAAATGCTACCGTTATTTAATATCACAAAGTCTTTCCTTAAAAGCATCTTTTTTTTTTAATACAAGAGTGATGTTTTAAAGTAGAAAAACCAAGCAGATGATCACATAATATGACAATATTGGACTGGGGATATAGCTCAGTGGTAGAGTGCTTGCTTAGAGTGGCTGCCTTCTGTTCTGATGCTGCATACATAAGCAAAAGTCATCCTAATCTGAACATATTCACTAATAAACAACACTATTCCCCAGATAGCTCTAGTGACTGGTGATATCTTTGATCATCAGTCTCTCATTGATTTGAGATGTCTGATAATGTCGTGAAAATCACTTGCAAAGGGAAAATAAATGGTAAGACTGCTTCAAACATACACAAAGACTTTAGAAAATTAACGTTTAGAAAAGTTAGACTGATCCACAATTTAAAGAAGACAGAATAATAAGAAAGATGTAAAAATGATGACTAACAAAAGATTAAAAGAGACATTTATAACAATATATCCTCAAGACAAATGACTTTATGGTTATCCTGTCAAACATGAAGTGAAGAAGATAATGTTTTATCAGATTAATTTTTTTGAAAAGTTATACCATTCAAAATTAATCCTTGATCCATTTTAGTCATATTAAGATTTAGCATATAGACAGAATTATAACACATTGCATAACATTTCATTTTTTTAAAGATGATATCACAATAAAAATTTTCCCCTTTGACTGTTTGTCATGACATTTTGGTCTATTCTAAGCAGTCCATTTTTAAAAAGATATCATTTTTTCATGTTACAAAAACATAGCATATTTATTCATAATATAAGCCTTATCAATAAATACCTCTTTTGAGGAAGGGGTTATATGCTAAAAGTTCAGAATTTCATGTGGAAGAAATTTTACAATCACAATCATCTACCAGAACCCTCTCTTCAACACGCTCCTGTCTTTCTACAGACATAATGCACTCAAGAAGTTCTATAAAAACAAATCCATTAACATGCCTGGAATAATGTCTGTTGGAGCTGCAAATAGAAGCTATAAAGTGGGAAAGGAAATAAGAATAAAAGTGAGGTTCAAAGCAAAGAGGAATGACAGGGAAAAACAAATATGTAAGAATTAGAAGTTGTACAGACCGTGAATTGCAGAGTACCATTGAAATTATCTTAGCAGTACCAGGATCACTGTCTTTGACTTAGAAGTCAGTGAAAGAAAAAATATGTGTATCACCCTCCCCCATGGACTCTCTTTCCTTCCTATCACATCATATATATTTTTTTCTTTCACATCTTTACTCACTCTCACCTTTCTACCTAGAAAGACCTCTGCCCTCCTACCTCCACTTACACAAAGTAAACCCCTTCTGCAAAATGGAACTGAAGCCTCACCTCCTCCATGACTTCCATGTTCAATCCTTTTACAGTGGACTATAGCACTTAGTTCTTTAACCATAAATTCAAGTCATCTTTCATTGCTAGTTGTGTGTTATGTTTGTTTGATTGCAATTGGTTTGTAAGCTCCTTTCAGTCAGGGACCAGGTGTCTTTCAATGTAACCGCATTGCCTTGCATATTGTCTAAAAGGCAGTAACGAAGTGTATTCCTGAATGAACAGGCAGAATATATATAATACAGAAGCTAGCACACTATAGTGCACTATTAGGTTGAAGAAGTAGATGAAATAATCAACTGATCCATCCTAAGGCATATTCTTCTTGATTGTAAACCAGATGTTAATTTGAGTTTAGGAAAGGCTTTTCTGAAGTCTTTGTAGATGAATACTGAATACAATTCTCTACTTGGCTTTTCTTATTATTTTCTCTCTTATCAATCATAAGTCAAACAAAAGAAAAATAAAATTCCAGAAGTTGAAATTCTTCTACCCAATTTAGATACACATGATTGGTCAGCTTTGGTGATTGCAGATTTATTGTGAAATAATCAGATTGCTGTCAAGGTAATCACCCAAGCTCAACCTCTTCTCTTCTAGTCTCATTACAGTCTAAATTTCATTTTAATGTTTTTAAATTGCAAGGGATTAAATAGACTGGCTGCCTAACATGAACCTCTTATAAATTCTGAGAAAGGTTCATAAATCTCTTCTGAGGCAAAACATATACTAAACACCAACCATCAAACATTCAATAAAAATTATACAACTTAATAAATATACTTATTTTCACCAATGTTTTGTTAATGATTAAATAAAACAATGCAAAAACCCATTAAGAAAAACAAAGTGTGTGTGTGTGTGTGTGTGTGTGTGTGTGTGTGTGTATATATATATATATATGAATAAGGAAGAAATAATAAACTAAAACCTTGACATTATATTACCCAAGTCCAGTAATGTTTTAGAATTAAAGGTAGGAAGAATTTAGCAAACAAATTTGACATTATCTTAGGCCCATCCCAAATGTGACAACAGCACAGTTGCAGTATATTCAAAAGTAAATTACTTTTTGGATAATTTAG
Source organism: Tamias sibiricus (assembly GCA_025594165.1). Classification (NCBI taxonomy): domain Eukaryota; kingdom Metazoa; phylum Chordata; class Mammalia; order Rodentia; family Sciuridae; genus Tamias; species Tamias sibiricus. Next base: position 28,242,907 of record CM046663.1, read on the forward strand.
TGTAATATGTCTTCTCTTAGCTCCGAACAGCCATATTTTCCTAAAGCAATAAATTTATACAAACTGAGGTCATTTCTGCAGCTGTGTCAAACAGATCTAGAAATACTATTCCCTCCTGTATACACCATTGAGAGTCACCAGGGAAATGAATGGGCAAACATTTCAAGTCAATGTTCAGTTTTCTTGTGACTTGGAGCCTCTGTGTGTTTTGAAACATAAAGAATAAGATTTATTTTTACTTTAATATATTTTTGAGACAAGGCTAAATTTCAGTCTTAGTTAATCAAACACAAAATATGTAATCTGACTGGTATATTAAAAAAATAACTATACAGAGAGATGCCTGCAATATTTTTAGAGCTAACTGGAACATACTACAGATCATCAGAATATGCTGCTGAGAGTTTTTTTGGTGGAAATTATTTTAAATACAATTTTTAGACATGCCAGTGTACCACTAAACAATGCTTTCTAATTTTTCATCAAAGGAAAAGTTTTAAGAATAATTTATTGAGACAAACCAGGATCATTTGTTTTCATTGTTAGCTTGTTTAAACTATATCTGATAATAATTAGCCACTCAAATTAGCAGCACAAAAATAATTTTTAAATTTGCCTGAATAAAAATATTTCCAATGATGCATGCAATTACATGTGTATGTACTCATTAAGAGCACTTTTGTTCACAAAAATCATTCTTGAAAGTCAATGTTGGGACTAAATCACCAGTTTCTAAACTTTTGATCTCATGAGCCCATTACACAATGAAGACTGAGAACTGGTTCCAGACATCAGGAGATACTCAGAAACAACAAAATGGAATGTGGGACACAAAATCAGATCCTGAAACCAAAAATGAGCATTAGTGGACAAGCTGGTAACATTTAAATGGGATCTTCAGCTGGGTAATGTTATTTATTATACCAATGGTTTTGTGTATGTGTGTGTGTGTGTGTGTGTATGTATTCTTTTTAGATACACATGACAGTAGAGTGTATTTGGACATATTTCTTAATTCATTTTAAAGCAATGACCATCTAATTATATGTTAACATAAATAATATTTTATGAAAACAACAGTGTTTTCTAAAACAAACACATTTAATTAGAAGAAGAACATTAATTTACAGTTTTGAGAATCTAATATCTGGTTTAACAAAAGACAATTGGACTCTCACATCTGTTTCTGTATTCAATTTGTATTTGAGTAAAGGGTTTTTTGGTTGAAGAAAATGAAAAACATCCAGCCTCACAGAGATGTGTATTTTGAAAAGGGGGAGTATTTTATTAGACTTTTCCCCATAACTGTGGATATTCTTCTCTGATACATATCCAACAAGTGATGATTTCTTAAATTTAATGTGGTAACTAAAACCATAAAAGTACTCTATTATATTAAAATGTATTGACCTTAGGCATATGTGATTTTGTATGATCATTTATCAGTCATCTGAAAAAAAATTTATTCACTAAGTTATGCAGATTTATGTTAAAACTTCTAATTATAAAATATAGAAAAAAGATACTTGTTGACATCCCTACTAATCTCATCAGAAAAAAATCTTTAAATATTGATTATATTTTAACATTATGGTGGAAAGTACATACCATAAAAATCCCAATAACAGAGATAAAATAGCGTACTTTAAAATATGCAAATGAAATAAAAGAAACCTGGGAAAGAAGAAACAAAAAACACATGGAACAAAGAGCAAGTAAATGACAAATGCTAGCTATAAGCACAAACATTTCAAAAATTATTCAAAAAATAATCTGAACCTTTCACATGAAAGACAAATATTGGCAGGGCACCGTACCTTGTGCCTGTGATTCAGGTACTGGGGAGACTGAGGCAGGAGGATTACATGTTCCAGGCTAGCCAGGACAACTTAGCAAGACCCTGTCTCAAAATAAAAAAATAAAAATAAAAAGGGCTAGGGATATAATTCAGTGGTAAAGCACCCCTGGGTTCAATCCCCAGTAAGAAATAAATAAATAAATTTTTAATGATAAATATTGTCAAAACTTTTCTAGAAACAATAATTAACAATTTCCTATCTATGAGACACATACATTCTACATCAAGCACAGAACGACTCAATACATTTTGGTTAAGTTGTATATGTCATATGTGTAATATATAGAAAGAGCATATATGCTAATTAAGTGGCATTAAAGTGAATGTTAACAACACAGAATCAGAATTTTCCATGGAAGTTGTTGCATGTTTTAGGGAATAGGAAATATTATTGTCTGCAACTTAAAAATTAAGTAAAAATATATTTTGAAAAAGTCAAAGGAGTCTATGCCACAAAGAGAAGAGCAATCTAAATGACAGTCACAGACAGATCCTGGTGTTTTGATTACAGGTTAAAGAAAAAAATAGCAAAGTTAGAGCATGTATTTCAAGTAAATGGAAAATTAAAGGAAGAATTAGAGAGAAGAAATTTGGAAAGATATGGAGAGGGCAAATTGCTAAAGGTATTTTAGCCTACATGTAAGAAGTAGAGTTTGACCCTAGATTTTGGTAGTTTGAACAAAGGAAATCAATAGATTTCTCTTAAAAAAAAAAAAAAAGTCTCATCAGGTTTGTAAGGGTCAAGAGCTCAAGTACAAGGGACAACACTGCAACATAGTTCAAACAAAGCTTAAAACAGGGCAATGATAGTAAAAGAAAGAACCATTGAAGTTCCTCCAGTGTTGCAGTAATTAGTGAATCAATCTTTCCAACTTTCCCATGTATAAGAAAAAATATGTATAGATTTTAACTATACATAACCCAGGTTTTATTTTCTCTATTGGGAAAGCACAGTGTTTTTTGTTTGTTTGTTTTTTGATTTTTTTTATACCAGTAACTTAAAAAAAGAAATGTATTTGATACAAGAAAAATTTGCCAGAGAGTTCAGTGTATCTATGGATACAAGAAAAAAATTAAATGTTGATTCAATGTAAAGGAAACATATTTGGAAAAAGTGAAATCTTACTGCTTAAAATCAGAAATTCACCAAAATGATGAACACAAAGGGAAAGAGGAGAGGTGTCTTCTATATGTTTTCTAGGCCTTTTAGAAACATGGAATTGCTCCTTTGACCACAAATGTGCAAAAGTTTTGAGAAAAATGACATAGTAGATCTCAAGGAACTGGAACTGTTAAAAGGGGGGTACCCCACAAATGTTACCATGGCAAAACTAGAAGGATTTACAATGTTGGCATTGTCATAAACAAACAAGGTTAAGGCAAGATTTCTGTCAAGAGAATTAATGTGTATGTTGAGCGTATTAAACACTCTAAGAGGGCTGGGGTATATCTCAATAGTAGAGTGCTTGCCTAGCATGCATGAGTTGCTGGGTTTGATCCCCAGGATTGCCAAATTCTTCTGAAAACTCCTTTAAACACTCTAAAAGCCAAGATAAGCTTCCTGAAACTTTTGAAAGAAAATTATCACAAAAGGAAGAAGGCCAAAGAGAAAGATCTCTTGGTTCAACTGAAGCTACAGCCTGGTCAGAAAAAGCACACTTGGTAAGAACCAATGGAGAAATAAAAGATGGCAGAGTAGAGCTGGGCTACAGGACTCAGTAACTATGCGATTTGGAATCAAAGAGCAGCTTATCAGCAAGGTGCGTAACAGAGAGAATGCAGTGAATCACAACATTACACTGTCAGAGACTTGGAGAAACTTTGGAATTCTAAGTCATTGAACTAGAAAGCAGAAAAGAATTCATTAGCCATAAACCTGGCCCTGCAGCACCAGGAAAGGCCTGGGAAGAGAAGTTAAAAAGAGAGAAAGAAAGAGAAGCAAGGCTGACAAGCTCACTTCAGAAACAAGTACAAGAGAAAGCGGGACTGATCTAAGCAGGGGAAAGAGCTGCAAAGCAACCTGGTACGTGAGAAGTGCTCCACTTTCTCAATTTGTTGATGAAGAACCATTGCAGGAACCTTTCTTCTGATCCTCTTGAGAACTCTTAAGGAACTGTCAGAGTTGCCAAGTTGACACCAAAGGTAAGCAGGATGAAATCTGTGCGGACAGGCTCCATGGTCTGAGTTTTGTACAGTCTTTGAAGCAGAAGCCTGAGCTAAATGGGAGTAAAACTAAACATATTGCTTCCCAAACCAGCAATCACTCTCTCCAGGCCTAGAGAAATTTAGAGGGAAAGTGTGAAGGTATGGGCATTTACTATGCCCCCAAAGTCTGATGGGGCCCACATCTGGAAAATCCAATAAGAAATTGGTCCATTGCAAGTACCTCAATAAGTAGTTATTTTAGACTCTTTACTGTTCATTTTTTAAAATTTTACTAGTATGGTCTTCTGTGTTGATTTTACAGGTTTTGCCCCATTATTTGATATTACATACTTATATCCAATTTTGTATTTTTCAGTGTCTTAATGTAATAATTGGATTCATTTTTTTCTTTATCTGCTTCTGTCTTTCCCTTCATTCTTTCATATTTTCATGCCCTATCTAGTTTAATAGTAATTTTACTTTATTTAATACCTAATTTTTTGGCCTATTCTAGAGCATCACTCTCTTTTTTCACTTCTGTTTTGTGGAGTTTTGAAGAACATTTTCAATAAGTTTTTATGGTTCATAAGTACACAGTCTTTCCTCAGTGGTTAAAATTCTTGGTGATTATTATCTCTTCTCAAAGCAATGCTAGGGATTGATCATAGCACTGTGATCAGTGTGATCACTGTGGGTGCTTTCACAGTGAGATATAACTCCAGCCTGGGATACCCAGTTAAGAGAAAGAAGCTAACCAAAAAAGATCCTCACATAAGAGTGGAAGAGCTATCCATCTCAACAGATGTACAAATCTCAATATAGAAATATAGAAAACATTAGAAAATGAGTTAATAAGATGCCTCCAAAAGTTCATAACACTCCAATAATTGAAGTCATAGATATTGAAATGTAGGAAATGCCAAAGAATTTAAAGTTGATTATTAAAATGATCAATGAATTTTTAAAAAGAGACTTAAGGAATGAACTAAGGAGAAAATACGGAATATGAAAAAGTATTCCAACAAAGAGATCAATATTCCAAGAAAGAACCAAATAGAAAGCTTAGAAATAAAAGAAAAAACCTTAAGTAATCAAATATAAAGCTCATCAAAAAAAACAAACAACAATAAATGCAGGCGAGGATGTGGGGAAAAAGGCACACTCTTACATTGCTGGTGGAACTGCAAATTGGTGAAGCCAATCTGGAAAGTAGTATGGAGATTCCTTGGAAAACTGGGAATGGAGCCACCATTTGACCCAGCTATCCCACTCCTTGGCCTATTCCCAAAGGACTTAAAAACATCTTACTACAGAGACACAGCCACATCAATGTTTATAGCAGCACAATTCACAATAGCTAGATTGTGGAACCAACCTGATGCCCATCAACAGATGAATGGATAGGGAAACTTTGGTATATATACACAATGGAACACTACTCAGCACTAAAAGAAAATAAAATCATGGCATTTGCAGGTAAATGAATGGAGTTGGAGAAAATAATGCTAAGTGAAGTTAGCCAATCCCCAAAAAACAAAGGTCGAATGATCTCTTTAATATGAAGATACTAACTTATAAAGGCAAGAGAGAGGGAATGAGAGGAATGAAAGAGCTTTAAATAGAACAAAGAGGGGGGAGAGAGGGGAGGAGGCAAGGGGATAGGAATAATGGCAGACTGAGTTATCCATGATTACCCTAAATACATGTATGAAGACACAATTGTTGTAAAATTACTTTATATTATTAAACCAGCAACTCGAAAAATTGTGCTCTTTATATGTAATATGAAATGAAATGTACTCTGCAAACATGTATAACAAATTAGAATAATAAAAAATTTAGAAAAAATAAAGCTCAGGGGAGACTACCAACAGCAGAATAAATCAAGCAGAAGAAAGCCATTAGGGCTTAAATACAAGGTAAAGGAATTAGAACACTCAAGAATAGTAAAGAAAAAAGTAAGAAACTATGAACAAAATATCAAAATATAAGAGTTTGGAACAATATTAATAGACAAAATTTTTAAGACTCAATGGTTTTGAAAAGGAGAAGAGATGTAGACTAATGGTATTGAGAAGTTATTCAGTGAAATGATAGCAGAAATCTTCCCTAATCTTGGGAATGATATGGACATGCAGATACTGAAAGTGCTTAGAATTCCAAATAGACAAGACCAAAAAGAACTTCTCCACAACATATTATACTAAAAGTTTCAAAAGTTCAGAACAAAGAAAGAAATATAAAAGCTGCAAGCGAGAAACACCAAGTCACTTATAAAAGTAAACCAATTCAAATAACAGAAGATTCCTCAGAAGAAACTCTAAAAAAGACAGGAGAGCATTGAATAATGTATTTCAAGTTTTAAATAAAATAACTGCCAATCTAAATTACTACATCCTGTAAGATATCCTTCAGAATAGAAGATGAAATAAAAACCTTCCAAGATAAGCATGAACTAAAGAAATTCATGACCACTAAGCCAGCATTGCAGAAGATAGTTAAACAAATCCTACACACAGAAAACAAAGATAAAAATAAGCAAACGAGAATGAGAAACAATAAATCACACTAAAAAATAATTAAATGAGAATTAAGACTTATTCAAACATTAAATATAAAACAAAATGACAGAAAGTAACACACACCTTTCTACAATAACACTAAATGTAAATTGTCTTAATTTTCCAATTTAAAGACATAGACTGACAGGTTAGTTTTAAAAACAAGTCCCAACTTTATATTGTCTCCATGAAACACACCTCACAGACAAAAACATTCACAGACTGAAAGTGAAAGGATGAAAAATAATATTACATGCAAATGTAACCTAAATCAAGCAGGAGTAAATACTTTCATATCTGACAAAGCAAACAGTAATAAGAGACAAAGAAAGTCATTAGATATTGGTAAAGGGAACAATACAATGAGAAGCTAAAATGATGGTATATATGTATGCCCTCATAAATTGGTACACCCACTTTCCTAAAACAAACATCACTTGATATAAAGAGACTGACAGACCCTCGTACAATAATAGTGGGAAACGTCAATATGCCACTCTTACTGATAGGTCATTTCAGACAGAGAATCAACAAAGACACATCAGATTTCAAATAGACATAAAAGATATCTACAGAATATTTTATCCAATGACAACTGAACACACTTTATTTTCAACTCCTCATGGAACTTTCTCCAAAATTAATCACATATTAAGCTATAAAGCAAATTTCAACAAATACAAAAAGATTTTTAAATAATGTCTGGAAACTTTCAGATCATGGTGGAGTGAATTTAGAAATCAATAGGAAGAAAATCTAGAACAACCTACAAGTCCATGGAGATTGCATAATATATTTCTGAATGAAGAATGGGTCATTGAAGAAATAAGAAGGAAATTTCAAAGTTCTCAGAATTAAATAAAAATGGAAACACAATATGCCAGACTCTGGGATACAGCAAAGCCTGTTTTAAAAGGGAAGTTTATTGCTGTGAAGGCCTACATTCAAAAAGAAAAAAAAAGGAGATATCAAATAAGCAACCTAGTGACATGCCTCAAAGTCTTCAATGAACAGGAACAACCCAATGCCAAAACAAGAAGGAAAGCAACAATAAAGATCAAAACTGAAAGTAATAGAATAGAAACTTTGAAAAAAATTAATGAAGAGTTGGTTTTTTTTGAAAGATAAATAAGACTCACAAATCCTTAGCTAAACCAGCCAAAAGAAAGAGAAGTTGCAAATTATTGGAAAAATGAAAACATAATAACAACAAAACAAAAATCCAGAGGATGTCTAAAGACTATTTTGAAAATCTGTATGGCAATAAATTGAAAAATCTAGAAGAAATGGATAATTGTCTAGATGCATATAGTCTACCAAAACTGAACCAAGAGGACATAGAAAACCTAAACAGACCAATAACAAACAATGCGACTGAGGCGCTAATAAAAAGCCTCTCAACAAAGAAAAGCCCAGGTTATAGACAGATTCATAGCTGAGTTCTATCAGATCTTGAAAAAACAAATGCCAGTAGTCCTCAAATTATTCCATGAAATAGAAATGGAGGGAACACATCCAAACTCATTCAACAATACCATTGTCACCCTAATATCAAAATAAACCCCACCATTTTGTATAATTAATATGTACCAATAAAAAACACCCAACAGATAAAACTAAAAAGGGGCCTGAGATGAGGGAACCCATTCCCTATGAATGTATGGCATAATAGAGATAATAATGTATATTATTTTTATTCTAAACTAAATTGAAGGTACCAGCACTGAAACTGCAGTTCAGTATTCAAATAACTGGCTTTTCTTGGGGGGGGGGGGGGGAAGGCTCAAGTTGACTTAACAAATTCCATTTATTGAAGGTACATTCTACGCTTCATTTTCAGCTCGGATTTCAGAAACTGACTTAGTTAATTGGGACAATTAAGATTCACCAAGGGTATAATTGCCCCTTTCATTTTGCTTTGGGGGAAAAAGAGAGAGAGAGAGAAAGAGGTTGTGTGATTTATCTCAGTAAACAAGAGCCTAGGGGCCTATGAGGAAAGAGAATGAAAAATTTTGAGTTAAAGAGGAATACCAGGAAAACTCTTTTGTCATCAACTCAACCCAAGAGATAATAAAAAGCTGTCAGTGTCTCTGCAGGACAACAGAAATTATAGAATGCCCAGAATCAGTTGTTTAAAAAAAAATCCTACAACCTGGGGGTCTGCTTTAGCAGAGCAAAAAATTCCATTGGCCTTTAATGTCAGCTGCTACTGTTACCCAATGCTTAAGACAAACAAATACACACACACACACAATCCAGAATGAACTGGAAAAACTTGTGTTGATTGTGGTAGGATGACAATATTACTATTCAAATAAATAATGCCAAAAAAAAAAAAAAAGTTCTAGATTCCAGACTACTGGGGAACCTGGAGGAAATTTTAAGCTACTCTTAAAACTAGTTAACTGAGCATATATCATTTATATAGATTAATAGATTTTTATCAATATAGTTGCAGAGATCCAATTTTGTAAATGTCACATTTGAACACGGTTGAGTCTGTAGCCCTTGTGCAACTGATATATCTCTAACAGTTCAAATCTATGGATATATTTGAAAGCATGAACTTCAAATCTCTTACTTATGATCCTCATATTTGAGCATTTCACATTTTATTTGTTATTTTTAAAAATAGTTATTTTTTCATAAGAAGGTCAACCATAAGACTCAAAATGATGAGGAATCATGGATCCGTTCATCTGTATTTGCTGTGTCTATGTACCTGACACCAAAGTGTCTGATATTTAGTCTGATATTCCACTACACAAGTTCGCCATCTGGCCACACATCTCCATATCATACTTTTCTTCCCATAAGGAATAATTTAATAAGAATAAAAGATGATTTTTATCTTTCATTTTCAAAACACTGGAATTCCTTCCAGACTTTTCTTCTGGGATCCATTTCAATTTTATTTTAGAAAACTATGAACCATAGAACAGGTTAAGTAACATTTGACTCTTGGTTTGTTAGAATATATTTAAATAATTCAAGAAACAAAAATAGCAATTTCCTAGGACCTCTGCAAGTGTTCCATGCTAGTTATGACTTTGCAAACTGGCACAAGCATGTAGCTAAAGCTCACTGCCTTGGTCTGCTTAGTTCTGCCCTTGATCTGCACAGAAATATGGGAGACACCCTGTACCAAGGTATGAAAAATGATGTGAGAATGGAGGGAAAATTAGATATCTATTAGCTCTGATGAGTGAAGAAAGGAGAGTGTGAAATTGAAAAAGGCAACATTTCTGCGGTCCATTCCTCCTGCCAAGTCATCTGTCCCAATGAAAGGAGACCTTCAAGTGAACTCTGAAGGCCTGCAGACAAATACTTGAGTTTCTCCATGAGAACTGCTCATCTCCAGAGAAGGCCATATTTAAATTCCTAAATCTTTATTCAGCAAATGTTTGATGCAGAAAATGAAAGCTTGCCATTCAACCTTGGTCCTTCTATCATAACTTTCCTATAATTTAAATATCATTTTGAATTTAACAAGCACTATAAATGTGATAGATATCCCTATAGACACATGGCACCACATCACAATTTCTTTTACAGACATTCCTTCCAAAATTATTAATATAGAGCTACTAGGCTAGTCAATTTGATTTAACCTTTTCTCCTGCCATAAAGGAACACAATGTTTGTTTGGACACTCTAGACTATATAAAGTCCACAACAAGCAGGAAGGATTATTTCAGTGTCATCAAAATCACAGCTCTTTCGCAAGCTTAAAATGCCAACCATTTATTTAAAAAGCAAGCATGGAATAAGTTTGTCTTGAAATCTCAGCTAAGAGGCATATATCACCAAAAAATCATCTTTCTAGTTCTCACTGTTAACACTTCAGCACAAATTCATTTGCAGAATATGCAGTTTGCATCTTGAACCCTGAGTAAATGAGATGTAAAAAAAATTGGAGAATGTGGCATTGACAAACTCGTAGGGAAGTTATAAAGCAAAAGGGACATCATGAGAGCGGAATCTGCACAGGGCACATCTGTGATGATTGTGCAAGTAGTTGAACGTGGAGCAGGAGACAGCAATCTTCAGTTTTGCCTGTGTTTTCTTAGCTCCATGTGGATCCTTTCCTTCTCTAAAGTTATTAAGAAACCAAAAGTAGCCTAGAATTAAATTATTCCTTTAATATTTTTATGCTTGAAGTGGAGATGTTAGAATTCCGTGCCATTTGTAGTTCAATACAATTGCGCTTAATTTCCTTTAAAGCAAGACTTAGTGATAATTCTATTTTTGACAATAACTCAGATATTCACTAAGATCACCCCCATCCAGGGTTTTAGAAGAGCAACATCTTAATATTTGGGAGGAAATCTCCAACTTTGTGGCAACCTACTCTGATTTTTAGTAGTTAGCCTTAAATTCTCTTTGGTTGTCAACTGTCTTGGAGATATTGGAAGAAACAGCCTTAGAAGTCAAGACTAGTTGGATGTGGTGGTGGTGCACACCGGTAATCCCAGCGGCTCAGGAGGCTGAGGCAGGAGGATTGTGAGTTCAAAGCTAGCCTCAGCAATTTAGTGAGACCCTGCCCCTAAATAAAATTTTAAAAAGAGTTGGGGATGTGGCTTAGTGATTAAGTGCCCCTGGGTTCAATCCCCAGTAGAAATAAATTTAAAAAGTCAAGTATATTGGGCATATTATCAAAACTTCAAAGTAAAAATATTGTCAAAGAGACTGGTTAGGCATGAAGAATGCAAGAATTATATTCTAATTTCACCTTCTAAGAATAAACTAGTTTTTGACAAGTGCTGCTTATTATAACTTGGGAGAGTGTAATCTCCAGTGGCATATTGTTAGGTCCCACAAACTCACCTATTTCTATATCATTCTTCACTATTCTCATGCATCTTTTAAGATACTGCAATCTCTAAAACATTCTCTACATTCCTCTGATGAAAAAGTAAATTTAGCTTACCGTGAAGGTATTTACCTTCCTGCATTCACAGAAATTACAGAAATCTTCCAAATGATGAGCAATGATGTCATTTATTCAAAATTAGGGATCTGGGGAGAACTAGAGTTTTTTGTATTCAATTATTTTTTAATTGTGTTTGAAGAAGGGTGAATTTTAAAAAACACTTTAGCAACTATAATTTCTGCACTCCAGGATTATATGATTTATTTCCAGCTGGAGTGGTTTACTAATTAGACTGAGAGGGTGGTCGCCTGGAGTAGCAATTAATTAAATACATCTCACAGAAGGTAAGCACTCTAGGAAAAAGGGATCAACACTACTGTGTCATCTGCTATGGCTGAACCATTGAAGTTGGTCGTCTTTATCACTCTTACAAGAACCCATTTTACAGAACAGGAAACTGAGGCTCAGGACCTGATAAATGGTAGTCAGCATTAAGACTTAGGTCTTCCTGCCAGGCATAGTGGCACACACCTATAATCCCAGCAGCTCAGGAGGCTGAGACAGGAGGATCATAAGTTCAAAGCCAGCCTCAGCAACAGCGAGTTGCTAAGCAACTCAGTGAGACCTTGTCCCTAAATAAAATACAAATTAGGGCTGAGAATGTGACTCAGTGGTTGAGTGCCCCTGAGTTCAATCCCTGCTACCAAAAAAAAAAAAAAAAAAAAAGACTTAGGTCTTCCTGACTCTGAAGCCTATGCTCCTTTTATTATAAAAGGTATCAAAACAAAGTGGGATCGGGAACATGGATTCTGAAAGAAATAATGTGATGGAATCATTGAACAGTCACTTTCAATATTTGAATTAGTAGGAAATACATTTTTTCTAACATTTTTAATTGACTCAGGCTAGTTTAGATATACCAGAATAATAATGTTCAAGAGATAAAGTATAACTTTGATCTGTCATTTTATTTCTGCTGAACCCAAATTTTCACATGATTCTATAAACATATAAGCATTAATTTAAACATTCTATTTTTAGCTGTGTAAAAACACAGGTTGTCAATTGCTGGACCATTTCCCCTTTCCTCTTGGGTCCCTGACTGCACTACAATTTGAAGTCACCATTGCATTTAGATGTGACCAAAGAACTGAGTTCCTGCCCAAGGAATGTGGGCAAACATGATTGCTTCATTTCCAGGCATGGTCCATAAATTCTCCCAGATGGCACCACCCAGTGTACCTTTGGAAGCCACATGTAGGAGATACGGCATCTTTCAGACTGGATCCACAAATAGTCATGTGGGTCAGAGTTCAAAATATCTGCCAATGCATCAGCTTCTCTTAAGCAAGAAATAAGCATCTCCTGTATGAGCCAAAGTGACTGAATGTTTCACTAATCACGGAACAGTCCCAATTTTCACCTCTTGCTTCAGTACATTTATTACAAGCTCTCTGTCTCATTCCTTCAAGTGCTCCAGTGTGAATAATAGATATAATCTCCATTAGGCCACAAAGATTTATATATTATGACAAATAACACCACTTTAACTAAGACATTGGGTTTTATTCATTTTATACTGTTTACTTGTTGCAGCATATAATGACTAACCAGGCAATTTTTATGTGAAAAGTTTAAAAGAAGAGCAAAAGCATACTCAATAAATGGTAGGGCATTTGATTTGTTTTGTATATTTAAAGCTGTGCACCCATTTTTCTAAAGTCTACTTCAATATGCCCTTGGAAAAAATGAACACACATAGGGATACAAAGCAAATGTATGTCCCACTCATTCCATAGTAAATATGAGACTAGGTTTAATGCTTGTGATACAGTAGTACTCAATTAAGCATTTATTGCTAATGCTACTATTTTTATTTCTATGATTTTTCTACTTTTGTTTCATTATTATTACTAATGAACTGCCGATTAAAAATATGAATGATGCGATCATTTTTTAAAAGTCATCTAGTAATAGTATTCAGTCAGTGTTCATGATCTATGTTGAAATAATTTTATCCCAAAAATAATTTAATAAAGGTCTTTCCCCTTCATTTGAAAATCAGAGATCTACAATTCAAAAAACCTTATGCAGAGAAGGGGGAATTATTGTGTAAGTAATTTTGAGAATTCCAGGGATAAATTGCTATAAGCTTCACGGCTTAAGGAATCAATTAAGTCATAGAGAGGTCTATCTTTTGCAGAGTAGATTTTTCTCCTTTTGTGTGCTGACCTATCCTGAGGAGACATTCAAGCCACAAGGCCAGAGAAATAACCACCATGAATCTAGATCACATCCTCATAATTCAGCACTCCAAACTTATAAATCTATTTCCCATGACAGTTCTAGCAACAGAGGCTCAGGAGATACTCCAAGTCACTGCTGGTGGTACTCAGGCTCACCTCTGAACTCCCCTGAGTCATGAGGATGGATTATTCTAATTTGGCCAGTTTGACCTGGTTTCCACTCATGTGGAGATAACAGTACCGAGCAGAAATAAAGAACTCTGGCACATAGTGACGTATGGGAAGAGGAGATAGAAGTATGGAAAGAGAGCAGGGAAAAGTGTAAAATTACCTAAAAGAGTACAGAGTTTCAAGAAGCAGGTAGTGGCCAAATGTCTACCTTTCCTCCAAAAAAAAAATCTCTGCTCCCTTTTCCATAGTAGAAAACTGTTGGTTGTCTAGTCAATATTAGATTTCCAGCCTTGTGTGAATTTTTGTGTTCTAATTTCACTAGTTTCCATCAATAGAATGTGAGTATGGAGACAATTAAACAAAGATATATGCCATCTCCATCCTTTTAATCCTTTTCTAAGAGCAAAAGACTCCAAGGTTCTAACTGATGGCCGAGCAACAACATGGAAAGAGCCAGGGTCCCTGAATCACCACGCGGAGGAAAGCCACCCTCAACTAAAAACACCCATATCAGACTATGATGTGAGTTAGAGATAAATCATTCTGTTAAGGTCTGAAATTTAGGGGGTTATTTGTTATTACAATAGTGTTGTCATAAATACAATAAGAACGAAACTTGTTCTTTGAATTTGACCACTGAAAAATGATTTCTAATATAGGAATGAGTGGACAGTAGCTACCTAGGGATTCAAAGAAAGGTTTTTGTTCTAGTATGAGGATGTGAAGGAGACTCAATTATTTTTCGCAGGCTGAGCAGAAACAATGAGGGAGAAAGAATGAGTCTGTAGAAGATGGAAGGAATTGGTCGTTGAACAAAGATCATGGAGGTGGTCCTAAGACAGAGCAGGAGGGGGTAGTCTTGATCACAAGGATGAACATCTGTTCCTATGAATATAAAAGACTAACGAGTAAAAAAAGATTAATAAAGGCAGAAGCAGACAAATCTGAGGAACACTTTAAAATGCTAGTGAATATTCTAGCCATGGTCATTGTTGAAAATCCAAGTTTTATATATCTTGGCAATCAAGTGCTTGTTGTAATACTTTAACCCTTAAGAAAATGCACTGATATCTGGATTCTGTCATTTCCTACTTTACGTTATTGAAAAAGGAAACTTTCACATTCAATTTTCTTCAACTTATTCACTTTTATTTAATTTTCCTCCAAAAGGTAATATATAAGATAAAGATCCTTTCCCACAAAACAATGTTACCAAAGATCTAACATTAAATACTGTCCCTAGATGAGAACTGCATACTAAGAGGAATTCTCTCTAGCTTTGAGATTGCCTTCTGACTGAGCAAGATGACGAGGCAGTGAGATTATTAGTCTTGGTAGTGGTGAGATTTCTGACGCACAGATGTATTTATCTCTGTACAGTCCCACCATGGGACTAAATCTGAAATCACTAAACTAAACTAAAAAGTCTCCACATGCTGGAAATGATTTAAATGAAAGAGGAGATGGAGGACAGGAAGTAAAGGGAGAAGTACCTGGTGTCTTTATTATATTTAGTTTCTTATAGAAGTGGTTTGCGTGTCCCAGTCTAAATTCCCACTTTCATATACCATGACATTTTCACACAATGCTTCCTGGTAATGTATAATAGACGTGTGTGTCTGTGTGATTGGTGTGAAACAGTCCTTGTGAACAAATGAGATTTATGATCATGGAGCAGCTTTATCATTTCTCAGAAGCTCCCTCTAAACTTTCTCTCTGGATTTGTTGTGTTTTTCTTCTCAGATGAAATTACAGGCAGGTTCCAAAGCTTCTCTGATCCTCCTTAGTCACCAGAAAAGTCTCATTTCAAATTCAAAGATAGCCAGACCAATGAAATAAGTCCAATTTTTTAACTTCCTTCATGTTAAAGCATTCTGCAGCTCAGATTGGCTCAGGTATAGTGGCCTTAGCAGCAGAGCTCAGTGGGCCCTGCTTACTCCTTCTCTCCTAATTCCGGCTCCCTCACTCTCCCCAGCCAGAGCAAGTGTGAGAGGGTCTCTGGGGAAAGAGCATGTTTAGGGCGCAGATGCAGTTATGGTGTGCCTTGGTTGGTGCCTTCTAGATGTGAGCGGAGAGAAGCACAAAATCACTTTCTGGTGGTTGGTTGTTCTTATGGGGAAGGAAGAAGCAGAAGTCTGCCTTGCGGCTCTCTAAGGCAGATGGTACCACTTCCGCTAACTTTTCCAGCCATGGACAGAGTCAGGAATTCAAATAGCTTATTTCTTTTGGAGGTCCTTCTCTTCTTCCAAGCACTGTGCTAGTGCTCTCTCTCAGGTAGTTACTAGCTTACATGCAAACTCATCCTTCCTCATCCAGCACCTCTCTTTCTCTCTCTCTTCCCTCCCCGTCCCTCTCTTTCTGGATTTCACTCTCTCTTGAATCTCCACTGTTTTAGAAACACATGGTGAGTGGCAGCTGATGGCAGAAATGACTTCCCCCTACCTAGCATCTCTTGCATACATTGTCTCTTCCTTCTTTAAATATATGTAGTTACTTTGACAGTCCTCATATCTTTTTCACCTTGGAGAAACAAAACAAGCACAGAAAGAGCCCCCACTGTAGCATCTTGACATATTCATTTCGCTGTTTCTCTCTAGACCAAAACCTCCACAATGGCAGAGCTCTTGTCTGTATACTACTGTGCGCCATTGTTGTTGTCTGAAGCGATGGCCGCTTGGAGCAACGAAGCCGCAGGAAGAAGTTCAGAGGCAAACTGGAGACAAACAGCTTTTTATTCTGATAACTTTTCTCTCTGGCTCTAACAACGACTAACACGCGCCGCACACACCACCAAAAATGGCGCTGATCCGATCAGCAATCTCGGCCAAGTCACTCGAGATCCCAGGGCTCCTACATGCCATGGCACTGGACACTGTGCCTGGTGCCTAGAAGCTCCTCGATAAATACTTGTTGAATGAATAAAATGTATTAGTTCATTTCTGAAATAGTCTCTCTTTTCGCTCTCTCTCTCTCCCCTTTCTTAAAATAACTATCCTAAACTCAAATTAGCAGCAGGAGAGTATGCCTTGATGATAAAAATGGGAACATTTTCTTTTTGTCTGACAATGATAAGCCTTTGCATACACTTGCACTAATTAGAGAAGTCGCCACTACCTTCTTCATTGTTAGCATGGGCTTAAATGAGATGATATTAAGTCAAGTAATTTAATGGACAGAGAAAACTTTAAAAATAATTCATCTCTTTAAGAAATTGAGTGATTTGTGCTAAATTTCAAGAACAGCTAGCTCTTGGCAGGATAGGAGGGCAAACACAGAATCATAGCCCAGCAAGTCAGTTTCCTTAAACCCTAAGCAGTTTCCATATATCTCAGAGAGGACTTTGGGGAGAAGGGCAGGGAAAGGTAGAAGACCTTCCCACGTCTACTATTCCCTCAAAACATGCATATTTTGTCTTGAATCTCACCAAAGTCACACCATGTCATCAACTCATCATAACACTAAACTTACCCTTCTCTCCCATTCTTCCATTCAACAATCTTGAATCAGGGAAGCATTTACTGTAGTGTTGAAGGCATAGACATTTTTCAGCTGGGTTTAAATCATGGTTCCTCCTTTTACTGCTTCATGATTTTGTGCCATTTAAGTAATTTCTCTAAATTTTAGTTTTCTCTTTGATATGATGGAGGTAACAGCATAACCCATCTCATGGTAGGGTTACATGAATAAGTAAAACGAGGCTTGGACACATTGGGCATGCTGCCTGATTCCTTCTAAGCACTCAATACGCTGTGTTAAAACATTGGGTCAGTTATAAAATGGAATCATTTTTCATTAGCCGACTATTCCTTCTTAACCTAAAGGTAACAAATCACACAAATAATTCCATAGTGATTTTCTGAGTCCCATGTTGAATGAGGGATCATGACAGCTTTTGGTTTGTCACTTACCTAGCAAGCACAAGGCCCTGGGTTCCATCAGCCCTGAAAAAAAAAAAAAGGAAAAATATGAGGAGTAGATGGTATTGTAAGTGAGACCCACTAAGGTTCTCAGAAATGCTGTGACAGCTCAGAGGAGAAGGGACTCATGCATGCTAAGAGATAGGAGAAGACTAATCCACATAGAGCTGCACTGAGGAGGTAGTGTATGAGCTGGATCTTGAAGAGAAAAATAGGATTTAGGGGAAAATAATAGGTAGGAAATCACTGAAGATATGGTAATAGAACAAGTAAGGAACAATGAGTGCCAAAATTAAGGTTATGGCAGTGGAAATGGAGAAAAAGACTCAGACCCTAAGTTTCCCAGCATCTGAGGTACCAGCACCTGGGAGGAGTATGGGTAAGATGTAAGGGGTGTTCTTGCTTCAGTGGCAAGCACATGGTGAATCAGGTAATGAGGATGGAAACAGAAAAAGGACAAGGGCTTGGGTTTTGCAGGTGAGAAAGGGGACCAGATGATGTTGGTTCAAGAAATGCTAAGTGCCAAGTGTTTTGTGGAAATCCAACTGGAAACGTCCAGCTAATAGTTGGATGTACCAAATTGGGATTCTAGAAAGAATTAGGTTAGAAAGGGAGATGCAGTGTTCAAGTCAGTTATACAGAGGTCACATCTGAAACCATGAGAGTTCAGGAGATCACCTCCAAAGAGCTCAGAGTTAGAAAAAGACTTCAAACCACGCCTTAGGGAACAGCTACCTCCATGACCAAGCAAAGAAATCCAAAAGGGGAAACAGGAGAGATGGAAACATGAAGTTGGAAATGAAAGAGTCTCAAGAATGAACTGGGGATAATTTTCCCAGCCCCACAGTCATGTCCCTGGCTCAGTTCCTCTTATTTTTTGCCTGAATTGCTTGCATGCCAGAGGAAATGCTAGTATGATATTTTTTCTAATAAAAAGTTTTCCATTTTCCTCGTTGGCTTAAAATCCTTTAGTAACATTACAGAATCAAGTACTTGAATAGAAGACAAAGCCCTTCAGCATCTGCCAATTGCTTACTTCTCCCATGATGACTGTCATCATTCCTCTTCTTTATACCCCCATTCTTATTGTTTGTTCTCCATTATTTCTCTTTTGTGATCTGACCTCCCAATATGTTCCTTTGGCCTAGAATATCCTCCCTGACCCCCAAAACTGTACACCTTCAAGCTTCCACTAAAGTGTCACTTTTTCTAACCTTTTCCACCTCCACTCCTGTTCATTGTAACACACACACACACACAGAGAGAGTTGAGAATAAACACCTCTCTGAGGTGTTTTCCAAATACCCTGTAACATGAATTGCAGCACTTCGAGTTAAATAATAATTATATTTGCAGCTATAATTATTATGTGTGCCAAACATTACATCAAACATTATGTACCTCATCACATTTTATGCTCTCAACAAATCTATAAGTTACTTTTGTTATTCCTACTTTACAGAGGAGTAGAAAAATACAGTAGCAAAAATACAGAATGACAAATACATACTGTTATTTGTCATGACATTATTTGTAAAGGCAGAAGATTGGAGAGAACCCAGACATCCATTGATAGAGGACTGTTTGAATAAACTATGGCACATACACACAAGAAAATGCTGTGTACTATATAACAGGAATAAGGAAGCTCTCTATAGTTACATGGAATAATCCCTAAGAAATATTTTTAGGTTAAAAAGATCAAAGTATAGAAAATTTTCTAAAGAAAACATAAGAAGGAAAAACTAAAAACAGTAAATAGAAAAGTTTTCCTATATGGTAAGGCAAAGAACAATGTGAAGGGTGCAAGAATGTAAAGATTTCTTTAAATATACCTTGCTATATACATTCAATTCAAAACCATATAATGTATGTATTTTTAACTTGAAAACAGCGAACCCTAATAATTTAAAACCAATGGAATGGAATGAAACTAATTATACACAAAATTAATGACACAACATAGAAATAAAACAATTGTTATGATATTAGAATGTAATATTTGGTTATATACCCATGTTGGAATATTTTCTAAAGAAACAAAGAGCTACAAAAATATCTGGAACTTTTTTTATTAACCTTATTGTTCATAAACCACCTAAGATTATTTGTACAAATACATATGCATATGTGTGTACACACATGATATGCATTTTACACATACACACAATAAATACCATACACAGGTATTTCTCTTACACTGAAAACCAACAAATTCATTGTAATATAAAAGAAATGCAAGTATAAAATTAAAGAAATAGAATTAATCTGTATGAAATTTTTTTCTTTTCAAAGGTACATATTTCTTCACTATGATGATTGTAAAATTCTAGAAACAATAAGAGCCACATAACAAATCCTGATGCCCTGATTTTGGTCTTCGGAAATCATTTCCCATTACAGCAAAGGCTACTTCTAGATCTGGAAAATGTGCCAAGTGAGCCAGGAATCCTCTTTATGTGCCAGGAAGAAAGGAAACTATCCAAGGCCAATGGAATTATTTAAGAATACTGGAGACAACTTGAAGGGGCTCTCTTTAGAGCAAGATGAAGACATTTGAGAATCCAAATGAATTATGAGCCTTGAGCAAGGACAGCTCAGCAGCGATGAGCACACCTAGTACTAGATCTTGGTTTCTAATATCATTTTCTCAGAGGGAGTAGGGAACACGGTTCTTCAGAGAAATGGCTTATTCTAGGAAGTTCACAGGATGGGCCTCAAGCATTTCGTGTGTCATAAAGTAAGGAAGTACCCCCAAACAAAAGTACCCCCCAAAAAACCTCACAGAATAAGAGTATATCAAATGGGCACAGGAGCCAAAAAATTTTTTTTTAAAAAATTAAAAAAAAACTTCTTGTGGTCAAAGCTGGAAAGACTAAGCAATAAAATAAATTCAATAGTATTTTATTATAACTCAAAATATTAAATAAATATTCATGAGTCTTTTCAGAGATAAATGATGAAATAAATCGGTAAAGACTAATCTCTCATGCAGAATTCCAAATAACTTTTGAAGATATTCTGCGCTTAATCCTGGATGACATTATAGTGCCTTCCTTCCAAGGAGCACAGTAGGGAAAGGATTAAAAAAAGTTTTAATGGGGAAATCTGAGAAATACAAAATCATCCAGTGATCAAGGTCAATACCAACCTATCATATTGATTGTGTGTTCCTTTGATACGATGTGGTAAAATGGCATTTTACCATAGGGTCTTTCTCATCATCTCAGTCTAAACATGAGAGGGAGAAACATTAGACAAATCCTGACTGGGGAGCATTTTATAAAATACCTGACCAGTACTACTCAAATCTGTCAAAATCTTCAAGAGCAAGGAAAGTCTGAGAAACTGTCAGGACCATGGGGAGCCTAAGGAGAGAGATGACAGTTATATGTGATGTAGTATTCTAGATGTGACCCCAGAGTAAAAAAAAAGACATTAGGTAAAAACCAAAGAAATATGAATAAAGTATGGGTTTTAATTAATAATAATAGATCCGTATATTTCATTAGTTGTGATAAATTATCCATGTTCATGTAAGATGTTAAAAGAACTGGAGATAGAATATGAGACACCTCTCTGCACTAGCTTTGCAAAATTTTGTGTGTAAATATTAAATTATGTCTACACTTGTTTGACACACATGAATATATCAAAACCTTTGAATTAATGACAAGAGAAATAAAACCCCATCATTCACTATTAGAGATAAATAGGGCTATAAATTACTCTGAAAACTGACAATTAGAAAAAAAAGAAATAGTCATTTATCTTGCCTTCCTGTGCAAATTGTGTGTCAGGGCAACCAAATAGCCCTAAGTGTAATGAGAAAGATTTTTTTAGATGGATTTCAGCTAATACTTATGACAGGAATGATAAAATCAGAAACCACCATTATGCAATCCTTAATCAAATAATTGACTTAAGCAATAATCAACAGGGGATGAAAATATCCACTGTCAGGTGAAAGACAGGAGTGAAACTTTACAATGGGCAGTTCTAACTGTTCCATTAAAAGTAAAAAATCAGAAAGGATGTTCCTCCTGACATGGTGTAGCATGAAGACCACAGCATCTTCTATTAAGTACCCCAGCAACTCTCACTAAAAAAAAAAAAAAAAAAAAAAAAAAAATGTGTGCCTGAATCTGTCAAAGCTCCTAGAGCTGGTATCCATTCATAAAAATTATGAGAGATAGAAAAACAAATTAAATGACAGCATAGGAAGCAAACAAACAAATACAAAATGTGTAAAAGAAAACAGTTTCAATAACAAGTCAATTGCACAAAAACAAGGCAGGGAGGAAGAATCAAGGTAGGTGAAGAGCTAAAACAAGCAAATATAATTTGTGGGCATTGTTTGGATTTTGATTCAAACAAAACTAATGCAAAAAGACATTTTTTTTAAAAAATCCAGGAAATTTTGTATGGACTGATTACTTAATGATACCAAGAAGAATATTATGTTTGCATTCATTATATGTGATAACAGAATTGTGCTAACTTTGCAAAAGTTCATATTTTGTAGAGATTCATACTGAAATTACATGAGAACTGAAAATTGCTTTCACTGTCTTCAACAATGTAAAGAGAGGAAGAAAGAAAAAAGTAAACTGAAAGGAGGAGGACAGAGGAAGCCCAAATGGCAAAATCTTGAACATACTGAAACCTAAATAATAGCCACACTGAAGTTCATTTTGTAGTTCTGGCTTTTGTTTATGCTTACTTGATATATAACTTGATGCTTAATTGTCATATCTAGAAAAACAGACGCTGATGTCGTTACCATGGATTTTCGTTTTTAGGACTTTTTTTTCCTTTTCAATAATATGTGACCCTCTGCACTGAAATGTTTTAAGTAATCTCATTTTACTGTTAGCCAAGAAAGTGATTTAGCACATATTAACTCTGAAATCCAAGCTGTTACCCTGGAGAGCAGAGTGGTGGCGGGGGCAGGCTGGAGTACAGGTGGCAAGCACAAGCAAGGACCAATCAAAGGTCATGCCTACCTGTCCCTGTCTCTCTCTCTCTCTCTCTCTCTCTCTCTCTCTCTCTCTCTCTCTCTCTCTCACACACACACACACACACACACACACACACAGCCTAGCCCAGGCTGGGTGAGCAGTGAGAAAAGAGAAGTGGGGCACACTGGAATGAAGATTACAGTGTTAACAAATAGCATTGATACTTTCCAAAACCTGATTAGCACCAATTCGTACCAACAGAGTTGATCCAAGAGCTATGTTAAACCCCTAGGCTAGCCCACTCAAGCAGCAACCCCCATAGGGTCTTCTCTCACCATGTGGGAGTTTCTGCCTCTTTTGTGCCCACTAAAATAAATCCTGCCCTTACATGCACTCTTCCTTATTTGTGGAATTCGTTCCTCAAACTCATGAAACAAGAACTGAAGGAGCCCTAATTAGGAAGGGCTGTTGCAGCTAGCTGGAAGCCATAAGTTCCACCTGATATGTATGTGACGCACCTGTAGGCACCCGAAAAGCTGAAGGTATATAACCGGGTGAAAGCGGTCCGAGTTAGGAGAACAGAGAATTCAGCCAGTCGGGCAGTCACTCGGTCGGTCGGTCGGTCAGAAGAATCAGAGCGGCCAGAACGTAGGCAGAGCGGTTACAGAAGAGAAACCAGATAGAAGACAGAAGAGAAACCAGATAGAAGAAGTAATGACTGGTCAGAGTTAGGCCGAGGCTCCTGAGGAAGACAGAAGACAGAAGAAAGAAGGAAGAAAGAAGAGAGAAGAAAGAAGCTCTAATCTTTCTCTAAGCTAAGCTCTATCTTTCTTTCTCTCTAAGACTCTACTCTAAGCTAAGAAGCTCTATCTTTCTTTCTCTCTAAGACTCTTCTCTCTAAGACTCTACTCTAAGCTAAGAAGCTCTATCTTTCTTTCTCTCTAAGACTCTAAGCTAAGAAGACAAGAAGAAAAGCTCGCTTTAGTCTTTCTCTCTAAAAATCTTTCTTTCCCTCTCTAAGCTCTCTCTAAGAAAGTAGAAGTAAAAGTAGTAAAAGCTTAACTCTGCCTCCGAGAGTTTTCCTCCCGGTTTTCGGTACCAGGCAGCTTACAAAGAACCAGGAAAGAAGAAATTGGAGGTGAGCTGCTGGGGTCTGCTGCAACAGTGGAGGGCAGAGTCCACCATTAAGAACTGCAGCACACCACTCCATAGTAGTGAAGAAGAACCCAGCTTTGACGGCTGTGACCCTTCAAGCTGATGCCAACACGTATTCCTGCTGGAATTAGCTGCTAACGCTAAAATGGCTTTCTCAACTGCAGAGGCCTGCAGCTTACACAGACCTCACCAGCCAGCAGAAGCGAAGGATCTAGTTTCATCTCAAACTTGGGTTTCACTCTCACTAAACACAGGGAGCTCTAGAGGGAATTTAATAACTAAGGTAAGACAAAAGGTACAAAATATGTGGGCCTTAAATATTCACCAACACTGTCACTCCCATGTTTACTAAATCAACATTGTTTTGATTTACCTTTTGTTATAGTAAAGGGTTTGGTCGTTACATGAGTACTGAATTTAGATGCAGGAGAAGAGTTGCAATTTTTACCTCCTACTGACAATTTTTAAAATATGTGGGTAGCAAAATTATTCAATGACATCTTATTCGTCTACCACTTGAGCTACTCAATCAGTGGTAACAGTCATGTCTTTTAAATGATTGCAGGCAAAGTGGCTACCACCATTTTCTTTGTTGATCTTGAACGTTAAGAATTCTTGATATAGAACCAGAATTCATCTTTTCATGTCTCAGCCATCTGTGTAGTAAATATTCTCTCACAAACCTCAAGTAGGAGGTACAGCTAAACCACAAACTAGTTATCTTTCCTTAATAAGCAGAAATTCCAAAGATGATAAATAACCAAAGAATAAAATCTAAGTATAAGACTTAAGGGAACATAAGTTAACTTTGAGATTATTTTCCCAAAGTAATCATTTATTTTAATGTATTCTCATTCAGGTACTCACATTTGTGAAAATATTACAGAAATGTAACTTGCTAAGTGCCTTAGGTAGTGATGAAATTAGTCCCTCACTCTGACATTAATCTATAAATCATTGTTGATTTATGATTCATATATTATCTTGTAATTGTGCAGCACTTGACAGTTTATGAAGCACTTAATACATATATTAACCCATTTTCATCTCACAAGAAGCCTCTGAGAACACTAGGGTATTGTGTTTATTTTAAACATAAGGATATTGCTTAGAGACCAGTGTGGGGCTGCTGCTAATGTCAGTGGGAAAACTGGGACCCAAATTTAGAACCTGCAGCCTACAGTTAGGTCATTCTTTTACAGTGCCCAGATGCCCAACACAAAGAACAGCCCCTGACACAAGCCCCCACAAACTTCTAGCTTAATCTGTGGACTGCAAACCAGACAAGGGAAATTCATAATTATAGAAGGCAAGAATGCAAGAGTGGCCCCCAAACAGAAGATGACACATTTCCAGCTGAACAAAGAGGAAACGCCTACTGACTTACTGTTTCATTATCAATGTCCTTAACTCCATAAGATAGAACAGGGAGGAAAATGTACATCATGTGTTAAGGTTGTTACATTTCTTTACTTGTTAGCAAACATAAGATATATAAAATTCGGAGGGAAAATTACATCATATGTTAAAGTTGTTAAATTTCTGTAGTTCTTAGAAGGTATAACTATGGATTGCTGAGTGATTATAATAATTCTTATGATTAGTAAGTTATGATTGGCGATACAAGGAGCAAGTTCCATGCTATGCATTTTGCATAATTCTTTTTCAGTCCTCAAGACAATTTTGAGAAATAGTTGTTATTTCCATTTTACAGAGAAGGAAGCTGAGTCCTAGAAAGGTTAAAAATATACTTAGTAAGTGGAACTGAAACCCAACACTGTCATATCCTAGAGCCCACACTCCACATCATAAAACTATGCTTTTCTTCCACTCTCCACCCCTCGCTGCAAATATTAGGAAAAGCAACATTCCAAGATGAGCATATTTTTAGTCCTCTGAAAATAGAAAATGTCTTCAAATGGAATAATTCATATATTTATCCAACATATTTGTATTGTGTCTCTTCTTTGTGCATAGAAATATATGGTCTATGCTGTACGTGATTTGTTCTCTATTTGAGAAGACAACAGAGAGAGAGAGAGAGAGAGAGAGAGAGAGAGAGAGAGCATAGTGTAACACCATGACTACTGTTACTGCTGGTACCTCTAATAACTGGTACCACTAATAACAATTGGATCTTCTTATGTACCCAATGGTTTTAAATGCATATTATTTAATTCTCACAACCCTGCAATAGTCAAATCATTTCATTAATCTCATTGAAAATTATGTTGGCTTATGTTTCAGGTTAACACTAAAATTTTCTAAGTTCTGAAATGGTAAAATAATAGTTGCTTTTATAATAAATCTGAACTTAAATTATAATTTTAAGGAAGTCATTGTAGATATTCTTATTTTAAGTAATTCTCAGCCATGTAGCTTTGAAATTTCAATATCAAATTATTCATTCATTTAATAAATGTCATTGAATCCATATATGGACAACCTTGGGATAGTTTGCTATCAAGGTTACTTAAGTGAGACATAACATCTTCAAGGGGCTTAAAATTTTGCAATGTAAAGATCAAACTTGTGTGTATACCACGAGAAATGATGTGACATGCCACTCCACCACGGATGTGTCCATTAGCAGCCCCCAAAAGCAGACCGAGACCTTGTGATTTTCATAGGACGATCCTAAAATGGATACAGTGACAGTCAGTTTGGCCCACCATGGTTGGGCCTTGGTAAAAGTTGCATCTCAGATCTAAATTTTGGTAACTGTGCAACTATTCATTCAGGATTTGTGATGAACCTACTATGTGTCAAGCATAGGTCTAGGCTATGAGAAAATCACAGTGAACAAAACAAGATCAAGCCCTGTCTTCATGGAACAGTGTCTTAAAGTAAGACAATAAACTGTGTGGACATTCACAAGAAGTGCTTTCCAGGCAAAGGAAAGAGTAAAGCAAAGGCCTTAATGGAAGGAAACATAGTGAGCCTGTTCTGAAGCTGTGCTTGAAGCACGAAGGAAAATATTTGGATGTGAAGATGAGGCTGAGCAGGAGAAAGACTATGCATGTTCATAGTACCCTCTAAGGCCTTCTTAAACTAAAGGTAGCCTGGATGGATATACCAGGAAGAAATACCAGGGTTCAGCTGGAACCCTAAGATACCCTGGATTCAGTTTTCCATTTTAATTTTGTGGTCTACTTGCTTTCTTCACCCAAAATCAAGTCTCAAAACAGTGAAGTGGGCATGGGAGAGAAATAAGTGTGCTCCGAATACAATCATCAGTTAATCAATAATCCTTTATTTCTTTAAAATCGGGAAACCACAACCGTCTAGCCTACATACCTTGAATGAGGTCCACATATCCTGCCCAGCTCTTACTTCCACTTTCTTGAATCATAATCTCCAAATAAAGGCCCCTCTGTGTTGAGCAAATCTCTCAGGAAAACCAGCACCCTCCTTGCCTACCTCCTGATATGCACCTTCCAAGCCCCACCCTTCTGAAGACCCTGTATTAGCAACATCTGAATTTGTTTCAATTGGATACTGAGTCTTAACTATTTCCCAGGACTAATATTAAAAAGTTAAACAAGTTTCTCCAAAACTCTTCCAGTCCTACTGGGATAAATTCCCACTATGCCTTCCACTCTATTAACCTTATAATATTGAGGATCAGGCACTGCTGAGTCACACAGTGATTAAAGCAAGTAATTAATGGCTATAAATACAGTGTAAGCCATCACACCTGCTTAGATGATTGGCAAAAGCCAATCATCCAAAAGAAAGGACCGAAGAGCTGGCCTTGTTCCCCTGCCTGCTCCAGCTACTTCACAGTTCCTTCCCTGTCTTGTTAAATGGATCCTATTCAGTTTCTGACTCAGGATCAAGCAAGGCAGGAAATCCATCAGAAGTCTCATATCAAAATCCATTAATTAAAAAGCTTCTACACAGCAAAGAAACAATTAGGAATGTGAAGAGAGTACCTACAGAATGGTAGAAAAATCTATGCTAGCTACTTTTCTGACAGAGGATTAATATCTAGACTATATAAAGAACACAAAACACTTGACACACACACAATAAAAAAACAACGAACCCAGTTAATAAATGGGAAAATGAAAATAAACAGATACTTCTTAAAAGAAGAAATGCAAATGGCCAACAAATATATAAAAAATGTTCAACATCATTAGAAGTAGGGAAATACAAAACAAAATTACACTAAGATTTCATTGCATACCAAAATGGCAGCCATCAAGAATATAAACAACAATAAATGCTGGAGAGAATGTGGAGAAAAAAAGAAACATTTTTACACTGTAAGATTGTAAATTAGTACAACTACTGTGGAAAATCAGTATGGAGGTTCCTAAAAAAACTAGACATGGAACCACCATATGACCCAGCTATACCACTCCTCTAAATTTATCCTGAAGAGTTAAAATCATCATATTGCAGTGATACATGCATACCATGTTTATAGCGCATAATTCACAATAGGCAAACTATGGAACCAGCCAAGGTGTCCATCAACAAATGAATGGATAAAGAAAACGTGGTATATATACACAGTGGAATCTTATTCAGCAATAAAGAAAAATAAAATTATGTCATTTGCAGGAAAATAGATGGAACTAGAGAACACCATATTAAGCGCAATAAGCCAAACTCAGAAGGTCAAGGGTTGTATGTTTCCTCTCATAGGTGGAAGCTAGAAAGGCAAAAGTAAAAGAAAGGTAGGGTAGATCTCATGGAAATCAAAGGGAGATCAGTAGAAGAAAGGGTCCAAGAATGGGAAGCAAGGAGGGAGGGGGAAGTGCTAAGGAGTGATATTGGCCAAATTATGTTGCTATATCGTGTGCAAGTACTAATATGTAACAACAAATCCCATCATTATGTACAACTATAATTTACCAATAAAAAATGTATTAAAAAAAGGGTTGAAAGAAAATCCATTGGTTAATGAAATTAAGTCTCATCACCAGAACTGGGATTTGAAGATTTCTACTTTCCCCCCTTTATCTCTTACCCTTCTTCACTTCTAACCATTCAAATGATCCTGCTAAACCATCTCTATGATTCAACATGAGTACCACAGGGAAACATTACTCAGGCAAGTGCCTCTGTGCCAACTGCTCCTCATCAGGGAACTGTGACTCAGGAAGCTGGAAGCAGGCATGTGTTTCCTCAATCCTTTTGCATTTCTTGGTGCATGAGACCGTAGACACTGTTCAATGGAACTACCAGTATTGTTGACTGGAGGTCCGTGTGTTGCGTAATATTTATCCCTAATATTTGTCTTTCTTCCTCACAATGAAGAACTGTGTGTTTTACTCATTTTAGTCTGCATAAGTTTCTGATACACAAATGGTATTAGATAAATCCTTAATAGATTCCTGACTATCAATATACAAACCAATTTCAGTGCTCTCCATTCATTTCCTTGATGTACTGTCCGCAGACTAGACCTGTATCCCATTTCTTTCTTTGTTGTTTGCATAGTGCCATGTCTTGTAGTTCAGTTCCTTTACAGGACTGTGATTCCACCCAAATTCCAGCTGTTAACTATCATCTGAAGACCTACTTTTTTTTTTTTTTTTTTTTTTTTTTTTGGTACTCGGGATTGAACACAGGGACACTTTAACTACTAAGCCACATCCCCAGCCCCTTCTTATATTTTATTAGAGACACGGTCTTGCTAAGTCACTTAGGGTCATGATAAGTTGCTGAGACTGGCTTTGAACTCACAATCCTCCTGCCTCAGGCTCTAGAGCTGCTGAGATTATAGGCTTGTACCACCACACCCAGCAGACCTACTAATTTTTAGCAACCACTCTTTCAGAGAGCTGAGCATATGTATCTCTTTATTTCCATACCTTTGGCAAGCAGGTTTGTTACCCAAATCCATTGCAATCCCACTACACTTAAGAGACGAAAACCACGTAGAATCTTGGTGGGACTTCCTGAACCTTGTTTAAAACATACTCTATTTTATAATCCCACAGTTTATAATCCAAGGAGGTTGAGGGGGGAGAATTGCAAGTTCAAAGCCAGCCTCAGCAAATTATTGAAACTATAAATAATTTAGCGAGACCCTGTCTCAAACATTTTTTAAAAGAACATAAATAAAAACTTAAAAAAAAATTGCAGCTGGGAATATAGCTCAGTGATTAAGCACCCCTGGGTTCAATCCCTGGTATCAAAATATAAAAAACATACTCAGTCTTGACATATCCTTTGGACATTACATCTTAGAAAATCTCTGTTGTTGCCAGGCCAATATCTCCTTCTCTACTGTCCTTTAGAGAGTAGGATACCTACCCGACTTTAGAATCTCTTCCTCAGTGCAGAGGAATGAGTACATTCAGGTGGGCCCTTGAAAGATGCATAGTAGTTTGAAAATGGACAGATAAACACAGATTTACAGGTGTTCCAGAAAAAGGTGTGAGCAAGACTATGAAGACAAAGCAATACAACTTGATTTCTTTAGTCAATGAAAAGCAGTCCTGATTGAAAGATAAAGTTTATCTCAGGATCTCACTGAAATGATCAATGAGATATGAACATAGATGACTGTACACAACCTAAATCCTCATATGTAGTAAAATAATGCATTTTAATAAATATTACCATCAAGTTGAAACATTGAAACCTAAATATGTTAATATACTTTATAAAATAAAGTAATATTCTGAGGGTAGAAATAGGGGAACTTTAAATATGAGAAATATTCCTTGGTCAAGGATTTGATGGAGCTAAGCCTTACCTTAGTTCAGTTTCTCACAATTTCCTCCTGTGTAAGTTGATAGCTTTCTTGTTTAAAAAAGGCCAGAGTAAGGTAGTTATTGATATGAAAATGAGAAGGTGATAAAATATTCAAAAGTATTGCAAAGCAAAATGAATCAGGTAAAATCCTCCCCACCACAGGTTACAGTCTCTCTGATATATTAAAATGCTTGTGTGGCTCTACGGGAGCCAAGCTGGGCCTTACAAATAAATTCAATCCAGGATGTTGATCAAGGCGCAAGAATTTGGTAGGACAGGTCTGCAATCAAATCATGACTCCTATATTCAGCAGCGTTGAGACTTTGGGCCATTTCTATAACCTCTCTAATATTGCATTCTCCTTTGTGGAAGATAGTTCCCACCTCAGAGGTTGATAGGATTACATGAAATAATCTAGGTATGCATTTCCAACATTGTGCCTGGGATATGATAGACACTCAGCAAATGTCAGCTTTTCTCTCCTTAAGAGGATTTATTTTCATATTTCCATGTGCACACTAGGATAGTGATTACATCTATTTTTACTATTAAGGACTAAAAGAGGAGAATTATATTGTACTTATACTTCAAACAATTCTGTCCACATTTAGGATCATATTAATAACCACATCATCATAAGCCAAGCAGCAATTGGATGCCACATCATCAACATTAAAATCTTAAACAGCAGTATGGTAGGATGAGAAGTACGTAAGAGGAATGAGGAAAGATCTGAGTGGGACTAAAATGAGCCATGGGCAGCAAGCCCTAAGTGAATACACAGCCCAGAGGAGCTACCAATGAATGTTCTATTACATGTCCTTTCTTCATATACTTTTCAACTTGTAATCTTTTCCATCTTTCCCCGATTCCAATTTCCACCATGCGTTGAGAGCCTGTCACACCATACATTGTGCTGCCGACTGTGGATACTACAGGCAGCTAAGGGGAAGTTCCTACCTTCACGTGGCTCCACCTACCCACCTTCCAGTCGAGAAAGCCAGCTCTGCAATGTCATGACACACACAAGAGGGGTGTTCTCATGGTGTTGTGAGAGCAGAGATCAAGATCAAGTGCAGTCTTGTTTTCCTAAGGAAGCAAGGGGAGGTGATAACTACACTGAGCTTGGAAGATTTGTCTTAAACAGTTAATCAAGGATGTTTTGGTTGCAGCATGCAATTGTTATTTCTTTTTTCTTAAATATTTTTTAGTTGTAAATGGACACAATACCTTTATTTATTTGTTTATTTATTGTTTATATGGTGCCAGGTATCAAACCCAGTGCCTCAAGCATGCTAAGCAAGCACTCTACCACTGAGCCACAACCCTGGCCCGCAATTATTATTTCTCTCTTGCCATGCTCCCATCACTCCTTGCTCACATGCACATGCATGTGTACACACACACACACACACACACACACACAGCAAATGTTTAAATTTTCCTTTGCATTCTCTTACTTCTCCTACTTTTGGGGAACTTAAAGTCATTGGTGGAGGAGATCTACTAATTGGGAAGCTAATTTATATCAATTATTGAGAATTCTTGGAACTTAAAATGGCAAATTTCATTTAAAAGATGGTGGTAGTGAGTAGCAGGTTCCTGTGATTATAGAATCACCAGAAGCCTTTGGTTTTCCCAGCATACCTACTGAACTGACATTAAATAAACTGACAGATCTCAAACTTGAGAGTAGATCAGAATCTACAGGGAGAATTAACAAAAACTCAGATGAAAAAAAAAAAAAAAAAAGACGGTAGAATGAGATGGATATCAGAGCATGTATGAAGTAATGAATGGTGTGAATATACTTTGCATACAACCAGAGATATGTAAAAATGTGCTCTACGAGTATAATATAAAATGTTATACATTCTGCTGTCATGTCTAACAACTTAGAATAAAAAAAATAAATTTGAAAAAAAAATACAACCTTCAGCCAATCCCACAAAACCAAAGGCTGTGTGTTTTCTCTAATATGTGGATGCTAACAATAAGGCAGTGGGGGGAAGGGGGGCACTAGGGAAAAATAGCATTAGATTAGGTAGAGGGAAGTGAAGAAAGGGGAGGGAGGGGATGAGGGGATGGGAAAGAGAGTAGAAAAGAGAAATTATTACTGTATGTATATATGTGACTACATGACCAATATGATTCTGCAACATGTACACTTTGAAAAATGAGAAATTATATCCCATCTATGTATGATATTGTGCATAAATGCATTCTACTGTCATGTATAACTAATTAAAACAAAAAATAATGTAAAAAAAAACTCAGATGCACAGGCATTTCACATTCTTCTGTTCCTTTTTCTGAAATCATAGAGACCTATTAAAGCAGAATTTCTG
Organism: Tamias sibiricus; assembly: GCA_025594165.1. Lineage (NCBI taxonomy): Eukaryota > Metazoa > Chordata > Mammalia > Rodentia > Sciuridae > Tamias > Tamias sibiricus. The sequence goes on from CM046663.1 coordinate 28,275,859, forward strand.
GTGATAGAGATTGAGCTTGAGAACTAAGAAATGGAAACCTTCACGTAAGTTAACAACGTTCTTGTTAAAAAAAAATTTGTACTCATGTATATTTTCATTTGCATTTTTACTAAAACATAACTTTGCTATTATGCAGACATGCCCTTAGAGAATAATGAGTTTTGATATTTACCAAGGGATAGAAATTTTTTCTTAATTTTAGCAAATTAATAATGTTCTAAACCTCCAAGTTACTGGCTGTTAATTTAGTAGGATATTTTCAATGTTTAATTGTATCTAATTATAAATATTTTATGTCTACAGTTTCTTAAGATAAATGTCTCTTTTTACACTATTTCTAAGTACAAAAAAATACAAGCAATCTTCAAAATTTGTTAGAACAGAATTTTCTCAGACTACAAATGTTTATTTTTCTTCCTGCCATTATTACAATTAGCTGCATCACATGGCAACAGCTAATATTAAAAAGCAAGCAAAAATAGATTGAAATAATTTTGAAATAATTTTTATTGTACAGATGACTATTTTAAAAAAAAAAAAAAAAAGAGGAGGGTTATGGTTTTGATATTATATTTCACCCCTCTGCCAAAGCTCATGTGTGAACAATGCAACAAAGTTTGGAGGTGAAATTATATTATTATTATCCTTAACTTAATCAGTGCAATTAATCCCCTAATAGGGATTAACTGGGTAGTAGCTGTAGACAGGGTGTGACTGGAGGAAGTGGGTCCCTGGGGCATGCTTTTGAGGTATATATTTTGCCCTTGTTGAGGGAGCTCTCTCTCTCTCTCTCTGCCTCCTGATCATCATGTCCTGACCTGCCTTCCTCTGCCCCATGCTTCCACCTTGATATCCTGCCTCACATCAGACCCCAAGTAATGGAGTTGGTCATCTATGGATTGAGACTTCTGAAGCTTTGAGCCCCCAAATAAACTTTTCCTTCCCCAAATTGTTCTTTGTGGGTCTTTTTGGTTACAGCAACATAAAAGCTGACTAAAACAAGCAGATGAGAAGAAAATTTTACCTATTAAAAGTGGCTATCCAGATGGAGATATAACATGAGATCTGCTCGTTTGTTGTTATTGTTGATGCATAATTCAATTACTTCAGTGAATGATTCTTTTGTCTTTATTCTGAAGCTTTAGGAGAATAACTCATAGAGAGTGAGCAAGAATTTCATCCATGGAGAGCCAAAATTGAGTGAATTAGCACTGTTTTGGATTGGGGGAAGTTTGGCTTTTTTGGTTGTTTTTTGTTTATTTTATTTTGCTTTGTCTTAAAACACATCTCTATCCATACTGAAACTGCGTGTAAAAATTTGCCACAATCTTGGCAGCTTACAGCCATAACAGTGATTGTCTCACTGTCTCTATGGGGTCAGAAATCAGGCATAGCTTCACTTAGTTCCTCACAAGGCTGTAGTCAAGGTGGGGGAGCTGCTGTGGAAGCTCAACTGAAGAAGAACTAATTTTCAGGCTCACACCTAATAGTGGTCAGAATTCATTTCCTGGTGTCTGTATAACTGAGGGCTCCCCTTTGTCCTGCTGTCACCTGGAGGCCACACTTAGCCCTTACAAGTCATCCATCTCTCAGTCCTTACCACAGGCTCCTCCCCAAGACAGCTATGGTATAGCTGTTTGCGTCTTCAAATCAGCAGGAAGAAGCTCTGTCTATAGTCCACAGAGACACAGTCTAACAAGATATACCATAACCATGAACATGATGCCCTCATTATCTTTCCGATATTCCAAGTCTTCACACCAGCCTTCCCTCCTCAAAGGGAGGAAATTATATAGTGATCTGACTCAAAAGTGGTCACCTCAAGATATGTGCCCCCAAATCAGAAATTGTACTGCACATTTTAAAATGTTTCATTGTCTTCTCTCTGCCCTAGAATAAATGTTCCTTGAAATCAAGGATATTATGTTAAAATGATATTGAAAAGAGATTCTCTTTCTTATGAATAAAATCCAGCCACAGAAACTATTCAAAATATTTGTTTTTAAAGTTACTGATGAATTACTTCCAACCAAGCAACCAACAAGAGAGGATATTCATTAGTTTCATAATTTACTATTTGGTATGCCTTTAAAAGTCATATTGACTTCAAATAACTTTGTTATTTTTCTGTCAGTTTTCTGAAACTTCTAATAAATTAGTCACAATATATCTAATAATTATATCAATTAGGTTTAAAGCTGAGTTGATATAATAAAGAAGCCAGTAATACAATGACTAGAGAAGAAGTTTTACCCTAACATGATGAATTAACCGTACAAACTAGCTGGGCAACTGGGTTCCACAAAGTCACTCATAACCATGATATAGGTTCTTTTTATCTTCCAACTGTGTTATATCACCCTGTTTGCTTGGGCAAAACAAGGCCAGGGACATGTCCATTTTCCAGAAAACATGGAGGAGGAAAGATCCAAAGACAGGAGCAATGACAGCTGCTCACATCCCATTAACTCAAATGTAGTCTCAAAGTCACGTGTAGCTTCAAGGAAGAAATAAAATACAGTCACCAGCTGTAAAGTCACGAGCCCAGGACAAAGGAAGCAATATACTATAGGAAACAAGGTTCCCACAGAAATAAGAAAACCATTTGCCAGAATTCTTTAAGATGGCCAAATCAACTTCAAATTACAGCTGCTCTCTGATCTCAAGTGCAAGTGTGAGTCTCCTTTGAAATGAAAATATTTAATTTGCTCAGTTACAAAATAGAATTAGTGTGAGTTTCCCTATGAACGCCTTATAAGGTTGCTGTGATAAATAATCTGAGGATTTTTGTTTTGTTTTGATTTTGGTTTTTTTTTTTGGGGGGGGGTATTTGTTTTGTTTGTTTGTTTGGTATTGGGGATTGAACCCAAGGGCTCTCAACCACTGAGCCACATCCCCAGCCTTTTTTTGTATTTTATTTAGAGACAGGGTCTTGCTGAGGTGCTTAGGGCCTTGCTAAGTTTCTGAGGCTGGCTTTGAACCCACAATCCTGCTACCTCAGCCTCCAGAGCTACTGGGATTATAGGTATGCACCACTATGCCCAGCAGATGTTGTTTCAATACTGCTCTCTTGAGCTTAGAAGGCTGCCCCTACTATGGTAGTTGCACAAAGTCATTAAATAAGTATTACAATTTCCTTTTCAACACATATGAGATTATTTTCCTCTAGAACAGAAAATAAAAAATGTTAGCACTCTTTTGGTTTTTTACATAACTGTAGGAAATTCTCTTTTTGAATATTCATGGCTTTTAATTTTCAAATTCTTAATTTCCCAAATTGTACCTAATTGTGATTTACCAAAGTATTATGCTTGTGTTTTTACAAGTCTCATTTGGCTTGTTATAGGCAGTATAAGCAAAATTCTTTCTCTATATGCATAATGTTGTTTTGAACAAATTATCTCCTGTATTACACAAGTTTCTGGAAGAACTAAGCAAGAGGGTTATTATTTTCCCCTGACACAGCAAATTATCTTTTCAACCTGAATATATACCTCCTTAAATCATCTTTATATATTTTAAGTAATTATTATAATTGTAATATACCATTTTCTCATGTGGTGATTATATACTCCAAAGAGTCCTGATCGCATTTTTTTAAAGCGTATTTTAAGGTAAAAAAAATTATACAGGCACCAAGTTTTGGATTGTTGGTGAGACATAGGTGTGTCTATACATTAGCCCACAAATAAAAAGCAAGTATAAGAAGAGGGATATTCAGCAGATCACACTTAAGAATCCATCAATGTTAAACCTGAACCTGATGCCTCTTCACACACACACACACACACACACACACACACACACACATGCGTGAGGCCATTTGAAGAAGAGTCAGGAAAGAATGGAGGAGTGCCTTTGGTAAGGGCAAGTCTAGTCTTTCTTAATCTTCTAAACAACTCTGGGAGGTAAGTAGTGCTGGTTCATTTATAGTTACTGAAACTCGAACATGTTAAATGATTTGATTGAAGTGCTCATAAGAATCAGAATTGGGATCCTAATTCAAGCCAAATCTATTTCTCCCAAAGGCTTCCAATTTAACAAGTCATTCCCTCGCTATTCTGGCAATTTTAATAACCAATGCCATGTTGGCGTTACTGAACAGTAAACAATTATTTAATAAGTGATATATAACTGACCATTATTACAGGAAAAAAAGTGTGACTTTACTAGGAAGTCACTGAATGGGTGACTATGTGAAGAAGTGGACACTGGTTCTAATACTTGGCAAGGCACATGCTTCAATGTGGAAGGAATGTCCTACATAGATAGATAGCTGTTCACAAAATCATCAGATTAAAAGTACATGTAGGGATGGGGTTGTGGCTGAGTGGCAGAGCGCTTGCCTCACACACGTGAGGCACTGGGTTCAATCCTCAGCACCACATAATACCACAATACCACAGCCCTTCATTCAAAACGACTGCCTCTTTTAAGATTCAGATTAGGTACAGTCTCCTTCAAGAACACTTTCTAGAGTAGGATGATTCACAGGGACCTCTCCATTTCTTAAATCATATTGTTCTTATAATTTGATCTTTATCATGTTAGATTTATATGTATATATATGTGTGTATGTGCATGTGTGTGTATATACATATATATACATATATATGTGTGTATATATATATATATGTATGTATATATATATATATATATATATATATATCCTTCCATGTTTATTTTCCAACTTGATAAAAAGTTTCTCTATGGCAAGGATTATAATTTATAATTGGTTTATAGCTTAAACTTCAATAGCACCTGACATAAAACTAACTATATAGCAAGTACTCAAAAAATATGAATTCATTTATTAATGGATTTATTAAAGTCAAATACCTACATGGGACTGGAAATATTGAATTCAATTTATTTTATAAATTCATCACAAAAACTCAGCATGTAATATATTCATTTAAATGTTCGAATTGCTAAACTTCTCCCAAAGAGAAATTTACTAATAGCTTATAGTTTGCTAGCACATTTTTAAAAATCAAGACTCTAATTTAAACTCTTCAAGATATGAAATTTACCTAATCATGCTAATAGTACTAACATAGATTTCTTTGGTATTTATTTCTTATGAAATCTCTGAAAGTCATCTTTACAAGAAGTAGCAGGAGCACTTGAATAAAAACTAAATGTTCTCTCTGGATTCTAGAGAGTTCATCATAAATGCTGAGCAGGGGACAGCCTCTAAAATAGCACTACTCAATCTATTTCATTTATATTGCAAGGCATTTGAAAATGGCATATTTTTATGTGCTGAACCAATTTGATTTCTTTGTATGATCTGCCATTCACACTTTTTCCACTCAACTCTGATTTTAATAGTGATGATATATAATGACAAACACATGAATGAAAGTGATACAAAATCTATGTTGCTATTATTCTTGACAGAAACAATATGCTACTACGGAATTTTGTTATTAAAATTTATTCCATGATAATTTTAGGAAGAGAACAGACGGAGTATCTTGACTATGTTAAAACAGCAGGAGTAGGCATTGACAACCTTTAGTGACTAGATATTTCTAAACTGAAAATTCATTTAGGGCATTTTAATTTTTGTTTAGCTATGTATCCCCCAAGCATAGGGTACTACCTAATATGTATGTGTTCCTTAAGTGCTTAATAGGATATATTATTGGAGTTATGATGCTAATTTCATGAAGGAGCAGCAAAGAAGATGCCTCTCTATAATATTGGGAAAAAAACACTATGCAGACAAACTGATCATACCCCAACTTAATTGTAACTACCAATGGAATACCAGTAGGGTAAAGAGGGACTGTGAGTTTGCCACTACACCATTCCCAGATCCAGAGGGCTTGAATATCAATGTTGAGGCATGCCAGGTCTCAGTCTCAAGAGGAAGTAGAAAAATAGCTCTATGGCTCAGAATCATAAAAACACATGGTAATGCCTGAGGAGTGTTGAGCTCTTACGATGCATCAGTCTTGCACTAAGTGCTCTGCAGGCATTACCTCATCTTAACTCCATCACAAACCTACGAGGTAGATATCATTTTATGTCCACATCACTTCCAAGGTACCGAGAGCTTTGGGGCATTAACCTACTGCTTTCATGCTTAACTTTCCTTTGTACTGCCTCTGTCATTTTAGTCCTCTTTCTCCAAAATAATTTCTCTCCATGGGACCTTATCTTAGTATTTGTTCTCTAACAAATGTTATGGCCTAAATCTCAACCAACATTGGCCACATTTCCAAAAACTGCTAATGTGACTCAATCCATTTGTCTACAATCTTAATGCAACCAGTAATTTTTTGTATTACCTTGGCTCACTCTCTTCCCTTGTGAAATATTTTTTCTTTACGTAATATTGGAATCATTATCAAATATAGGTCGTAATCCTGAACTTCATCTCAATCTTCTCTACCCTAATTATATCAAAATGCTAATGTCTGAATTGAACTTTGTCTTCTTGTGATATAAGCAACCTGCCTATCTCACCCTCAGTATTAAGCTCTAGTTTTAACTCAATATTCTAGACTCCATACCATGTCTACCTCCCATAATGGACACTGCGTACCTTCTGGCTCACGGGGCCCATCTTCCCAGGACCCAGCCAAGTTGGCTCTGCTCCTGGGTTCCCTTAGCGTCCATTCTCATATACAGGGAGGTCACTGCTATTTCCTTCTCCCCAGTTAAATGAACTTTCAGCAATCTGTCTGGCTCCACATCCCAAGTGGATGATACTTTGAAACTCACTATTCCCACAGCAGAAGAATTATTCTTGAATGGAAGTATAAATCTATGTCCCAAATTGTAATATAATTAACATTCTCTTTCTACATTCTCTGGTGTCCCCCAACAGATGATGTCTAATGAGTCAAGCTGGCAAGGTCACCCTTAGATACACGTGAGTAGTAGTGAAATATGAATTTAAACTCCTCTGACTTTTCCCATTTATCACTTTCTTCTTCCATTAGGTTTCCTCTACACACACACACACACACACACACACACACACACAGAATATACATATTTATACATATATATAAAGTATATATAAATATATGTGTAAATTATGTATAAATATATAAAACATAAATATATGTACAAATGTATACTTATATGACTTATCTATATACTATATAAATAAATATATATAACATTTTTATATATATATAATATTTATATATTCATAAATTGAGATTTACCTATAAAACTCAAACACTCAAAATTTGGCACCTCAGTTTGGTCTGCCTTCCTTAGGATTCACACTACAACATAAACTTATTTTCTCTTCTCCATTTCACTCAAAACAAGCAAACAGAAAAAACGACCCCTGACTTTTATTCAGCCTGCCTCAGACAAACAAATTCACATACAGTGGCAATTACTTATAATAACCACTTCATGCTTTCTCCTTCTTGATAATAGCTATATATTTAATGAGGACACTTGGAAAGCAAATACCACAAACCAAAAGAATATATTTCTAGTTCTGTGGTTTCAGGAAATGTAATAACAGATAAATTAGAATCAGGGAAATTTTTCCTTACGCTTCTTAATAATACCAACTGTAAACAGCCCTGCTATTTGGCCTTGGAGTTATGATCCAAATTTCATATAAAGATACTCCTTGTTTAGTGAGGAGAAATGATATTTCTTGAGCACCCACCCTGCTCTTGCTCTATCAGATATGCAATCCCACTCACCTCCTAATGACAGTCCTGTGCTGAGCAATGGCTTTTCTTGTCCCCCACTTTACAGTGAAGGAATCTAGGCTTCATCAAAGAGAAAGCACACCTCAAATTTCTTTCAGGTAAGTAGTAAGCCCAGAACTGGACCCCAGGTGTGCCTACGTCCTAACCAGAGTCTTTGTTCATACTATTTAATAGTCTGACTCTTTGATGGAAATGTTACCTAAACAATTGCTCTACATTCCTCACAGACATACAAAAGAGCCTTGCGTATCAGTCACCTTCCAATACCGATAGCTCCATTCATAAGGAACTTTATCTGGTTATTTAATATATCTACTGTGCCTACAATAAAACATGATTCGGGCTGTGATGGGCAGAGTGATGGTCCCTAAAGCTGTCCATGCCCTAGACCCAGAACCTGAGAATATGTTACCTTACATGATAAAAGGGACTTTACAGATGTGGTTAAGGGTTAGGCCTTGAAATTAGAAGACCATCCTGGATTATTCAGGTGGGCCCATTTAATCATATTAATCTTAAAAGAGAAGAACCTTTCCAGTCTTTGGTCAGAGGGATAGATGGGAGGACAGAAGGGGGATGTAATGTTTCTGGCTTTGAATATGGATGAAGGAAGGACTCACAATTCTTGAATTGTAGGTAGCCTCTGGTAGCTGTAAATGACAAGAAAACAGATTCACCTGTAGAGTCTCCAGAAAGGAACACAAGGCTTACCAAGATCTTTTGCTCAGTGTGACCTGCATCAGATTTCTGACTTACAGAACTGTAAGGTAACGTGTGTGTTGTTTTAACCCCCAAGCTTGCAGAAATTTGTTACAACAACAATACAAAATTAATATAATGGCTTTATATGTGTACATTTAATAAGTGAATTGATCCACAGGTTCAACTTGCTTCCATAAACTGGTTACCCCCATCAAAGATCAGAAGTATGAATTTTCATTTGCTCTTTTAGGACTAGCCAGATTCTCCTAGAGTTTGCTAAATTGAGATTTTGTGATTCAGTGAGATTTACATCTATTTAATTTTGTTTTATATTGCATGTATTAACCATTGTTCGATATATGATCATCTTCAGGTAGTTTTCTTTTTTAAAAAATATATATTTTTAGTTGTTGATAGATCTTTATTTTATTAATTTATATGCAGTGCTGAGAATCGAACCCAGTGTCTCACACATGCCAGGCAAGCGTACTACCACTGAGGCCCAGCCCCCAGCCCAGTAGTTTGCTTTTGTTTGTGGTACTGGAAATTGAACCCAGGGGTGCTTTACCAATGAGTTATACTCCCAGTTCTTTTTATTTTTTATTTTGAGACAGGGTCTCACTAAATTACCCAGGCTGGCATAGAACTTGTGACCCTCTTGCCCGACTAGCTGGGAATATAAGTGTGTGCCACCATACCTGGCTCATCTTCACGTGGATAAAAATCACAAAGAGTCATGTAACAAGGGCTTTGAACTTGATTATACTGGGTTTTCTTCCCCCACCCTCCCAGCTCTACATTATCTCGTGGCCATCAGATCAGACTGATTACCATTGTCCTAAAAGGACACAAGAATAGAGATAATGAATTATTTGAGATTGCCAAACCATATTCTAGTGGAGACAATGATCTTCAGATATGACAGACCAGTATCTGACATGCCCTAGAAAAAAGTTATTTGTTTGCTTTAAGTTTTGAAAGAACTTGAAAGACTTTCGCACTTTTCTACTTAACCAGAATTTTTAAGTGCAATATTCATAAAAATATATTCTCTGGCCCCCATACATGGCCTAAGAACATTTAAAAATGCAAACAACATCATGATTTGTGGACCTTCAGACATTTACAGAACATTTTGTCCAGCAGCTTCAGAATACACATTCTTCTTATCGGCATGTGAAATGCTCTCCAGGATAGACCATATGGTAAACCACAAAACAAGTGTCAATAAATTGTTTTTAAAATTAAATCATACTATGCATCTTCTCTGACCACAATGGGGAAAAAACTAGAAATCAGTGAAAGGAACTTTAGAAAATGTACAAATAACATCAAAACTAAACAACATGCTCTTGAATGAACAATAGGTCATCAAGGGAATCAAAAGGGAAATTTAAATACACTATTTTTAAGCTGAAAGAACACCTTATCTAGCAAATGCAAAACAAATTTCTAAAAAATCATTTGTGAATTCTCAAAGGTGAACAACAGTGAATAAAAACAGACCAGAAGCACTCAAAAGAAACAGCAAAATCTTCTAAGAGACACATTGACTTGAAATCAATGCATAAGCTGATTTAGAAAAAAAAAAAAAAGTCCCAGGTTTGTCTCTTTTGGAATACCAGGGTTTAGAAATAAAGGAAGAAAAGAAGGAAATCACAAAGGAGGAAGGAACAGAATAAGAAGGAAGATATGGCAAAGAAAATAAGAAAGAAGAAATAAAGATGAATTTCATGACTTCTTTTTCTATTTCTTTGAGAAATGTCATTGGGATTTTGATTGGCATTGCATTAAATCTGTATAATGCTTTTGGTAGTATGGACATTTTGACAATATTAATTCTACCTATCCAAGAACAAGGTAGGTCTTTCCATCTTCTGAGGTCTTCTATGATTTCTTTCTTTAGTGTTCTATAGTTTTCGTTATAGAGGTCCTTCACCTCTTTTGTTAAGTTGATTCCCAGGTCTTTTCTTTTATTTTTTTGATGCTATTGTAAATGGAGTAGTTTTCATCATTTCCCTTCAGAGGCTTTGTCACTGATGTACAAAAATGCCTTTGACTTATGGGTATTGATTTTGTATCCTGCTACTTTGCCGAATAGTTGCAAAAGTTTTCTGGTAGAGTTTTTTGGGTCTTCTAGGTATATTATCATGTCATCAGAAAATAGTGCTAATTTGAGCTCTTCTTTTCCTATCTGGATCCCTTTGATTTCTTTCATCTAATTGCTCTGGCCAGAGTTTCAAGTACTATGTTAAATAGCAGTGGTGAGAGGGGGCATCCCTGTCTTGTTCCAGTTTTTAGAGGGAATGCTTTCAATTTTTCTCCATTTAAGATAATGTTAGCTTGAGGTTTTGCATAGATAGCTTTTATAGTGTTGAGATATGTTCCTGTTATTCCTAATTTTTCTAGAGCTTTGAACATAAAGGGGTGTTGTATTTTGTCAAATGCTTTTTCTGCGTCTATTGAGATGATCATATAAAGAAATGGAAGGGATCCGGTGTGGTGGCGCACACCTATGATTCCAGTGGCTTGGGAGGCTGAGGCAGGAGGATCACAAGTTCAAAGCCAGCCCTCAGCTACTTAGTGAGGCCCTAAGCAACTCAGCAAGACCCTCTAAATAAAACATACAAAAGGGCTGGGATATGGCTCAGTGGTTAATCCCTGGTACCAAGAAAAAGAAGGAATGGAAGAAAGAGAGAGAGAGAGAGAGAAATGGAATGGAGGGAAAAAAGGACAGGTAGTATTTAGGAAGTTATATCAACTGAAATAAAGAAAATTGTATATACTGCTTCTAAAAATAGAACTGGTATAGTTTAGTTTTCTTTGTGAGAATTGCTGCCAAGATTTTCCAAGCCACTGAGATTCAGTGAATTTAGCACTAGGCCTAAATTTCTTGTAAGGCCTAAATCCCACTTTCTGTAATACTTGGGCAGTAATGGGCCTTGGCTTGTAGCTCCCTTTAACAAATAGTCTATAGTAACACTGGCTCCATTCAGGGATGCTTTCCACCTCTAGTGCCCAAAGTGTTAACGTGGAGATGAGCAGAACGGAATGATTTAGGGCACTGAATCCAGATGCCCTAAATCCTAAACCCTTCCCCTGTTGGATACTCAGAGATTAGGCTGAATGAAAATGAAACTCAGGGCTCAAGTACAAAATGGATATGGGGGAGGGAGTTCCAAGGAAAAGGATGGGCTTTCCTGTGACTAGGGCATGGGAAGGAAGGAGAGTGTTTATGGTGCATCAGTAGCAACCCCATCCCCCAAAGCATGAGAATGTCCAATGAGATAGTATGGCCCTCGGGGGCTGAGGGACTGATCACACAAAAAAGGAAGCCTTGATAAAGATGACAGAAGGCTCCAGGCCCTTCAGAAAACTTCAACCATGATGACACCTGATGGTTACGACTACCGGCAGAGTGGTGACTCTGCTGGGCTACAGGTGTGGCCCCAGCTCCACTCCAGAGAGCTACCTCTCAGTTACTCGTGCATTGTTCCAAAATGTCACGGTGGGCCCCTGGTTCCCTTCCACCATTGCCAGCTCAGGCAGGACTCAGGAATCCCAGGCTCCAGAGCCTGGTTATTCTAAGACCAAACCCTTCTCCCATTCCCATTGCTGCCACCCAGTTGCCGACAGGACCCACCGTCAGTGAGCTGGAACACTACTTCTGTCACTGCGCAACTTTCAACACAGCTGCTTCAGTAACCATATGTGGCTTTTATTTACACACACATCTCTTTCTCTTACGATGCATGTGAACATCATGCCAACTGGATTGAAATGAACTTCCCAATCAGCTTCATCGCAGCACCCAGATCCTGTCTTCTCTCTGGCACTCACACTGTCACTTGGTACAGCGCACTCCGTGGAAGGCCTTCTGCAATTTACTCTTAGGGGCCTCCAGTTTTTCCTCCCTGTAATTACATTTTGACCAGGCTCGTCCCTGCCCTGCCAAGATTACATGTCACCAAAACTCAAAGTTTAACAGTAGAACAGGGTTGTTTTCAGAAAGATCTTTAGCGTGTTTGTAAACCAGAGGATAGAACAGGTGTGGGCATAAGGGAACAGTCCTAAGGTGAAACTGTGCCCACCATGTTCATGGAAGAAAAATAGAGGCCATTATGGCTCTGGAATAGTGACTAAAAAGAAGACAGGATGAGAGTGGGTTAGCAAAAGAATGAGAAGGAACCAATAGAAGGGAGTGGGTATAATTAATTGATAAGAAGTTAGCCATGAGGGAAGATGGATACTACACTGATGATATTCTGTTTGCCATCTGGATAGCTTGCATACTGCTTTAAATGTGGGCTTTTCTTTATCAGATTTTTTTTGGGGGGGGGAGTGACCAAAGATTATAATATCATTAGAGCTCTTCATCAATATTTCTGATTCTCTAAGTACATGATAGGACAGAGCTTGATTTCTCACCACACAACCTCGTGCAGGAGTGACGTGTGTCATCTCCAGGTGGAAGTTTGAGGAATTAGAGTGGAATTCACTACACTCTCTTTCCACCTGCATTGGCAGCAATAACCTTCGAGACATGAGCTGCTCCATCAGTCTGGGTTTTGGAGTGAAGACACATGAGCCAGAGTCTCCAGTCAACTCAGGATAGGCGAGTCACATGAATAGGGACTAAAACTTTGTGGCTAAAGGCAAATAAGATCTTGGGATTCCTTGTTACCATAGTATAACTTCTTTTAATTTGACACAAAAATCTATCATATTTACTCATGTTTTTAACAATACATAGCAAAGGAGGAAATTTTAAGGACAGAATCTACATTCAAGTTATCTAAATATTATCACCTAATGTGAGGTTAATAATACATCTATCCTATCAACTGTAAGAAGCTACAAAATTACATCCAAATGCTATTTCCTAAAGCCATGTCATGTTTTACGTATATTGTATTTCATTATCCTAATTGACTGTAACTCCCATGCAAGTGACGGTTTTAAGGTTAAAAAAAATCATATCAGCCTCTAATTACATAATTTAAAAAAAACCATGAAACAGGTATATTTCTAATTCCTTTAAGAACCCCTTTCTGCTTAAGAAAACTTGAGGACTTTTTTTGTGTAAAGAAACAAGTAAAGTTATATGTCATGTTTATAAGCAGCCACTGACTTGATATTAATAGGATAATTTTGGATCTTTAATCTTTTGGTCAAAACAAATTTGGAATATTACAATAGAAATTTTCCCTAAACCCACCTTTTAAAAAAGGAAACCACAATTGACCTTTTTGGATGAGTTTTTAAGCAGAGAGACACAGCCAAAATCATTTGTGTTGAATAAGAAGAAAATTTCATCTTTACTATGTTAGAAATTAACTCTTCGACAACACACATATTTTTGCAAAAATTTCAATGGGTTTTTCCATTCTCAGCAGTTAGATTATGGTGTTTATTTTTGTGATTCACTCTGATACTGCCTAGAGCTTTTTCTAATCATTCCTTGGCTGGTTTGAAATAATTTCCTTTTACCATTTTTTCCATCAAGGATAAAGACAAATAGTATTGATATTCAATCATTATGCCTCCTTTAGATTTTAAAAACAATTTCCATTTATAGTATGAACTAGGCAGATCCACACCGCTGGAGTCTGTTTCTTTTTATAATCCCTGGGGCCTTTGGCATAGGATGGTGTTCATTTGCAAACCGTCTGCTTTGTGCTATCTCTCTGCTTAGTCTATAGAAATTTTCCACTAGGAGAACCAAAAGGCCACGAATCTCTCATATTCTCTATGGGCAGGCAGCAATGTGGACAGTAGACAGAGTGTGGAAGCTGAGTATATTTTGGCAGGAAGCCAGGTTACTAGACAGTTCTTGGCTACATTGAGAGCTGCTATGTATTTATCTGTGATTGAAAGATGTGTAAATCATAGATCCAGCAGAAGTGCTTACACACAGTAGTCACCTTGTAAAAATGAGTGATTCTATAGCTTTTATTTGACATTGTTCTTATGTACACATATGAGCAAACTCTAGAGAAAATACCCACTTAAAACATAGCTGTGACACTTACTTTATGCCCTTGGAAAAATCATCTCATTGCTTATCTGACAACATACTTTCAAGATATTTCTCTCTCTCTTTTTCAAATTCCTCCTTTAAAACTGGAGATCTAGCAGAGAAGAGTAATCTTTACTTCTCTCATGAATGAGGTTATTTTTCTAAATGTCTGAATGGTGGTCACTGTTATAATTATTATATTAAAATAATATAGCAGATTGGAGCTTGAATTCCATTCCAAGGCTGTATGGGTCCCTTATTCTCATCTACATCTAGTTGTGCAATTTTACCAAGTATCTTCCCTTTATATCCTTATGTGTTTCTGTAAAAATAGAATTATTAAGAAAAAGTAAAGATTTAGACAGTCTAGCACAAAGGAACTGCTGTTTGTGTGTTTTCCATTCTTACTCAGAAAAAAGTAACACCTTATTGCAGAACATTTACTTGTAATATAATCCATTGCAAGAAAAGATAAATATAGTGGTAAGGTTATGCTGAAGTTGTCCACATTTCCAGAATAAAATATTCAGTTAAACACCACAAGCTGAGGGGGGCCACTACTTCGACAGACAAGTTAAACAGCATTCCACCCTTATAAATCTTTCCTTATCTACTTAACAAACCCTGATTTTTTTATTTCCAGATTAGCTTTCACCACGACCCTTTGGTCATGAGTCATTGGAAGAAAGACTTTATCTCCATTGCCCTAAATCTAGAGTCTGTGAAAAGAACACTACAAGCCTCCCTAGGGACCTGTGTGCACTTGGCAATGCAACAGTACAGCATCCTCACTGAAGCAGAATGGCCTGCTGAGTCACTATTGCTGAGCTCCACAGTGCAACACAGTTAGAAGCTTATTAGTATTGACCTCTTTGTCATAAACATCAACTCACTTTATTCATTCATTTATTCATTCATTCAATTAATCAACTAATAAATGAGTTAAGCAAAGACAGATATTAAGACATTAACTTCAGCAAAAGAGCACAAAGTAATTAGTATCATCTCATTGAAGATAATTAAAAATGCTAGGAAAAAAATATATATGTTAGATTTCTTAAAAACGAAAAACTAATAGGATAGTGAAGAATTTTCTGACCAAAACCTAAGGAAGTGAAAACCAGGAAGATAAGTCTGGCACTAAAAATTCCTTTAACCTAAGGACATCTAATTATTTGAGGAAAAAGAACAATCAAGACAGATTTGTGTTTTTGTAGACTACTGGAGTTGTCAAGGCCAATTTGGGACTCAATAAACCAGTCCCAAATTTCAACCCCGAAAAAAACAAAACAACTTAGTTAATATACATAAAGTTAGATACAGCTGAAGATAGAATTCATAAACTGGAAAATAGTAAAGAATTATACATAATGTCTGACAAATTGACAAATACAAAATAAAAAGACATGGAGAATACAGTGAGCAAAAGGATGAGTCAGAAGGAATAAAATTAAAGGTAGTCTTTAAAGATACAATTAATAATTAATTCCCATAACAAAGGAGAAATATCAATTCACAGTTCCAAAAATTCTAAAAAAATCTCCATCAGGATAAAAAAAATTCTTATTAAGTCACATTATAATAAAACCATAGAAAAACAGATAAACAACACAGTTCCATCCCCAAAGCACTTCTGACATGAAAAGTTGGGGGTTATGGTAGAGAATTTAGCAGATACATATCAGCCCTGTTTTATGGTTTGCTTTAGTTTGGTTTGGTTTAAATATTGCAAAATCAAGCTCTATGTGCCTATCACTTCTTCCTTATTTACTTAGGTACAAAAGAACAATTTCACTTTTTCATTAACTCATGATGCAATTGTAAATACCCAGGAAGGGTCGAGCTCCCCTGCTGCCCTGCAGTCCCATAGGGATACACAAAACAGAAGATGCAAATCTGAAAAACCAAGGAAACTTTGTAAGTTCTCAAAAATTGCAAATGTAACTCATTTTCCTGTCAGCAGTCCTAGAAGGGATATCCACAAAAAAGCCCAAACACACACACACACACACACACACACACACACACACACACACTTCTAAAGAAAGTGCACAGATGGTATTTATCTACTTAACAAGTTAACATTGAATGCATTTTTCTTAACAGTACACATTTAACAAAAAATACACTTGAAATGTAATTATTTTCATTTCCAAATAGAAAACAAAAACTGTGTCTCATAATTTCTTAGTACCAAGAAGAGTGTTTTACAAACTGGAAACTGGGCACACATGATATATGTTGTGTTTATTTGCAGTATAATATGAAGTTTATCATTTATTCTCTAACTCCAGTATTTTCATAGGTAGCATGATGTACTGGACCAATATAGTTTCCAGTTCTAGTGGCAACCCTACTCTGGCCTCAGTTTCCTTATCAAAATACTGGTATAATAAACAGCAATGGGACTGAATATATGATATGACATATATTTGAGACCCACTGTCCAAGGTAATATCCCTCTTAACTCTACATATGTCCTTCAGTTACTGCCTTGTAATGCAATAGACTCTGAACCTAGATTGCTTGGGTTAGAATCCTGGTTCTAACATTTACTATGTGATGATGAGAAAGTTAGTTAAATTCTCTATGCCTTAGTTTCCTAATATATAAAATGAAGATGGGTAAGGCATCCAACTTTTAAGGTTGTAGAAATGTAAATGAGTATGTAAATAAACACATGTAAATATATACCATCAACAAATATATAAAAATAAATTTAAGAAATGATGTATATAATAGCAGCATGAAATATAAAATACTTAGTAATAAATATGATTAGTAAGATTCCTACAAAAATAATACACAGCATTTCTGAGAAAAATTAGACCTAAATAAATAGAGGAATATATCATGTTCTTGATTTAGAAGATTCAGTAATGGTTATCTCCAAATTGATCTAAAATGTCAGCATACACCCACATGCAAAAATAAATTTTAAGATATAATTATAGAAATTTTAAATCTTTTTCTAAATGACAAAAAGTAACTAAAACAATTTTAAATAAGAAGAACAAAGGGGAATGATTTATACATTTTATAAAAAGTCTATGTAATTAAAACAGTATAATATTGCTACAAGGATGAAAATGGTCCAGAAGAGAAACAGAACAAATGAGAAAATGCAAAACAGACACATACATAACAGAATGTTTGACTTGTAACAAAAGTGATACTGCAAAATAGTAGGGAAACTATGGATGTTTTAATAAATAATGGTTGGCCAACTGGATTCTCATATGGAATCAAATGGACATTAACTCCAAACTCTCAACAGTGAAATTTTGATGTTACAAAAAATACTTTGGTCAAGCCAGGTATGGTGGTGCATGCCTGTAATCCTAGCATCACAGGGGGATTTTGAGTTCAAAGCCAGCCTCTGCAAGCATCTCATTGTGAGCCTATCTCTAAATAAAATACAAAAAAAAAAAAAAAAAATAGGGCTGGAGATGTGGCTCAGTGGTTGAGTGCCCCTGAGTTCAATCCCCAGTACCCTCCCCCCACTAAAAAAAATACTTTGGTCAAAAATTTTAAAAATACATATGCCAGCCTTTTATAACTGATAATACTATGCTTTAGCTCTAACAATGCAATCATCATCATAAGCTACATCTGCAAGGAATCTCTAAGCAAAAATTTAAAACAAAAAACAAAAAAAAAAAGATTAAACCTACTCTCTGGTCTCTAAAACTATATAAATCAATCACCTTATTGTGACTGGGAGTTTATTCTAAATAACATGAGATATAATAGAGAATTCTAGGGAGCAGAGACGTGATCTCTTCCTAGGGAATTAGGAATTTAATGGGGAAACAAATTGTAATCAAGTACTTGAATAAAATGAATAGAATGTATTATCAATCCAATGTATTAAATGATTATACTAAATTAAGAGTACAGATTGCAAAGAGAAAGAAAACAGTGTAGATGGGCTCTGGGTAAGGAACATTTTCTGGAGGAGGTGGTTTAAGCAAGACTATGAAGAATATATTTAGGGGAGCTCAAGCATCACAGGCTAATGGTTAGATACAGCTGCAGTGTTTATTACCATGGAATAAATGTTGTTGGATACAGATTGTGTAAGAAGAGTGCAAAGCACTGAAAATTCTGAGCTAATAAATGATATTATTTGCTCACTCAATGAAACAATTAACCACTCTTGCCTCCCATAACATGCAGCTTAATCTAATTCTGATTTGAATTCAAGTTTGTTCTTCCCCTCCTTATCTTGCCTGCTTGATACTAAGCAGCCTTCTTGAAAGCAAGCATCAACAACCATCTATTTCTTCCAGAATATCCAGCTCAGAGCATTATACGCAATTAGCACTCAATATCTGTATGTTGAATAAATGAATCAATCAACCAATTAATCAATAAAGACAGGCTTAAAAAAAAGACACACACAATGACAAAAGTACAATAAATTCAGAGTTGAAGCAACAGAAAGCAGCACACACGTCAATAAATAAATGTTCATATTTAGATAATCATCTAATACTGTATGCAGTACATAGCTCCAATGACTTGTGAGAACTAAAAGGAGATAATTGGAAATGAAAGATTTTTAAAAAGCAAAACAGGTTCCTAGTGAACATGGAATAAGGGCAATTCTGAATGTATGGGGATCTAGAGAGCTTCAAGGAAGTCAAGGGAGTCAAGGCTGAAGAATTTCTAGCACCTGAAATGGTAATGTATTCTAAATGCTTGGTGTAGCTGAGGCCAGCTTCTTTAGCACCAAGGAACTTGGCATTTATATATGCTCACCATAACTGTATTTACTTTTTTTGGAATTAATAGATAAATCTAGTGTTGTAATTAGTTTGGGAAGTCATGAGATAAAACATGCTCTGTAAGAAGCAAATTATATACGTTCAACCAGTTAGCTATATTCAGCTTCTAATCATTACTACTAAAAATATTCAAAAATATGCAATAAAAAAGAAAGCATTCATTTTTCTTATAGCTTTTAACCAACTTAATGATGCTTAAAGTAATTTCTGGTATATTTAAATGTAGAGGCATTACCATGCAGCTTTTATAAAACAGACCTGAGTAAATCCTGCCTCTAGACTCTGATCAAGTTGAATTTCCTCTTTGCCCACCAGTGCTGAGAGCAATAAATGACTGATGTGCATACACCACTCTGCACACTATCTAGCTCATAGTAGGCATTCACTAAGTGCTCACTTTCCTCTTTTCTTACATTTATTCTAAATCAGTTAAAACGTAAGGGAACATGCCATGGATCATGTGAAGATGTGTATCTTCCATAAAGATATTTTGCTTTCATATAACACTGACCCTACTAAGCAAGTATTTTCGTATATAATAAAAATGTACCCATAATAATTAAATTAAGTTATAATAAAAATTATTTTTCATAACTTGGTATATAATCTTTCTCATTTTTAACTTCTTGGCATCCCACTTATTCCAAATAGATGTATTCCTTTTAGGGGGTCAAATGTATAATCTACATCACCAACATCAAATAAAACTACTGCAAACCTTGGTTGCTCTTATAGAACTGAAATAGCAAGAAAATAGCTTCGTGCCAGGTTTAGCACTACATGGGATATAATGGGAATCTCTGATGAAATCCAAGTATCTGTCTCACCACACGTGCATTCTATACATAGAAAGAATAAACTGGATCAAACACCAGTTTTATCTTGGGATCCTAAAACTGAATATGGCTGGTCGACTCTTGTAGTTGATGTGTCACAAAAATTTACCAAAAAAGAGAATGATAGGACATACTTCTAGCAGGAAAACACTCTTGTTTTGTTGCTGTGGCTTTCATAGGACTCAGTGTGCTACCCATAATCAGTAATTATATTATCATAATTATGTGGGTTTCTAAATGTCATAAGTCTAATTTATATATTATCTAATTACCCATATCATTATAGACTACTTCTTTCATTGATGTTTTGGCACAAATAAATAAATAAATAGTTATTAGAAAGTGAACTAAACTGCCTCTGCTAAGTACTGAGGTCAGATTTTTTAAGTCCAACATTATTATTTAACGTAATTATTCACATGTATAGTAAGAGATCAATTTATTATATTCAACAAACAAAAACAAGCTATGTTCTATTAAACATGAAGTTTTAAGGTATAGAGTATTTGCAGTTATTAATGGAAACAGTGTAAGCGCTACCTTTTCTGCTTGTGCCTATAATAGTCCATTCTAATACATCTGTCTTAACACAGCATGTGCTTCTTCTGAGCAGACTGTCAGTTATATGAGAGGTTTCCTCTTTTCCCTTCTCTCTCTTGCCGTGACTACTGCTGTTTGATAGATGCTGTGTGAGGGAGGATGTGTGTTGGGTTGATGTGTGGTGTGTAAAGAAAGTACTGCATTTGCAAATAAATGACTAAAATTCCTTCCTGACAAAAAGAAGTGTGAGGAATGAACTCTCTGATGATACTTACAGTGGATACACAGACCACAACAGTGTCCGCAATACCTTGATTTCTCTTTGACAAAAAAAAGTGTCCATTAGTCACCAGTGAAAGATAATCCCTAGGTAAGAACAATGTCAATTTTGTGTGCATCCCTGCTGCCCCTGAAATTCAAGCCTATGAAGATGTTCGCTTCTCTGATGTTCTCTGGGTCCATAACTGAAAAATAAAATACATAGGTGGTTTTTTGTATCTGAAAAACACAAGTGGAATATTGTGAGGCCCAGGTGAAGGGGCAGGCAATCTTTTCTTGGGGAAAACTATGGATGTAGTTCATAAAAGAATATCTGATTTGAAATATACATGCTGAGATTAAGAATGATAAGATTTCCTCTACAAAACAGCAATGCCAACTCAAACTCAAAGAGCAAATTTAAATTGCAGCATCAGAAACCTCTTGTACCATTTTACATAATGCCTGCTATGGAATTAATAACTGCATGTGTTACATAATTCTGGAAAGATTTAACATCTGATTCCAAAGAGAGAGGAGAAACTGCAAAATATGGAAAGCTATTAGAAAATTAACTGCCATGATTCTCAAAATCTGGCCTTCCTTAAGTTCAATAGAGAAGTTCCTTTTTTCCCCTAAATACTTACTCAGTTCATCCCAAAGCATCTTAAGTTATGGTTAATCTAGTAAAAGGCAAGAGTAATATTTTTTAAACTTAAAAAAATGATTTTCATAGGACAGGAAGTACAAAGAGCAGTAGAAAAAGCAAGAAGGCACACACATAGGTGAAAGAAAGGGAAGTGGTGGAACAGCAGGTGTTTTAGTCAGCTTTTTCGCTGCTGTGACTAAAAGACCTGATGAGAAAAACGTTAAGGAGGAAAAGTTTATTTGGAGCTCACCATTTCAGAGGTCTTAGTCCAAAGACAGTTGGCTCTATCCCTTGGGGCTATTGGTGAGGCAGAACATCATGATGGAAGAGTGTGGCAGAGGGAAGCGGCTCAGGTGATAAGCAGAGCGCAGTAAGAGACTCTACTGCCCAGTACAAAATATATACCCCCAAAGCCACGTCCCTTCAGCCACACCCCCACCTGCTTTCAGTTACCACTCAGTTAATCTCATCAGGTGATTAATTCACTGATGAGGTTAAGGCTGTCATATCCCAATCATTTCTCCTCCAAACCTTCTTGCAGGTCTCACACCTGAGCTCTTGGGAGACAACTAATATCTAAATCATAACAACAGGTTGATGTTCTTGCTACCTAGGATGCTCATTCAGATTATAAAACAGAAAGTAAGGTCAGCATATTTAATGTCCAAAAAGAAAAAAATAAAATCATTGATGGTTAGAAAATCATTTTGCTTTTCAACAAAAACCATTTTTTGCAACAATGGGTAAAATATTTAAGTTGGATTTTTTTAAAAAACTAAATTCTTTAGTCCTAGGGTTGCTTCTTTATTTATATTTCAGATTCAGATTTTTAACTGAATTTATATGGAGTGCTTAATTCTTTGTCACTGATTTCAAATATACCTAGTTTTGTTTTTCTATAAAATGGAACTTTGGTGTATTGCCAGGGTTCTCCAGAGAAAAGAACTAAGAGGACACGTGTATATTCAGAAAAAGAGAGAAAAAAATATTTATTTTAAGGAACTATGATTAAGGAATCTACTTAGCATAGGTAAAGACCTGCAGAGTAATAGGCCAGCAGGCTGGAAACCCAGGAAAAAGGCCCACCCACATTGTGGGGGGTAATACTGATTCAAATGTTAATCTCATCTAAAATACATTCAAGAAACACCTAAAATAATGTTTGATCAAATATCTCGGTATCACTCTCTGGCCAAGTCTACACAGAAAATTAACCATCACACTTGATAATCCAGACACCTTCACAAGGTTTATATTGTCCTTTTTAATTTATTCTTTTCTTCAATCTCTTTCTTTCCAGACTTAAAGCATGTGCATTCTTGGCCTCATGGGAAAGTTCATACTTATATATCTCCATAAATGGCATGCTTCAGAAATGACCTTGAACTGCTCAATGTCATTTTCAGTTGGAGCCAAGAAATGCTAGTTACTACTGTCTTGTGAGTGTTTGGGGATTTTCATAGCCATGTTCGTGGAATCTGATTCAAGAATTTTTAGAAAAATTTATTTTTATATAACATAGTCTTTCTCTAAGATATACTCTAGTAATATAATCTTCAGAATTTTTATTTCTTCAAAGGTTCTCATTTATTATATTTTAAACCTCTATTTTATAATTTTTAAAACAATTTTTAAATGCTTCTAAAACATTAATTTTTCTTATTTTTAAAAAAATTATTTTTCATCCATTAGTAATAACTTATTCTAAAACTTTCTAATCATCTTTACCTTTTGGTAATAATTATATTTGATTAATCAATGTATTAAATTGCTTTTTCATCTATGACATCTGTCCATTACATCAAATTCAATTCATCTTGTACTGAAACATCCACAGTACCTTTCAGCATACCAACACATATTCTTGAATCAAATGAATCTTCAGAATTGGCTGTGTCCAGTGTTGCCACGCTGTAGCCGTGGGAATGTCTTGCGGAGTCAAGCATTCCATGTGCATGAGAGTTGGCTTCTTGGACATCCCTAGAATTCTTGGAAAGCAAATGTTATAAACAGAGAAATTGAGAGTGAGAAGAGGTTATCTATACCAAACTTCTCATCTTCACATGAGCCAAGTGAACCCTGAGAAAGAAGGACAGAGACGAACCCAAGGTATAGGCTCTAGGTCTCAGGACCAGGAGCCAGGGATTCATTCATGCGGCATCCTTCTCTGTTTCTGAACTGAAGACACAGGTAAGTCAAGTAGATGGTCCTATACTCTCTTTAAGTGACAGTCATGGTCCTCTTAGAGAACATGTGTCAAGTGAACTTTACAACAACTTCACTTACTTAGAAACAACACAATAATAATAATGTCAGTGTAAAAGGTAGAAAACATGGTAGCTAAACTCTCTCCTGCCGGTGCTTTGTTAATTACATATTGTTCTCCTGCCTCAGTTTCCTCTTCAGAGAAATGAAACTGATGAGAACCTCATTAGGTTCTCTCTAGCATTTATCAGTTAATAAAAATAATGATCATATAATATCTACATAAAAATGCAAGCTAAGTGTGGATTAACTGCTTTCAGAATTAGATCATTCCATATAAGAAGCTAGACTATTCCAATGTGAAAAAATACACTATCCTATGTGAATTTTTACAGAATTTCCATTTTAAACTACTCTATGTGAATTTCCATACTAATTACACTTACTTCCAAACAAGCTACTCTAGAAGCAAAAAGAAAAAATAATGAGTATAGAATATATATTGTTATATACATGCATACATGCCTACAGAGAAAGACTCTTCAGTTTGACCTATAAATGGACAATTTTTAATGTTAGCCATTTTAGTGGATCCCCAAGTTCTATAGATAAGTATCTTGCATGTATCATAAATAAATATGACAATTATACTATAACTGGTGGTGAGCATTACTCCACTAGTCTCATGTGGTAAAATCATAAAAACTCCACTAGAACATGATGACTCAAAAAATTCAATTACAAAGTGGGTCACATTACTGTAAGCATTGTAGTTATTTGCTTTAACTCCAGTGATCTTCACCCACTCTTAACTTCAGTCATGCCCGCTCCTGTCCACACTCTGCTGAGGTGTTAAGGACTGAATTATGCCTCCCCATTCATATGTGGAAGCCAAAGTGTATCCCAGTATGATTGCATTAGGATCTAGGGTCTTTAAAGAGGTGCTTAAGGTCAAATGAAGCATAAGGATGGGCTCCTAATGCAATATGACTGGTGTCCTTGTATATGAAGAGGAAGAGACACCAGGGTGCACATGCACAGGGAAAAGGCCAAGTGAGAACCCAGCAAGGCCAACGAGTGAGGCCTTGCGGGAAACCAACCCTGTTGGCACCTTAATTTGAACTTCTAGCTTCCAGAACTATCAGAAAATAATTTGGGGTTGTTTAAGCAACCCTGGATATAGTGTTTTGTTACGGCAGCCCTGGCAGACCAGTATACGGGGCATGACCTTTAAAACAAGAAAGTCCAAACCCCTCCTTCACCAAAACAGCCCGTCTTTCCAGCTTGTTACTCTTTCATTCACTCAGCTCCTTAAGAGCTCTAGTCCCTCAATGTCAGTTTTTTCTCACTTTGGTCTTTCTGTTTGAACATCTCCAGCTGGTTCACAGGAGAGGTTCAGTCAGTAGGAAGTCTGTGCCTCTTCCAAGGGACAGCTCACACCTGTGCTAGAAAAAAAGGTAAGGGTGAAACCTATAGCTATCTCATTTAAAAGAATCCTACCAGTATTCTTAACTCACCCTGCTTCACATTTTACACCTACTGCACCTGCCTTACAAAACCCAACCCTAAATTGGTAGCGCCATTTCATTTCTCCTTTCTAACATTTGCTCTGCCAAACACTACAGAGGAAAATCAAACGAGTTTAATTTGATATCACCACAGACTCCTGCTGCCTGTGTTTCTGTTCAATTTCCTTTCCCATTTTCCTCAATTTCAAACATTTCACTCCCTTCTTCAAACTCTGTGTTATTGCCCTCTTCAGGTTTCAGCAAATGACTTTGCCTCCTGCTTCACTGGGGAAATCCAGGGCATCACGATTTGCCTTCCTCACCACATTTAAGGAAGCAAACTTGTCCCTTCCATCCCTGCTCCATAAAGGACATTTTAAAAATCATTTGTTCCCTCTGTCTTCTGTCTTGCTAATTTTTAAAATATCTCAATTTTATCCTATCCCAAACAAGAGTCTTGCTTTCCATTAATAAAAGATCAAGACAAATAAACAAAGAGAATTAAACCCTCAACCCTGCATCTGCTTCCAATAACCATCCTCTTTCTTTTCCTTCAGAGTCTGTTCCAAGGAAGACATTTCCACTGTGGCTCTTCATTTCCTCATCACAATACCGCAACGCCTTCCTATTATGGCTAACCTATTATGGCTGAGTAATATTCCATTATGTACATATACCACATTTTTTAATCCATTCATATGTTGAACGGCATCTAGGTTAGTTCCCTAGCTTAGATATTGTGAATGGAGCTGCTATAAACATTGATGTGGCAGCATCACTGTTGATTTTAAATCCTTTGGGCATATACCAAGAAGCTGTATAACCAGGTCAAATGGTGGTTCCATTTCTAGTTTTTTGAGGAATTGCCAAACTGCTTTCCAGAGTGGTTACATCAATTTGGAGTCTCACCAGCAAAATGTATGAGTGCACCCTTTTCTGCACATTCTCCCCAACATTGTTACTTGTATTCTTGATTGTTGCCATTCTAACCGGAGTGAGGTGAAATCTTAGTGTAGTTTTAATTTGCATTTCTCTAATTGCTGGAGATATTGAATATGTTCTCATATATTTCTTGACCATTCATATTTCTTCTTCTGTGAAGTGCCTGTTCAGTTCCTTTGCCCCTTTATTGATTGGGCTATTTGTTTTTGTTTTTTGGTGTTAAATTTCTATTCTCCAATAAATCTTACTCTTACACTCACTCATTCTGGTCTCTGGATTTCATTCTTTGAACTCTCAAGACAAGAACACAGAAAGAAAAACATTGATGGTGAGTTGCTGGGCCTGCTGCAACGCTAGAGGTCACAGCCCATTCTTTTTTTTTTTTTTTTTTTTTTTTTTGTACCAGGGATTGAACTCAGGGGCACTCGACCACTGGGCCACATCCCCAGCCCTTTTTTGTATTTTATTTAGAGACAGGGTCTCACTGAGTTGCTAAGTGCCTTAGCCATTGCTGAGGCTGGCTTTGAACTCGCGATCCTCCTGCCTCAGCCTCCCAAAGTGCTGGGATTACAGGCGTGCGCCACCGCGCCCGGCTTCGCAGCCCATTCTTAAGAAGTGCCACATATCTTGGCTGCAGAGGCCTGCAGCTTGTGCAGACCCCACCCGCCAGCAGAAGCAATGACTCCAGTTTCACCTCAAAACTCCAGTTTCGCTAGTGTAGTAACTGTTCTCTACTATTTCAGATCCTTGAGTGCTTTTCCATCCTTTTTGATTTCATTCACCCTGTCCACACCCCTAGAAATGATCCTCTCAATAAACTCTCTACAGTTAAGTCCTTGGAAAGTGCCATCTGTTTCCTGCCAAAATTCTGACTGAAATACAAGCTAACTTCATATTCCTGGGTCCATCCCACCCCATCCTTTCCAGGCTACCACACTAGACTGAGACAGCCTGCTTACAAGTCTGACTGTGGCTCTTTAGTGATGTAGGATCACTTTCAAGTTAAAGTTTGTATCCTTTAGCTCAGCTCACAAAGCCCTCCACATATATGGGTCTAACCTGAGCTTCCATATTACTCTTTTTTTTTCCCCCATAAACAAAACTATTTGCTGTTCTCAAACGAACCAGCTATTCATACCCTCTTGCTTTGCATTCTGTTTTCTCTTCATGGAATTCTTTCTTCAGCTAGCTGACTCTTGTTCAAAATTCAGTTCAAATTTCCTTCTTAGAGCTTCTAGTCTCATTTAGATGCCCAACCAATGTGTGTGTGTGTGTGTGTGCGCGCGCGCGCGTGTATGTACACACATGCATGCGTGTACCTATCATATTTATATCAACTTCAATAGTAATTATGGGTTAACATTTGCCTCCTCCCTAGAATGAAGCATCCTGCGGACAGGGAGCATGTCTTGTTTTAGCTTGTCAATTCTAGTTGTAAAGCAGAGAGGCTGACTGGGCTATCCCTTCCCTCCTTTTCACAGAGACAAAATAAGAAAGAGTTCTCTCTTCTTTTTTTTTTCCACTCTTTTCTTTAGGGTCACTATTAGAAATGCTCCTAAATATCTCAAATCTTTAATATAGCACCCCCCCATCCTCTGTGTCGTTTTCCACACTGGTAAAATGATCTTGGCTGTTCTTTGCAGGCCACAGTGGAAGGAACAGTAATGCAAAGACACCGCTGAAGGTCACGTTCTCAGCACTCTCTTGCATTGGGTAGTGGCAAGGCACATGGCTGAGAATGGGTATCTGAGAGAAAGAAGATATTTGCAAAGGAATTCAGCAAACCAGATATGCTCTAGACATGTATTTCTTAGTTCCTGGCTCTGGGACTCTAATAGGAAGTTCCTAGGGTATTTGTGTGATATTTGCACATTTTGGAAAGACTAGAAAGTCAAGTTCTTGGGAGACAGCAGTCATGAGGTTCCTTAAATGGACTCTTTTCATTCACCCTCATCAACACCATGTTCCTTCTCTGTTCTCCTAAATTTAAGAGAGAGACAGAGACACAAACAGAAAAATAGAGAAATCGACATTCACTATTAATATATTTTTCTCAGTTTTCTTCATAATGAATTTTCTTGTCCAAATGTTCCAGTTTTGATAAGAAGAGCATTAGCTCCTACATCAGATGCTTCCTCCTCAGGTACAAGGGGCAAGTGCAGGGTGCTGCAGAATTCCAGCCATCGCCCTGTAACTTTCACGTACTCAAATTACGCACATGGCTTTGGTTGGTTGGTAAATCACCATAGTAATAAGCATGACATAAATAACTCATAGAGTTCAAGACAGAAAAAAATCTAACAATGCAAATGAATAATTAGGAAGTGAGAATTATGAACACTAACCCCATTTTAATTGCTCAAAATAAATAGATTTGTAGATTTGCCCTCACTTGAATCTGTGGGTGCTTGTGCCTAGAAACAATCAGGACAAAATAAGTAAGAGACAGGCACATGGATTTATTGATTCAAAAACAGTTTTTAAAATAAGGAAGATGGCCTGGAGAGTTGTAGGGGAGATCAGCCATTCACAGAGAAGAGCACCTTCGATTAAAAACAAGCTAGATTAAAAACAGTGATTAAAAGCCAAAAAAAATTAAAGAAAAAAGTCTCCCAACAGGTTAGAGTTAAAAATAAAACTAGGGACTAAAGTGGAGGTAAACATGCATAAGCAATGGTTAACAATGTGTTGTCAGTTCAGCCATGACTGTATTAATGTAGAAAAAGTCTTTTCTTTCAATATTTTGGCCAGAGCCCTGATAAAGAACCAACAAGGGCTTTCACACAGCACCTTAAAAGCCTGTCTTATCCTTGGGGCTTCTGCAGCCAATGAAAGTTTGTCACGATGATGTAATGCTCCTGAGTTGTGTTTCAGCACCGAGTATGTGGTCACCGGGTATCATGCCTGAGAGCTAGGTAAGTTTCTGGATCATATCTTTCTTTCCAGCCTGTTCCCCTGCTTAACCTAATTTCAGCAGAGAGGTCATTTGTTTCTAGTCTATTTTACAATCTCTGAACAGTTTTGTTTTGTTTTGTTTTTTTTTAACGTGGGCTGGGTTATTATAGAATTGTAAAGACAGCTGGTAAACAAAATGATGGGATCTTAGAGTCAATTTTCCTCTGTTATTAGTATGAAGGCTTTTACTCCTCAGCAATTTATCATCACTTCAGAGGAAAAGAGCAGCAAACAGGGCTATGTTTTATTTGCTAAGAAAGCTCTAGTCATTTAGCAAACAACTTTGACTAGAAAGGTATTTCAAGGAGATGGAAAAGATTTATTTTTAAAGGTTGACACTGAATTTGATATCATTGAGTCCCACTGAACTGTAAACAATGGAATAAAGTTTCAATGTTTATGATAAATAGATAATGTATATATCCTGCCCTCACAGAGTTTAAGCCTGCAGAGAGAGAGCACACCCTAATTATTATTTTCTGGTTTTGATTAAGTTAAAACAATCTATAAAGAAAAAAAAGCTAAAGATTTGATGACTTTCAGTAGCCTAACAGTTGTATGATGTTATAATAGATAAAAGTTAAGTAGAAGTACAGAAGCCAGTTCCAATATATGGATGTGAAGATGCTTGAATGTATTAGCAACTTTTTAAAAAAAAAATGATAGTATTTTTAAAATATGAACTAGGTAATCAGCATAACCTATGGAAATGTAGCTCTTTATTTTCTCTCCATGATGCCCTCTGCAGATGTGGAGATTTGAACAACTGTTATTGCTATCAATCAAGCTGTGTATATTGCAGGAACATGAAGCACAGAAAGCAATTATCCAAATAATTCAAGATTTAGAAAACAACATTCTCAAAACTGCCACTGGGGAAAGAGACTGTGGGAGGAGGGGCATTTTAGTAAGGCAAGCCCCACCGTGCTGATGGAACTTCAGACTGTCATTTACCTCTCAGCTTACTTCTAACCCTATGGGCTCAGACTCTGAGGCAGGCATCTAAAATGCAAGTGGGACCATAATCTGCTGTAATCCTTGTTGCAGGCACAAGATGCTAAGTGTTGTAGCATTTCTAATAAGAAAACTACTTTTTTCGTGATTTGTGAACTTTAAAGTCTAATGGGTACTAATGCATGTGTTTCTATAAAAACTTCTCAACTTTCTAACTCAGAGTTACTCTACTCTCAGCTGAGTTTATCGAGAATCCACTTTCCACTTTGTATTCACTCACTGCACATTACAGGGAAATTGGCCGTTTCCTCCTCATGCTTCCTGAATGGTTAATAGAAATCATCCTCCTCTCTTTATAGTTAGGGTAAGCCATTTTTTTTCTCAAATTAATAATTTTGATCCCAAATTGTTTACATTCTAAAGTAAACACTATTTAAATTTAAAAACATTACTCAGAATAAGGTAAACATGACTCAGTTGCCTTTTTTTGACCACAATCTTCCCTGTCATCACTTTGGTGCAATCGTTGGTAGTAGTAACACAGGGACTCAAGAGGTAAAACACTCCATTTCCATCACCTCCTGTGCTTTGCTTTCTGCATCGTAAGTTCTGAACATGGTGACAACGTGGTTACAATAAGAGCCGCAAAGTCCTGCTCTAGAATTGAGTGAGTGAGTGAATGGTGCTCTGAGTGACAGATAGAAAAACTTCTCCAGGGCCTAGTGGTCCATGCCTGTAATCTCAGCAGCTAGGGAGGCTGAGGCAGGAGGATCGCAAGTTTGAGGCCAGACTCAGCAACTTAGTGAGCCCCTGTCTTAAAATAAAAAATAAAAAGGGCTGGGGATATGGCTTGGTGGGTAAGCACCTTGGGTTCAATCCCCAGTACCAAAAAAAAAAAAAAAAAAAAAAGAAAAGAAAAACCTTCCCACCAAAGGATAAGAGTATGGATAAGGAGGAGAACCATGGGAAGAATATGGGATGAACTGGCTTTCTGATACAAGATTTATTTGCCTTTGGGGCCTTGGTCTACATGGAAAGTCCAAGAGCCTATCCCAGAGTGGCTGTGCAGCTTGCTGTAGCTCGTCAGCCCAGGACTCCCAGTGCCCCCAGTGCCCAGCTGGAAGCAGAAAGGAGATCAGAGTGGAGTCAAGCTCGACTCATTCGTTTGTCAAGTTGGCCTTCAGAGAGGACCAGGAGGAATCTGCTGGGATTTCCACTTAATCTAGGAAGTCTCTTCGATCCTCACTCTGAGATGCAATTGTGCAGGAAAATTGGGGAATTCTGTAAACGGTATTTTATAAGGAAAATACTGCTTAAGGAACAATCTTTGGGCATGATCTGAGCACTGACAGGGACAAATAACACCCCCTGTGATTACACCTGAGGACGGAGTAGGCCTCAGAAAAGACAATTCAAGGTAGATCTCTTTGTACTCGTGAGGTCAGAAGGTCACACACCAATTCCTCCTCGATTCCTGAAATCAAAAGTATATATGCATCTGAGAGATAACCTAGGGGATTTGTAGGTTGACAAAATCTGGGGACCTAGAAAATAAGTTATTTGTCAGGGGGAAAAAAAAGTCTCTTGTACTCTACCATATATCATAAGCAAAAGTCATTCTGTTTTAAGAATAATTTTCCTAAATATTGTTTGTCTTCTAAAGATATTTTTAAAGCTTGTAGTCTTTTTAAATATTATTTATGTACTTTACTTTCCTATTTCACTAAAAAGTGTTTTTTCATTAAGTAACAGCATCTTCCATAAATAGAAGTGGTTTGTGCTCATTTAGTTTTTTACCCGTTTATACAATGGAGACGTAAAAATGATGGGGCCACGGGGCGCAGTGGTGCACTCCTGTAATCACAGCACTTGGGAGGCTGAGGCAGGAGGATCGCGAGTTCAAAGCCAGCCTCAGCAATGGAGCAATGGTGAGGCATTTAGCATCTCAGCAAGACCCTGTCTCTAATAAAATACAAGAAAGGGCTGGTGATGTGGCCCAGTGGTCAAGTACCCCTGAGTTCAATTTCTGATACCAAAAGAAAAAAAAAAAAACAACGACTGCTGGGGCCATCATTAGAAGGAAAAAATGATAAGCCAGGCACTGTGGCACACGCCTGTAACCTCAGCAGCTCAGGAGGCTGAGGCAGGAGGATGGCAAGTTTGAGGCCAGCCTCAGCAACTTAGTGAGGCCCTAAGCAACCCAGTGGGACCCTGTCTCTAAATAAGATATTTAAAAAAGGTCTGGGGATGTGGCTCAGTGGTTAAGCAACTTTGGTTCGATCCCAGTAGCAAAAAAAAAAAGAAAGAAAGAAGGAAAGAATGATAGCTGGCAAAGAAAAAAGTAGTTAGCCATGTTCCCCCCAGTTTGAATAACGGGATAATTTACTCCCCAGATGCATAGAAATGAAATGTGGCTGTCGAGCATGTGAGGTGGAGGATGGGAGATTCATAGCTATGTTGAGCTTTAATTCCAAGTGGAGCTTAAGGCAACAACTGCTACGTGCCAAGCACAGATGAGATGCGAGGGACACGTGGAAGGGGAAGCCACCATTCCTATCTTCTCAGAGCTTTCGGCTTTCCTTGAGTTGCTAAAGTTTAAAGAATAGATAGCGAGGCGTGGTGGCGCACGCCTGTAATCCCAGCACTTGGGAGGCTGAGGCAGGAGGATAGCGAGCTCAAAGCCAGCCTCAGCAATGGTGAGGCACTTGGCAACTTAGTGAGACCCTGTCTCTAATAAAATACAAAAAAGGGCTGGGAAGTGTCCCAGTGGTCAAGTGCCCCTGAGGTCAATCCCTGGTACCAAAAAAAAAAAAAAAAAAAAAAAAGAATAGAATAGGTATTGATCCAGCCTGGAAAAGCAGAACTGTGATAAAAGAACACATGACCGCCCGTCTATTTACCAAGGATAGCTCCTCCGCGCCTCTTGTCCCGGGATGATTTTCAATGGCCCTTCTCTTCGTTTTCAAGAGTGTCCTGGCCTGGCTTTATAAACAGGGAGCCACGCAAAGGTTTAAAATATGGAGTTAAAGAGGAGGACCATTAACCCAGGCAAGAAAATCATGAGGCTTGTGATCATGGACAGAGAAGAGGAAACAGCAACTTCACCTCCTGTGGGAGTTTCTCCTCTCCCTTTGCCAGATATCTCTGTGTATAGTGAAGACCAATCCCAGGGGTATGTGACCTGTGAATCTATGGGACACTCTCTTCCGGATCTTAACCCCTAAGAATAGTGATGAGAACAGAGAAGATACAGGGAAGCTGGGAGTCACTCACTCTAGCGGTTGGCACTGTGGGGACCCCATAACAGCATGACTCCTGTCCCTTCTGATGCGGTTTCTCCAGACCTTCTTTTATTCTATGAGTTTCCTCCTAGGCTTCCAATGAATACTCTTTGGTTTAAACTAGCCAGACTTCAGTTTCTGCTGCTCACAACCACAGAACCCACACTGATCCTGTTGTCAATGCACTATCGTTCTGTAGGGAGGGGAAGAAGAAAGGAGGTGGTCCTCACCCAGCACTCTTTCTCTCTCTCTGTATCTTAACCATTGCTTCTGTAAGCAAATTCCAGACCATAATCTCCCTCTATCAATCGCTTTAATATAGTTCTTAAAATGCGGCTTCTACCACACTGCTTATTTTCCAATCATCACATAAGAATATACGGAGGCAGATTTGCTTGGATAATTGCTTGAAATGGGTTTGCTAAGATAATTGTTGGTATAGAGTTTGGAGTTCTTGTTTCTGCCACTGACAGTCCAATAGCCCAGGATTTCTGTTTCTTTGCTTCTTCTGATGGTTCCAATACTACACAGGGGCTGCAAAAACAACAGGCTAAGATTTAATTTAAAACCAACCAAACCCAAACACACTTCACAGATAGACCTTTCCTTGGAGGTTATGTGTCAGGGAAAGTAATACATGTGGGTGACCAGAAGTCAGTCTTGAATTTGGCATTGTTCTCCTTTAAACCATTCGAGGTTGGAGAGATGCCTCTGCAGTGGCAGCTCTGGCTCACACTCCTGCTCCAGGTAGGGGGACCAAACAGAAATTGGGGAGGGCAGGACTACACGGTGCAATTGGTTGGATTCTGATGCAGCGTTCACTCTCACGTCCTGAAATATGGGATGCAGGAGTCTCCACACATGCTCCCTGCTGCAGTTCTTGAAAGGCAGGAACAAATTTAAACTGGGTTTTGTGAAAACAAATGACATCATTCCTGCATACTCTAAAAAGCTGCAGCCCCAATGGAACATTTTCCCGTTTTTTCTCCTTTGCTCTTTCTGTGTCTGACTGCAGGGCTTCAGGTTTTTATGCAGCACGTTTAACTGGCTAAATCTTGCAGGGAATAACCTTTCATCACTTGCCTGTAAAAATAATAAAATCCAAGAAGAAAATAAGAGGCATGTAAAAGTTCATTTAAAATCACATTTAATCTCCATGTGGCTGTTATCTGAAAACGTGACAGCACGTGGGAAGAATTCTAGTCATCTGAAGGAAACAAGACCAAAATGCTGCATTGGGGCCCGTCATCGTGGAAATTATGGCACTGACTTATCTGGGGCGGCCTCTTTAATACAGTGTTCGGAGCTGGTGACTAGGAGGACTAGGATTTCCATTTAGGATGTTGGGGGGAGTTTTTGTTTTGTTTTGTTTTTCTGAGTTCACATTGTTAACTGCAAAAGTAATCAGGGGTCTGTTATACTTAAGACAGTCAGCTCAGGGCTATACTGAAATACTGTTCTAGATGTGCCCTTCCTCATTGCTGAAGTCTACAAAGCAAATAAAAGTTAGATAAGTGAGAAAGCTTTTTTTCAGAAAAACAAAGCAGTTAGCTGGCCTGCAGAACACGACTTGAGAAACCAGTCACTCGAAAATGCAGCAGTGAATCTTCAACACACACAACCTGATGGAAATTCTCTCATCAAGATACCATTTGCTTAATTACTGTCCTAAGCCAGAGGATGTCAGAGGAAGCTCCCTATCTGTCCTTGTCCATCTGTAAGGGCAACTGCATGCCTGGCCTCAGTGAGAGGC
Source organism: Tamias sibiricus (assembly GCA_025594165.1). NCBI lineage: Eukaryota > Metazoa > Chordata > Mammalia > Rodentia > Sciuridae > Tamias > Tamias sibiricus. The sequence continues at coordinate 28,310,948 of CM046663.1, forward strand.
CACCAAATCTCAGCTCTTTACCTGATTTTCTCAATCCCATCCCAGGAACCCAGGCCTAATTGTTAGCCTTCCATAAGACAGTGTCCAGAGCTAATTCTGGAAACTTCTTTTCTTTATTGATCTTGATTATTAACATCTTTTCAATTAAATTTTCCTTAATGTTATTATCAGACACCTAACAGACAGACAATAAAAATCAAACCACAAGAATGCATTTTATATAACAAACGCTATGAGATGACTTCTAGACCAAGGTGTGGGCATGATTCCTTTTACTCCTCAAACTTGCAGCGATTTATATAAGAAGCAGAGGCAAAGTGATAGTGGCCTTTGTTCTTGATTCTCACTTCCATATAGTCATTTTGACCTTCAAACCTTAGCAATCATATTTGACAATCTGCTCTTGTTTCTACCATGATAAATTAAATGATGGCTACTATGTCAAACCAAAAAAAAAATTCACACATCAAGAGCACTCTAAGTGGGCTGGGCATGGTGGTGCACACCTGTAATCCCAGCAGCTAAGGAGGCTGAGGCAGGAGGATCACAAGTTCAAAGCCAGCCTCAGCAATGTAGCGAGGTCCTAAGCAACTTAGTGAGAACCTGTCTCAAAAAAAAAAAAAAAAAAAAAGCACTCTAAAGCAAACCAGGATAGATTTACAAGAAAGGCAATAGACTTAAAACCAAAAGCTGAATGTTTTCTCTGATATGCAGATGCTAACTCACACTAAGGAGGAGGGATTAGGGAAGAATAGAGTTACTTCGGATTAGGTAGAGGGGAGTGAAGGGAGGGGAGGGGGTATGGGGGGTAGGAAGGATAGTAGAATGAATCAGACATTATTACTCTATATGACTACATGACTGGTGGGACTACATCATATACAACCAGAAAAATGAGAAATTATACTCCATTATATGTATGATGTATCATAGTGCAGTCTACTGTCATATATAACTAATTAAAACAAATTTTAAAAAGATTTGAAAAAAATAAATATATACAAAAATAAAAGAAAGGCAATAGACTATTTGATATTTATTATAAAGGACAATAGCATTTTTTTCCTTGCCTTCCTTTTCAAAAATTTTCCCTAAAATACAATTTTTTAAATTTTTGGCATAATTTTCTTCCTTCAATTATCAGAAATGATTTTTATTTGTAAAGATACCCAGTTAGTTCTTCATACATGAGCAAAGATGGTTTCATTTTTTTTAATTTTAATTTTTTTATTTGTTCTAATCAGTTATACATGAGTGCAAAATGCTCTTCGATTCATTGTACACAAATGGACCACAATTTTTTAATTCTCTGGTTGTACCTAAAGTAGGGTCACACCATTCGTGTAATCATACGTGTACCTAAGGTAATGATGTCCATCTCATTTCAAAGATGGTTTCATTTTTTCTAGTCATCTTTTTGTATCAGGGATACTTTTTACATATAGAAAGTCTGCTTTATACTTCCCAGACCAGGCAAAGGAGAATTGAGATCTTACCTGTTCTTCTCCACTTTTGGAGCTTCTAGTCCACTCTCTTCCTCTTTCTTATTTGTTGTTCTTGTTGTTGTTCCTCTTCCTCTCCTTTTTCTTTCTCTCTTTCTCCTCCTCCTCCTCCTCCTTCCCTCCTGAGCTGTTGATGCTAAAGAAACAGAGCTAGAGGCTTGGGTTGAGAAACAACTAGGAAGTCTATTTGGCAATTTCTTATCTACTCTCTGCTTTAATAGACACACTGGAATAGACACACTGAAAGTTTCATATCAAAACAGTTTTCTCTTTCAAAATAAATCTTGCCAGCCAGCACTGAAAATTGACACAGTTTATTCCAAAAGGGAAGGGGAGTAGGTATTAAAAAAAAAAAAAAAAAAAAAAAAAAAAAAAAAAAAAAAAAACTTCAATGCCATTCACTTTTGCTGTGTTTCTGTGTAATCTAAGACAATATCATTTAGAGAATATCATAGAAATTCTACAATTAACTAAACGTGCCCATTTTGGGTAGAAAACAATCCCGTAATAGTTACACAATTGAACACACCCATTTCCCATTGTGAGGCAAACAAATAAAAAGTTCTGAGAAAGGAGTGTATAAGGTGCAAGGACAGAAATCACATGCAAAGCCAGGGTCAGTTCTCATAGCTGTTCCTCTCCCGGCTGTTCCCACCTCTTTCAGAGAAAGCCCAACTCGCTCAGCTAGATGTCCATTTGTACTCTGTTCCTCCTTCCTGTATGGGCTCATCTTCTCCTCTTTCCTTCTCAATCACCCCATTCCAGCCATACTAACTTCCCTGTATGTATCAGACAGTTCAATCATGCATCAGCCTCAGGACCTTTGCATAAACTAATTCCCATGCCTGGAACAGTATTCCTCCAGATGGTCACAGGTGAGCTTCTATGTTTCTTTCAGATCTCTGCTCAGATGCCATCTTTTCAATGAAGACTTCTCAATGACATTATATAAAATAGCAGCCTCCACTGTCAGTCAATAGTACTTGCCACTTTCAGTATCCTTGGATACCCAGTGGCCATTATTTTTTCCAGGACACATATAAATATTGGACATCCCATGTATCTATTGATCTGTTTAGTCTATCTCCACCACTAGAAAGCTAGCTCCATTAGGGCATGAGCTTGGCTTTGTTCCCTACTCCATCCTCAGAGTCTATATAACAATGCCTTGCACAAGGAAGGAACTTAGCAAATATTCATTGAATAAAGGAATGAACTTACAAATGTTAAGTACTAATATGATTTTACCTTTCTAATACCTTTTTGTTTACAGAAAAATCATCTTTAACTTTTGTTTTAGTCAGTTTTTTTTCACTGTTGTGACTAAAAGACCCAACTAGAACAACACAGAGGAGGAAAAGTTTTTTGGGGGCTCACGGTTTCAGAGGTCTCAGTCCATAGACAGCCAGCCCCATTGCTCTGGGTCTGAGGTGAGGCAGAACATCAGGGTGGAAGGATGTGGAGAAGGAAAGAAGCTCAGGACATGGTAACAAGAAACTGAGAGAAAGAGAACTGCTTATCAGGGACCAAATTCAAACCCCAAAGGCACACCCCCAGTGACCTCTCTCCTCCAGCCACACCCTGCCTGCCTACAGTTAGCACCCAATTAATCCCTACCAGGGAATGAATGCACTGGTTAGGTTAAGGCTTTCTTAAAACCAATCATTTCACCTCTAAACCTTGCAATGTCTTAATCATGAGCTTTTGGGAGACACTTCATATCTAAACCATAACAACTTTGTTTCCAAATTTTAAATCAGTAAAGTTGTAATTAGACATATTTAATGTTAGAGAATAAATCTAGAGTTTTTTTTTCACTTCTAAAAGTATAAGCTAGGTGAGGTGACACGCACCTGTAACCCCAACAGCTTGGGTGGCTGAGACAGAAGGATGGCCAGTTCAAGGCCAACCTCAGCAACTTAGCAAGGCCCTGAGCAACTTAGCAAGACCCTGTTTCAAAATAAAGAAAAAAGAGTTGGTAATATAGCTCAGTGGTAAAGTGCCCCAGGGTTCAATCCATGAGGCAAATAAATAAAAATTTATTTAAAATTTTAAAAATTTTAAAAATAAAAGTGTACCTTGATAGGAATAACACTTTCCAAATAAAATCCTCTTTCATTGTTATCCTTCATCATTTCACATGCTAACCTTCTCTTATTTCCTTGCTTCCCTAAAAACAAGTCATGCTCATTGGTCTTTCCTGCAAACTCTCACCCAGTAATTTCCTTGATTGGTTTCAACTTGTGTTTCCTTTGGCTCCAACACCAAAAGCTCCTTTCTACCTTCTTTGTTCTTTTTTATCATTATTATTAGCACATAATAACCATATGTGTTTGAGGGTTACAGGGTGATGTTTTAACTCATGTCTACATTGTGTAATAATCAAACCAGGGTAGTCATCATACCCATCACCTCATTTACATCTCCTTGTGATTAGACTTTCAAATTTTTCTCTCCCAGCTATTTTGAAATATTTAATACACTACTGTTAAACAGAGTCACCCTGCTGTGCAATAAGAAGCCCAGGAACCATTCCTCCAATCTACTTGTAACTGGGTGCACACTGAACAATCTGTCAATCTGTCCCTACCCACCCCCATGTCTTCTGCCCTCCCCGGCCTCTGGTCACCACTCTTCTATTCTCTACTTTTGTAAGATCAACTTCTTTAGATTTCACACATGAATGCGATTGTGGTATTTATGTGATGTGCCTAGCTTATTGCAGTTAGCACAATAGCCTCTGGGTTTGTTTGTGTTGCTGCAAAAATGGCAGGATTTCATTCTTTTTACTATCAAATAGTATTGCACTTATATGTATGATATTTTGTGTGTACAGTTAACCATGGTCAACACAGGTTGATTCCCTGTCTTGGCTGTTGTGAAGAGTGCTGCAGCAAACATGTCTGTAGAGACATCTTTCCAACATACTGATCTCGCCTCCCTTGAATGTATATCCAGGAGTGGGGTCGATGGATAAGATTGTTCTGTTTTTATCTTTATTTATTTTTTTTCATTCTGCCATCTTTTTTTTTTTTTTCCTTCACCCTTTTTTCCCCTCCCTCCCCATTGGCCATTCTAGTGTTTCTGTTTTTATCTTTTTGAGGAAGCTGTACACTGTTGTCCTGTGTGGCAAGACCTCATACATTACACATTCCTGTTCATGTGTCTGAAGCCCTTGAAACTAGGCAGTATTTACTCTCAACTGCTTTCTCTAATTTCTGTCTGTCGTGGTCCCATCCTTCCTTACCCACTACACTGCCTTTTCTTTCCCGGTTGGAAATTCTGCTCTGAGACTGCTTCAACTCTAATCTCTGGACAAACACACATTGTAACAGTCCTCATGAAACTGAATTCTTGTGAAGCCCTTTAAGCACATAAGTCCTGATTTCAATCAGTTATGTAAAAATGTGCTTCAAAACAAGCTGGCAGTCTCCTTCATTGAGTGCTAGGTCGAGAAGCCAAGATATGTTAAAAACAGAGCAAAGGGTTACCCTATTTTCCCTGTGTTTCTGCATTATTTTTGTGTTTCTTTTTAATTTTTAAGGATAAAATTATTTTTATAAAGCTCTAAACTCTCAAAGAATTCAGAACATTATGCTTCTCTGTCTTCTGTAACTTCACAAACGACCACTTGCTGATAAAATCTTGCCATTTTCTCCTCTCTTCTTTTTCCCTACTTCCAACCCCCACATGGGTCTGAAAGCTGCATATAAAGACTTCCGTCCACTAGATCTTGCTGCAGTGATAGAAATGTTCTATGTCTGCACTGTTCAATACAGAAACCATTATCTGTGTGTAGTTACTGAGCATATATAGTAATAGCTAAGGAACTAAATTGTTAACTTTCAGAAATGCATTTTTACTGAAAAATAATACTTCCCAACTAAACACCAAAAGAGTGGATGACACCTGACTGATTTTGTAATCTTCATCTGTATGCACATGAAAACGCACGTCCTTTTGTTTTCATGGTCACGCAATTTATTATTCCCAATGCAAAACTATGTGGACAGCAAACACTTGGGGGTCTGTCATGGGAGGTCTGTCTGTAATGTGACGGAAGCAGGACTTCATGTTAACCTGGATCCAGAATCTTCTTCATTGGCTCAGCTAATACAACAGTAGCACATATTTCATTTCATTCCTCTTGCCCATTCTGTAGACATATTTACAAGCCATGATTTCCAGATGGTAAGATCCAGAAGAGGAGGAGACAGTGACAGAGGGTTTGATAATCTGAATTCTAAAGTACCACAATGTCTTATTGCATAAAATGTAAATTCTCCCATTTTCAATGTTTATTATCACCTGTGATTATAAAACATTGCTTGAAAATTAACATTGTTCTGATCCATACTATGAAGAAACATAAAATTTCAATCTCATCCAAATGAATTCACTCAACTTAAAAATGTGTTTAAGGTACTATGCAGAATTTTTTAATTCTTAAATTTTAACTTTATAGTTACGGAAATCTTTCTATATCACAGGTCATACCAAAGTTTTACTTATCTTTGCCTCTTGGTATTTTTTTTTTTTTTTTTTTTTTTTTTTTTTTTTTTTGGTACCAGGGATTGAACTCAGGGGCACTCGACCTCTGGGCCACATCCCCAGCCCTTTTTTGTATTTTTTTTAGAGACAGGGTCTCACTGAGTTGCTAAGTGCCTCGCCATTGCTGAGGCTGGCTTTGAACTCGCGATCCTCCTGCCTCAGCCTCCCAAAGTGCTGGGATTACAGGCGTGCGCCACCGCGCCCGGCTTCTTGGTATTTTTAGGTAAGATTTATTTTCTACTACTCTACATATCCAGTCTACACAAAGTTGCTAAAATGATGCTACACCAGTGACTAGAATGTCTGCCCCCAGCTAGACAAAATTTGTCAAAGCCCAGAGGGCAAAATACAGTTGCCCACAGCTCCCTGATGCCTACAGAGACAATTCGGTTTTGCATTTCCTATCCTGCAGATTACTAGTTTTGAGATAATTCCTTAACAAAAAAATCGAAAATGCAACAACTATCTTACTCAGGAGAATCATAATGCACAGTGACATTTGAAAGGTTCTGAGAAGTCCAGTGACAAAGAAATCCTTTGGCTTTTTTTTTTTTTTTTTTTTTTTTTTTTTTTTTGGTACCGGGGATTGAACTCAGGGGCACTCGACCACTGGGCCACATCCACAGTCCTTTTTGGTATTTTATTAGAGACAGGGTCTCACTGAGTTGCTAAGTGCCTCTCCATTGCTGAGGCTGGCTTTGAACTCGCGATCCTCCTGCCTCAGCCTCCCAAGTGCTGGGATTACAGGCGTGCACCACCACGCCCGGCTTCCTTTGGCTTTTTAAACTCAGTGTTTCTTTGTGTGCTCAGGCCTTGAAACACTTTATTTTTGGACATGATGTCTCTAAATAGCTCCTGGAATTAGTGCTGCAGGAAATACACTTTGAGAAATCCTGTCTAGGCACTGAGCTATTCCTAGGGATCAATTTCCTGTTCCCAGATATTCTGGCATATTCCATATCTCAACATGTTTAACAGATAGAGGAATTCTATAGGTCTGCTAGATTGCCAGGTTGGTCTAGGTTTGAGAGGTTTCCAGGAAGCTGATGAGATAAACAAATGAATGAAGGATTTCCACCATGTGTTCAGAGCCCCCCTTGAGAACTTTTCTAACAGTTTACAGTTGGTTTACCAAGACGCTTCAGACATATTTGGGATCATGATTGCTCAACAAGCTACAGATTTGCCGTGAATTGAAGTTGCAATTAGCTATATGATTACTCCCTACATCAGTAGGCTCTTACAGACAAGAGTTCCCTGCTGAAAATACCTAGGGAGTCTGTTTCAAATCGCTCCCTGGACAGGATAACATTCAGCAGTTTGCATCACTTGCCTTGAATTTAGCTTGATTTCTTTGAGACTAGAGGAATGAGGTCTCCTACATGATTGATCCAAGAAAAGTACCGAGGTAAGGATCTCCTATGAAATTTCTACATGGTGAAAATGAAAAGCATCTTTAAAAGTCAAAAAGACATCATTAAAATAGTTTTACCTAAGGGGGAAGATGGCTTCCTGGCTTCTTCAAAACAAATAAAAATAAGTGAAAATGAAAGGATTTACAAGGTATCCAGATGTTAGAGTTTTACAGTTCTGAGTTATGTTTTATCTACCTAATCACTACTATCTCTCCAAACCACCTAAATATGTGACTGTCAAAGAGATCACCTTTATCTGCCCCATAAATTCTTCTCTAGGAAAGATCCCTATGCATGCTTTTAATCTATATTTAAGAAGCAATTGATGCCAGGCTATGGCAGCAAATTGCATGAGACAGTACCATGCAGAAGATAAATGCTGGAGTAGGAAAGAGGTAGGGTTTAAATATCTGCTGTAACAATTATCAATTTGTAATCATGCTGTATAACTTCTCTGAACGCTAGTTTCTCCACCTATGAAATAGGTATTATGGCAACTACAACAAATGATAGTTGAGGGAATCAGATAAGATATTATATGCGAAGCGTTTAAAACCAGTCCTGAAAAATATAATTAAAATATGCTGGAAAATGAAGATTTGTATGGTAAGTGATTAGGAATGCTTACTAGGTCTAGGAATGCTTTCAGAATTATTTTTCTCTGCATATAATTTCTAGAGTATAATACTTAAGTATCCATTTCTTTAAACTATATACCATATTGATTCCATTCCTGTATTAAACAAATGTGGGATGGGTCACAAAGGATCAAGAAATAAGGGAAAGTCCATACCACTGAGAAGTCACAATCAAATCGGGTTCACAACCACAAATACACAGCACGTTGATGAATCCTCACTGCTCATCAAGACAAGGATGTTCTGGGAGAGGTGTGGTCACAGTGGTTTAAGAGGATGAGAAATGAGTGGCAAATTCTGCCCAGTAGCCATGCACAGTGGTGCATGCCTATAATCCCAGCGGCTCCGGAGGCTGAGGCAGGAGAATCAAAAGTTCAAGACCAGCCTCAGCAACTTAGCAAGGCCCTAAGCAACTCAGTGAGACCCTGTCTCTAAATAAAATACGAATAAAGGGCTGAGGATGTGGCTCAGTGGTTAAGCATGGCGAGGTACCAAAAAAAAAAAAAAAAAAAAAAATGGCCCAGTACAAAGACTCAGGTTTCTGGAAGGTAGGGACCTTTCAGAAAATTAATCTGAAATGAGATGTTTTGCAGGTCTGGAGAGTACATGGTCTGGAGGATGTGGAGGGAGGACAAGAGAAAGAGGCTCAAGAGTGTCATGTAAGAGGTTGGAAAGCCAAAGTCAGTGAGACCAAAAAATAAAAAGGGAAGGAGAGCGATGGAGTGATTAAAGGTCTACTCTGGCTGACTGAGTATGAAGCGATTTAGTTATGCTTTGTCATCTAAACCATAAGACAACCTATGAACAAGTAGCAATATCTCCACTTTGCAGATGAGGAAAGTGTGCCTCTCAGGAGTTAAGCAATGTGTCCCCAGTTACATAAAAAGAAATTGAAGCAGTTTGGATTCCAGCCCAAGTTTGTCAGGCCACAGAGCCTATGCCATCCTCTATTTTAAGCAAGGGAAACCAGCAGGGGGGTTAATCAAGGAAATGACCTCATCAGAAATTTTTTGAAAGGAAAATAAAGTGACAATATAAGATGATGAACTAAAGGGAGGTAAGGCTGAGGCCTGGGAGATAAGTTAGAGGTTACTGTAGCTCCTGAGGGAAGGAGGGAAACATTGCTTAGACTCCAAAGGCTTGGTGACCAGTTAGATGTGAATGTAACCCAAATAAAACCTCTGAACCTAGATACAACAGAATGCATAAGGGAGAAAACAACCTCATTCAAAATCTTTGTGTTAGTTTGGAACAGCAGAATCAAAAATGAGGCATTATGTCTTCTAAACCCATGCTATTTAAAGTGTGGTCCACAGAGCAGCACCTACTTCACCTAGAAATTTGTTGAAAATGCATAATCCCACACTCCACTCTAGGTACTCTGAAACAATCTGCACTTTAACAAGAGCCCTGGGATTGGTGGGTTCTTGTACTCACTTTAAAATTTAAGAAGCACTCATCTAAGAGAACTCAAATGAGTGTCGTGAAAGAGGAAGGTGTGAGCAGATAGCCCATTGTCTTTAAAAATGGGCTCTAACCCCAATGTTTCAACTATCAATCTGTAAGGTTTCAAACGCATTCCGGTTAGCAAAGGTTTTTATTTCATATTACTTTTACTATGTTAAGAAATTTCTAGAAGCAGCAGCCACAGATGTTGACTTGACCAATACGCAAAAGGCAGATGCTCTTTCAAATTCAGTATTTTATAGAAGATGGCTAAATCCAAACTGTATCTAAATGATTAGGTAGCATTTGAAGTGCTCATGTGGAATGTCAGCAGGGATAATGCTCACATAAGCTTCAGGCCATCTTCTTTTGTCCTTCAGTTACTGGGAAAGTAGAAAGCATCATGATTGTTTAAAAGAGGGACAAAGGACAAAGATCTTAAAATATTCTTTGGAACTTTAAGTTGGTTCATTGAATACATACATGGGTGTAGGTGTGTGCAATGTTAAAATGTTTTAAATTCTTGAATTTACTACTACTTACTGGACTTACTATTCTTCTTTCTAATTGTTATTGACTTCAAGTCTCTAGATTGTACCCAACAATTCAAGAGAATCAGAGCTACAATGAATCAGTTTGGGAGAGCCTATAGGGATAAAAGATGGTAGACGCCAAAGGAGCACAACGGCTAATAATCTTCCCCCGTGACTTGCCCTGGAATCCCTTCTAGACCACTGGCCCAGCTTCCCCCACTTCAGCTACCCTGATGGCATCTTTTTGTAAAGAACTGCCTTATGATTTGATCCTCTACATGTGACAGGAAAATTGAAATACTTCCTCTTGGCTCCATAAGAAAAGCTTGACTCTCTTAAGCATCACGAGTGTTCAGATCCCCTCTGACATTGTTCTCACATGTGTGTAGTGTCACTGACCTGAAAAGCTTAGATCCCATCACTGTCTTCATGATCACTGTTAACAACAATTTTTGAGAACATGCCATCTAAGCATTTTTCTAGATTCTGGTACCCAGAGTTAAACAAAGTCACTACTCACATGAACCTGACATTCAAGTGAGTGAAACAGATAACGAACAAATAAAAAAATACAACCACAAATTAATGTCAAGTTGTGATGAGTGACAATAAAAAAAAATAACATAACATGGAGTAATAAGAAAGAGAACACAAGGGACACTGTTTTAGACAGGTGTTAAGTCAGAATTCTCCAGGCAGGTAGTCTATATTTGAGCCAAGAACTGAATAAAGTGTTGAAGGTAAACGAGAACAAAGAGTTCCAGGCAAAAGGAACTGCAAAGACAGTCCTTCCAGCATAAGCACATTAGGTATGTCTAGGAAGCATCAAGAAGGTCAGTATGGCTATAGAAAGGATAAGAGAGTGACAGGAAATGATCAGCCAGAGCCAGATCCTAAAGGTCCTTAAAGGATCTCGAGGTCCTAATAAGGTTAAAACCACCAAACAACCAACAAATCTTTCATTTACTAGGACAGATACTGCACTAATAACACATAAATACAGTAGATAAATACATTAGTGTAATCCTGACAATACTCCTTTACATGAGTGTTATTATTATCATTCAAGAAAACTGAAGCTTAGGGAGATTAACTACCACGACTAACAGCTAGTAAGTGCTGGAGCTTGGGTTTGAACCCAGGTCTTCCTGAAACCAGAGTGCATTATACTTACCTCAGTAACTTGCTATTACTATAGACAGATGTCTTGAATCAAAATGTACATGCACTTTACTGGCAGAAATACTGTGAAGTTCAAGTACAGTAGTTACGGCTCTCGGTCCTTCCAAATTTACCAGTGTGGTAGAATTCTATTCTATACTCTTTACACAAGTAAATTTTATTTTTGTTCTCATTTTTCATGCTCTTGCCACAAAGGGCCTTATTAGATGTTCAAAGTCCACAATAATCTTGTACAAACATGTATTTAGTATAAAAAAAATCAAATTCCTATACCATCTAGCTAACCAACCCTTCTTCAGGCTCTGCAGCTCATAAGCATGATAACACAGCTGAAAATGACTTCAACTTAAAAAACACTTAATGTTAGCTACTGATTTTGAGATGTGGATGTTCAAAATATTTAATACTTTACATTTCTTCCTAATTGACATCATCCCTGATGATTTATCCTCCTGCTTTTCCAAGTGTCTCTCAAAATCCAAGTATCCGATCAGGGATGTCTATCCCTTACATACCCTTCCTTGTTCATCTATCTTTCTACACAATAACCATTTCCAGTTTCTCTCGGCCCATTAAAATCTGACTGTTCCCTGAATGCCCTGCCCTTCTCACTGGAGCATAGCTGTCCTGACTGTGTAATGGATTAACCTTCACTATATACGTTCTGCTTCACCAACTGACTATAGACAGCTTGACTTTGTCTTTTATGTCTCTGAGGATCTGACTTTGCCCAGAAAGGCTTGCCCAAGGGCCTCAGTACCATAGATCTGAGGCTTCTTGAGCACCAATATTTACTTCTGGGCTCCCACACACACATTTGAATTTCATGCTGACCACATTATTTCTTTGAATTCTTCAGTTAGTTGAATAATTCCCAACTCTCACACAACTGACTTATCTCATGATCACCTTTACTACAAGGTAGTGTGGTCTTCAAATCTGTTTTCGGGAGTTTCCCCGGAGAAGTCCCAAATTTTGAGTGACCTGAGGCACATATTTTAATGATTTAAAAATAAAACCCGCTTAGGACAAAAATAAAACAGGCAGGTTTCCTCCCTTCTTCCAACACCCTCTATCCTACAAACTAGTAAATTTTACATCTAGTTCTTTTTAAGAAAACTCTGCCCTATAGGACAATAAGTTGTTATAGAATAAATGGAATAAGTTTGTTTTCAGTTAACCAGTGGGACAATATTAAACAAAGCATATTCTATAAGCACTCCAATAAAAGTTCTGTTCATGTTTTTCTAAACAAAAATCGCATTTTTCTTATGCTGCTTTTGTCCTGTAAATGTTAGAGACCACGTAAGTCACATATCATTACAAAGGTTATTAAGTTTAAAATGCTCTGTGTTCTCCAACAGTTTGTTGAAGTGCAAAAACTGAAAAAATTCTAGGCGTGTTAAGAAACTGCAGTGCCTAAAACTCTCCAGAAGTCCTCAGAATGACAAGGCTCTTAACCAATAAAACGTAAGAATCAAAGAACACATTGTCACTACTCAGCAAATAATAAGCAGCAGGTATAAGTATGACGTCATTGGAAACAATTCTCATTGGCGGGTCCTCTGTGTGCGGTACCGTTCTATTTGTGGAAGCAGCAGCCTTATTCAAATTAACCTTTTCACGCAGAGGGGAGGAGGGAAGTGGTGAGTAATGCGCTGCAGTCTTTCCCTGAAGGTGATGTGCTCTCAAATTCGCTTTACATTGCCTTTGAGCAGGCAAAATAAAAATAAATTCAGCTGTGGCAGTGTTTCACTGGGATAATAGCTGCTAGAATTAGATCAGGTCAGTGGAAAGGAATGGAAAAGAATCTGTGGTGGAGTTAAAACAAATTTCTGAATTTTCTCGTCACTTTTATTCCTTCCCGTTTATTATTTTTCCACGTCGCCTTCTTGGTCTCAACAGTTGCAGATACTAAACTTGGGATCCCTCCAATAGGCCATCTGAGGGAGGAGTTTCTTTGAATACTAGTATCTCTAGCCTGAGTGGTTCTGGGGGTCTAGCAGACAGGTCCGATTAACGGATGGTTTTCTGGCATTGTAGAAATACTCTGGAGTATGAGGCTGATGAGATAATTTAATCACATTTACTGTAGGCTGTGAGGAACTGTCATTCTGTATCCTGTTACTGTTATATAAGGCCTCCAGCTACATCCGTGACACACAGGAGAGCCCAGTTCGTTTCTGACTCTTAGTACTTTGCTCTGACTTATGAAAGAGAGTTCCAACACATGGCAGTCTGTCAACCCTATATCTAGTCCTCTTCTTCATTTCTAGAACTTTGCACAACTTTGCCTAAATAATATGCTTTAGGTCTTTAGTCTTATTTTGTTTTACCTCTTCAAACTTCTGTTTCACTGCCCCTTGTCATCTACAAAGATCTATCAGAATATAGGCCAGGTAAATTTTTGAATTCCACTTTGTGGTATATTTGCTTTAGTTCTTTTTTGTTTCCCATATTTACATTTTTTTCCCCTTCCCTTTTCACCTCTTCCTTCCTACCTCAAAACTCTACTTGCCACGGTCAAATTTTTTAAAAATATAAGTGACAAAAGTCTACAGAAAGTTGACTGTAAAGGAATAGGCAAAAATGGCTGTATCTTAGGTTCCAAACAAATTGCTACATGTAAAGAACTAGCTGTCTTTGGTTCAAACTTAGTACACCTTCTTGCACTATTTGCAAGGGTACTTCCTTAAAGAGGTCTTGACCTCTGAAAGCTTAGTGTTTCCCTTACCAGTCCACGAAGAGTATCCATCACCATGTCACTAAATATAACCATGCCACCAGAACACCTTTGCCTTCCCATTCAGTTATGATCCATCATGTCACTCTGCACTTGTTTGGCTTCTCAACATTATAATGAATCCCTTTTGGTCTGTCTGGGTGTTGTAACTGCTGTTGAGTTCTGAACAAAACCATATCAATTCAGAAGCTAGTAGCTTGTATGAAAATGGTTTATGGCACTATATTTCCATCACTACTATTTCTTAAAGGGAATCAATAATGCAAGATAAGGTTGAATGCAGAGAAGTACTGGGATGCCTGTCAGCCAGCAAGGAGCAGGTGTTTACTGGGAAGACTGGACAGACAGGCAGGAAGGAAGGGGCACAGGCTCCAAGTCACCGCCCCAGGGCTGGGAGCCTGGCCCTGCTGCTGCCCTTCCAGATTTCTGCCAAGAATCACAGTGAACTCATCAGCTCTTGCCTGAGTAGCTGCCGGAATCCTCCAATCTAGGTGTCCAGAGCTGGTTTAAGCACAGCTCTTTATATGTTGCTGAAACCTACCAGCTTGAGGTTTCTTTACTGCCATTTCTTTACCTTTCCCTGCAAATCCCCAGCCTTTTTCCTGGTTCACCTCCACAAGCCACCCCTGTGAGAAGAGCTCCAAGGTTGGGACTTGACCTGGCACAGTGCATGTGTCTAGCTTCTTTTGCCTGAATGCTGCATTGTTCCTGTGCTGAATGAAGTTTTGGAAAATGACTTTCAGATGTGAGAGTCCCCCTCTGGGGCTATTTACCCTCTTGCAACTCTTCCCTCCAGTTTGGAATCCCCTAAAACTCATCATCTTCGTTTGGCTCCGGATGAAAATGAAAAAGCTCACAAAATAGAATCGTAGATGACATGAACTGATATAAATTTGAAATCCTTCAGCTTAAGACCACCACCAAATAATTTAATTATTGGCCTTTCACTATACTTACCTTTTTAGTTTTTCAGTTTGCTTCCTACCCAGTAACCCTCAAATCCATCGGGTTATTTTAGTCAGTTGGCCACAAATTACTGTGACCTTCTTTATCTGAACTCTGATCAGAAAGCCGCCTAGTTCTCCGCGGGATTTTTTTTTTTTTCCTCTTCCCCTCCCCTTCAAACCAGAAAAGTAGCTGCTGAAAGCAGAACAGTTACCATGGCAACCTCTTGGCAGCTTCCTCAGCGAGTAACAGTGTTGATTTCCTGGGCCTGGTGGGAGGGGGTGGAGCTCTAAGGAGGTAAAGGAAGGTTACTGTGCACTTAGTTAATATGCAAAACCACTTACGCAGTGCTGGATGAGCAATGAATAAGTGCAAACAAAGCCATGCTTGATCAGCTAACATGGACTTCGCACACAAGTTGATCTGTCCAAGGATGCAGATGTTGGCTCAGAAAGAAATTTTGCGATTGGACGATAAAAGACAGAAGAGGTCATACTACAAGAGGTTAAACATTATTTTTGTAATGGTTGGTGAATATGGAAGAAATAAACCGAAGCAGGAGTGTAATTGCCTTGCTCCTCTTTGTTTTGTTCAAAGAAAAACAGCAATCTAAATTACAGGGATGGTGTTTTCCCTGAAAATCTAACATACTGAAGTTCAAGTTTGCATCAATTAAACTCTATGTAAGATAAACCAATATGTTCAGATATAAGCAAGTATAGCATAATTTGGTTTGTGCTTGAACAAAACATACGGCTCAAGTAGCATCTTTCACCTCTGAGTTTTCAGACAAAGAAGCAGCTTGGTAACTTAGGGCTGGGGTGGGGGCGTAGTATTGGATGGATCCCTCTCTCTCTCTCTCTCTCTCTCTCTCTCTCTCTCTCTCTCTCTCTCTCTCTCCCTCCACCCTCTCCCTTCCCCACTTTGATAGATCCCTGTTTGTTTCCTGCGGACTGGACAGGTTGGAAATCATTCCCCCCTGAGAGAATACTAGAGAGACTCTAGCACACCGTGGTTCTGGCAGAGGTCACCTGCATGAGCAATGAGCAGACACCGTGAGCCCAGGAGGCAGCAGCCAGCCCCTCACCTCGAAGCCTGCAGCTTTGCATGTTAAAGAAGAGGCAGGCTGATGGAAAGCCTGCAGTCTGGGCTGAGGTCTGCCCAGCAGGTGTCACTAGGGATTTAAAGCTTACCAGACCTTTGGGACCATGGCTAGGAAACAGCCATGTAATGATTAATGAAGTTTCCTTTAAAAATAGTTTTGAAAGCCTATGTGTGAAATAATTCCAAAGAGTTCTCCTTCCAAGGAAAGTTAAAATGATAGCTATAGCATGGTTTAAATGATTTCTGGACCATTCTCTCCATTTCAGAGTCCCCATCCCAAAAACCCAACAGGGATGTAAAACTCACCAAAGGCACACTGAATCCAGGAGTGGGGAAAATACATACACCAAGCCAAAGCAAGTGCAGAAAATTCTTATCATGGTGAAGACTCCCACTTATGAAATCACCCATATCCTAATAGCATAGATGTTGACTTTGTAAGTAATCTCAAGATTAAAAATGCAAATACCCCAGAAGTTCCTGTATAAACGAAGTCAGTTCGTGTTTTATCAATGCTTAATACTTTTTAGCAAACCTGTATGAAGACTATTATCTCATTAAAAAAAAACCTGCGTTGAAGGTATTGTCCACCTTCTAATTTACGTATCTGGGAATACACATACAATAATTTGTCAAAGAATTAAGAGGGGAAATTTGTCTCCCTTTTGAATTCTTAGTGCTTCTGTTTTTTGTCTTGTCTAGAAATTCAGTGTTTAAAAGACTTCATCATGAATTTCAGTAGCTTCCCTACCTTCAATTTTGTTGTATAATTTCTCTTCCATCTATCTTGCATTATTCAAATAATGGCATCCTACCTTCTCTTAATCATTTAATAGTTTTAACATAACTGTACCTTTTGCTGTATATATTACCTCAGAGCCATTTTGGTATGATGTACCCACTTAGAAGGAAAAGAAGGAAGGAAAGGAAAGAGAAAATGAAGACAAGGCATGACCTTGTTATCAACACTCAGTATTTTAACGATGAATTCATTAATCATGCTTGTCTTCAGTTATCCTTTGGAAGATAGAGGGAGAGAGTAGTGGTTGGAAGAGCGTGCACTAACTTTGTACATGCATGAGAAGCCTCCTTGTGCCTAAGAAGATAAGTAACACACTCTGAGCATCTGGGACAGGTAGGATCCTCAAGGTAGAGGAGGAGAAGCAGGGGACAGAGGTGCGAGTGCAAGAAAGAAGTGCTTGACTTCAGGCTTTGCTGAGAATTAATAGGGAAGTGCTCAGAAAGCATGTCACACAGCATCAGCAGGTACAGCCCTACCTTGCAATCTAAGTGAAGTTTCTACCCAATATATAAGATTCATTCCTTTTTTTTTTTTTTTTTTTTTTTTTTTTTTTTTTAGAGAAACTAAGTCTCAGCAACATTTATCATGCAGTGCCCTGGTATTAGGTAACAAAACTAAGACTAGGAACCAGGCCCCTGCTCACATTGCTGCTACTAAGGGTAACTACACTTAGAAAGGAAAAAAGAAAGCCACAGGGTATGTAGGAAGATCATGCAAATCATTCTTTGTTTTCCATTCTTTTCCCTGGAGATGCCCCATCATACAAAATCACCAAGTAGAAGCCCACAAAGGAAAACCCCAGTCAGCAGTTATGCACTTGTGGCAGACTTTTATTAAGATCTTAATCGGTCATTATATTTATTTCCATTTTATGAGGGAAATAATAAATGCCTGTAGTAGTATTGATGTCTACAGGCCCATTTCTCTAACCACCACTCTAGCCATTTCTCTAATCACTTAATGGATGTTGTTTTAATGAGCTATTGTTATGATGCATTATTAATAAAAGACCACCATTACTATTAATATCACTTACAAAAGATTCTAGATAGAGCTTTGAGAGTGATGATGCAATTAACGAAAGACCAAATTCTCCATGGTATGAATAAAAAAATTAGATCATTTTGTCAATACACATGTGATCTTATAAAAATCATTACAAGGGGTCACCGGTGGATTTCACATGTCTGCAAGAAAATCTTTGAACCCCAAGGATGGATGCATGAAGTTGTTTGTCCTCCTATAATATAGAGAAAATTGATGAGTTGAGAAAAACTTTCATAAATCTCTGATCTGATGGCCATGACAGTGGAATTTATTAGCTTACATTTCAGGCATCTTAACCAAGAAGCCATAGTCATAGTGGGTGACAACAAACCTGTTTTTATCTTCAAATTGGAGATGGGATGTTGGATACTAAGAACATTGTCATAATTCTAAATATGCTGTGAAGGGCTTTGTAGTAGAGAACATGGCATGAGGCGGAAACCCCTTTTCACACATACTCCCTTTGAAGATGTTCCCATTGAAAGGATCTCCCCTCACCTCCAAAGCCACCACACACAGCTCACGTGACTTAAAGCCCCTCTGTCTCTGTATTTGGAAAGGATGAACCACAAGCAAAAAGGATGAGGCATAGCCAGAAGGGCAAAGCCCCGGCTTCTCACTCTACTGCTACCTAAATAGAAAAGGAAGGCTGGACTGGCTCCTTGCCTTCGAGGTGAAGATGCTCTGCACCCTAACAAAGGGATCCCGTTAGCAGAGAGTACCATCTCCTCACCATACTGGAGAGTCCTATGTTATACAAACATCACCACACTAGTTTACTTTTGTTCTTTGAGAAAGGATGCCTATTGCACAACACCTGAAGGTTACATGTTGAATAACATTCATATCCTCATCCAAGACTTTCAGTTTCTGAGTTTGCTTGGGGGATTTGCCAACCCTTGAGTAGCATTTGTCCTCATTGGAGGATTACAAGGCATACTCAACTAGATGAGCTGAGTCCACCCATTAAAAGACCACAGGCACACCTGAAATTTTTCAATGGTGCCAAGAAACTCACAAGGCTATTATATACACATGAATGATACTTCTACTAAGTGAAATGGTCTCAGTGAAATAGAAGTAATCACTTGTATTATCTAGAAATGCATAGGCTTGCTTTTTCTCCTTTAAAGTCCATAATTTAATCTCATGGTGGTCAGAATAGTATCCTTATCCCCATTTTATTTTTTTAAGTGCTTGGGGTGAAACCCAGGGCCTTGCACAAGCTAGGCCAGTGTTCCCCCGACTGAGTTACGGCCCCAGTCCCACTTTTGATTGATGCAAAGACAGAGGCACAGAGGTCAATAATGCTGAAAGTCATGGAGTAAAAAATTGAATGCTCAACCCCAAAAAATTGAATGCTACAACCCAAATTCCCTGCTTCCAGCCTAATGCTCCATCTACCCATTAATGTTCGCTCTCTTATTAATTAGCAAAAACTTCAAACACCTGAGAGGGAGTGTCTGCATGGGAATGTGGTATGAACCTTTAGTTGACAGCTTGTCTACATGAATTGGTTTTTGTTTTATTAATGTGAAACTCATGAGTTATTCCATTGATCTTATTTGCATTTTTACTTGTTTTGCTCTTTTCCAAATTATGGCTCAGCAGGTAATAGCAATGAGATTTTCACAGAAGTCTTAGATTATGCCAAGAGTTTCTTCCTAGTATTTTCAATAATCCAAGGAAATCATCTTATTTACATTAGCATATTCATGAAGCAACCATTGAAAAGGTACAGTGTTTAAACAATATAGTCTTGAATTTTTGGAAGACATTTTCTAACTGGCCTAGATGATTGGCATAGGAAGGATTTTTCCATGCAGGTCACCTTCCATACTTTCTCTGCTTTCTCTAATCAGGCAGGTTGGAAACTAGTGTGCATATGGTTTGTTTGGAAGTTTGAAGACTTTTGTAAATTTAAATCTTTTTTAATTTTTTTTAATGTTTATTTATTTGCTTTAGTTGTACACTATGCGTTTATTTGTACTTTGTGCTGAGGATCAAACCCGGGCCGCATGCACGTGCGAGGTGAGCGCTCTACCCCTGAGCCACAACCCCAGCCCCTAATTTTTATTTTATTTTAATTTGTTACATATGACAGCAGAATGCATTACAATTCATATCACACATATAGAGCACAATTTTTCATATCTCTAGTTGTAGTAAATTTAAATCTTTGGGGCCACATTTTAACTAAAATCCTGGCTAAATCATTATGATATGTCATCAAGAATCAAGGTGCATTGACTAATGAAAACTATCAACATATTGAAAATCAAGTTATGAGTGTAGAGAAAATAGAACACTAAAATGTTAGTGATACTGCCAGTTACCTTTGATGAGTTCTGCTTTCTTTTTCTTGTTTTTTGGAGTTTTGATACTAAAACAGTTTTTTTAAATTCAAAGTTGTATTTATAATAGTAGTATGGATTACAATTCATAGGAGACATAAAAAGCATCTTTTTACATAGCACTGTTTGTATACAAAGTATATTCGTACCTTTCAAGTCTTCAATCATGCATTTAATCTACCTTAAGTAAAAAGTTTTTCACTGTAAAAGAGTGGAAATTAAAGGATCATTGTCATTAGCAGGTGGCTTTCCATTTCCCCTGAAGGTGGAAATAGAAATTCCAGCTTTAATATTGGATATTTATTGTTAATCCAAGTTTTTTTTCTTTGTGCTTTCTCCTATAAGTTTAACAAGAGAAAAAATAAATGACTGAAGAAGCATATGAGAAACCACACAGAAATAAGAGAGTTTATCCTCCTAAGACTGTCAGATGATCCAAAGCTACAGATTGCAATATTCATCTTTCTCTTCCTTACTTACATGGTCAGCATCACTCTTACCCTGCTGGATCCCCACCTTTAGACTCCCATGTATTTCTTCCTCAGGAATTTCTTCCTATTACAAGTTTCATTTACAACTGTCAGTATACCCAAGTTCCTAGGAACATTATTTAAGGTGATAAAACCATTTCATCCCCATTTGGGATGGGGAGCATAGGAGGATTAGAGGAACACTAAAATGGCTAATGAGGAGGGAGGGGATGGGAGGGGGCAAAAGGGTGAAAAAGAAAAAAAAAGATGGTAGAATGAGATGGATATCATTACCTTAAGTGCATGTATGAAGTCACGAATGGTGTGAATATACTTTGCATACAACCAGAGATATGTAAAAATGTGCTCTACGAGTATAATATAATGTAATACATTCTGCTGTCATTTCTAACAACTTAGAATAAAAAATAAATTTGAAAAAAATAACCAATAGAAGAACTAAAAAAAAAAAAAAAAAAAATTATTTAAATGTGGTGAGACGTGTGTTAAATATGTCAGTAAACTTGTTCAGAAAAAAAAAAAAGAGCGAATGAACAATAACTGGAAGGGCAATATTGATTTTAATTGGCTACTGAAATTTCATTCTTTTGTACTTTAATTACCCATCAATGTGCCTTTACCTCAAGACACCACATCTTTCTGTGTACTTGTGTAAAATACTATCTTCCTTGTCCTGTTCATGAAGGCTTGCTTGACTTGCTGATTCCTCAGGCTGTAAATGAAGGGGTTGAGCATAGGAGCCACTGAGGATTTTAGTACCGCCACTCCCTTGCTCAAAGACACTCTCTCTCTCTTGCTGAGGGTTTAATGTACATAAAAATGCAGCTGCCATAAGAGACGGAGATGAAAATCATGTGGGAAGAACACGTGGCAAAGGCCTTTGTCCTCTGACTAGTAGAAGGAATCTTCAAAACTGTTCTAACGATATGTATGTAGGACAGGACTATTAATGCCAAAGTGAACAACAGATTAACCACAGCACAGGAAAACCCCATTATCTCTGGGAAATTAGTGTCTGAACAAGAAAGTTGGAGTAGGGGGAAATAATCACGGGTGAAATGGTCAATGATAAGAGTTCTGCTTTCTTGAATGTTGAAGTGTAACATCAGAGAAGCGCCAAGGCAAGAGTAGAAAGCAAGAAGTTTTATTCAAAGAACAGTATCACAGACTTCTCCAGGAAGGAAGAAGGGGACCCAAAGTGAGAATCCGTGAGATGAGGAAGTCCTGTTCCTTTTATACACCTAAATTTTCTTTGTTCTCCTGTGCTCTTCTCCCTTATCTTGTTCCTTCCCCCGCCCCCTATCCTGCATACATAACTGAGAGATGCCCTTGGGGTGGCTGAAAGGGCCAAGGTGTAGTGCCAGGTAGGAAAGGACTATAGCCCAGGGGCATTAATTAGTAGCTCCCTGTCTGCTCAGGAGTTGCTTCATTAACAACCTTCTAGGAGGGGCAGTATAGGCAGGTAATCTTGGTAATCATAGGACTCTGGAGACGTTAACATTCCAATCTCCCAGAGACAGTCTCCAACCTCCCAGACCCAAATCGGCCTCCGTTTTCTCAATCCAACCGGATCATCTATCTACACTAACTGCCTCTCTTTAATTCTTGCTTCATTAGAATCACAAAATATTTTGTGAATCATATAGTCAAAACACACCCAGGGCGATACTGAGACCCGCAGAAGTTAAGAACTGAAACCAAAATGGAGGTCTCCAACCTCTGAATCCTCCCCATTCATTTTTGATTTTTTAGTACATCTCTATTCTTTGGTTCACTCTTTCTTCTCCCTCCCCCCCCACCCCACCCCAAAGTTATTATTTCCATACTGCCTTTTTCACACATGCTGTTGTGCAGTCACCCATAGATTTGAATTTCCATCACGCTGCCCCTCAGGAGGGGCATGTCCGTCACACTGAGGCCAAACTGGCATGCAGAGATCCTAACATCGTCACCCTGTAGCCCTGGGGAGCATCAGACCATTAGCATGCTTCACCCCAGCCCCCTAGCCCTTCAGGATGATTCTGTGAAAACACTGTTGACACTGTGTTGTACTAATATGGAAAAAACTTGCAGATCTGACTGCCACGATCCATAAACCATGTATGTGGGGAAGAAGGGCACTGGACTTAAAAGACTTACAACCGAGGCATCATCTTAATCACATCCTACCTGCTTAAGTGAGGCAGAATCTTAAGGCTATATTTTCTACTAAGCTGTGAGCTCTGAAGATGAATATTAAATTAGGATTTGGGAAGGAGAGTATGTTCCTAGAAAAGTGCTTTTATTTTAACATTTAATCATGAAGCTGCTCCTTCCAGGAGCAGTAAGCTTGTTGCCACTAGAAACTGAGGCAGATGTGCTGGGGCTGTGGTCCAATTGCAGGTCCTACCCCATCTTCCATCAACCTCCTCCAGTAATTGACTGACCTTACTAAGGTTGACTGAGCTGAACTTTGAGATGGTCTCAAGTGTTCAGAGGCTGAGCTGCTCTTCTAAAGGTGTGTGTCAGAAAGGACATTATTTGTGAAGGCCAAAGGGAGCCCTTGCTGACAAGAATTTCCAAGGAAATCTCTGTTGCAGAAGCTAGCAATGTTTAGTAGGAACACTTTTACATCTACCTGAAGAAAATGTCAACAAAGTTCCCATTTATTTCAAACTGCTGTGAGAGATATTGAATTATTGTACAGGAAAAAATATATTCCTTACCCACCAAGAAGATTGCAACAATCTTCCAAAATTGAGAATGTCTTATAACCAAGCACATAGATCAAAAATTGATTTATGTGAGCCACTGAATTTGTACATATTTCGACACTACTCATTTTATAGCCTTATTCCATTACCTCAACAGAAGAAATACTTGCTTGCTCCTAAATTTAGATTCTAGCTAATTTCTGAAATATATTTATAACGTGCATATAGTTAAAATATATATATCCTAGGGCTTATTTTATTTTTATTTATCTAAGACATGAACTGATTTTTCTCTGATTCATAACTATACCATATTCAAATTTTAAATGTCTTTCATACCCAGTTGTCCTGCCCAAATACTTTAACACTCTACGAGACTTCATCCTTATCTTCCCAAGGTTTTGAGGGAAAGAGGGGCAGGAGTAACCTTTCACTTTTTCCTCTGGTTGACAGTCACCATAAAGCCACTTCGTCATGCTGGCATGGAAAGCAAACAACATTCCCAGCAAGTGAAATTTCAACCAGAACCACCCATGAAGTGTGGTGAGAACCACTATGTGGGTTTTCTGAGATGACAATTAAAAAAGAGAGAGAGAGAGACGAAAGTTTAAAAATCATTTCTCAATAGAGGAAGTTTAAAGAAAAGAAAAATGGGCTTAAAATAAAATATAAAAAAGCACAGACACACAAGACCGACTGTGGGAGTCAGAATGTCTATGAGAAGCATAATGACCCCTTAGTAATAGATTACAAATAGATTTTACCTCAGTGTAAATTAGTCATGAGAGAGTGGCTATTGGATTGCAGTTTCAGAGAAAGTTAACAGATTCTTGAATTTACTTTCCCCATTTTGTCCTCAGTTTTTATGGTTGCAGTCTTTAGCCAGAAACTGTGAGTGTGGTTTCTCCATGCAGCTCTAGTTTTTTTGCAAAAGTCTGTGAGGGAAAACAGTAGATAAGGCTATTCACAAAATAGTGATTGCTATGATTCTCACAGGGAGGCTGCAAACCAAAGGATGTCGCTGTTAGAACTGACACCACCCACTAGAGCACTTTCTACCACCAACTTGCTGAAGTCTAAGGAATGTGACCAGAGGTCATGTTTTGATCCCAAGGTGTTCCCCATCACAGCCTCTTTCATCAGCCTCCCCTACACAACCAAAGCCACGCAGTCTTCACCACTATGGGATGTAATCTACATACAGACTGGTAAATTTGCAGTGTGTATTTTTATATCACTTAGGGGTAAATCATGGAATCGGACAAGCACAGTTCCCCAGCCATAGCTTTTAGTAGCAATCTGAGAAACAGGTTAGGTATATTCTGTTTACAGTAGTGTCAAGGGCTTTAATATCAGAGACAAAGCTGATCATCCGACTTTCTACCTGGAAGGAATGGTAGACTACATCAGGTTACAGCCGTGGTTTTTGGAAACTTGAACAAATTTCTTAACTTCCCTGAGTACCTGTGTCCTCATCTATAAAGGAAGTGTGAGACTGATTGACAGCATTGTCATAAGGACTGGGAAGTATTTATAGGACACATAGTAGGAATTTAATAAATTATTACAATTATTAGGATGCTCACCAGCTACCCAGGATAAAATTTAAAAGAGGTGCATACCCATTTCAACCTTAGGGACATCCTTCAATGACTGTTAGCAAAATCATTACTACTACATTCCATTCCTTGACCCATTGTCCAGACCTAGGGCATTCAACTCTTCAGTGTTCCCTGCTTAAGATAGCTTCCTTGAACATATCTCGGCTTTTCATCTGCTCCTGTATATTTACCCAAATCTTTGCTTCTCTTTGCCCATGAGAATAAATAAGTCTATGCTTTGTAACATGGAAATTAAGGGTTCTTAAAAATCTCAGACCAAACTGGTTTAACAACACTTGACCATCCCCATTATGTTCTCAGTCCCTTGCTCTGTTGAGCCCACGATGGCACCCACCCCCCTTGGTGTAGTTTACTATGTAATGTGTTTTTGTGCAGTAAAGTCTCAGCCTGGAATACCTGTCTGTACATTGGTTACAGACTTATGTTCCCATGACTGTTCTTAACATGCTGAATTAAGCTCACTATTCTAAATTCTTCAAAGATCACTATGACTAAAGAAAATGTTAACAAATTTTTTGTTTATTTCAAAACATTGTGAAAGATTCTGAGTTACTGTGCAAGAAAAAAAATTTTTTTTTCTTATAGAATATGTTTTCATCTCCGTTCCTCCTTGTTCTACTGGCACAGAGACTAGTCTAAGTACCATTGGGAGACACCAAAAGTCAGATGGTTTATCAGGGTGAAGGGTTTGTTCTGAGAAGCCCATTAACAGGTCTTCCACTCAACCCAGAGCTAAGCACAAAGACTTGAGATAAGTGTAATATATCAATAGAGCTGTCCAGCATCAGTTAAAGAGTACCTTGAGGATTCCTACCACCCATAATGATTTAATATCCCAGTGCTGTTATGGAAGACACTCTCCTCCAAGGGATTTAAAAGACAGGCAGATCCAAGAGGAAAAGAGAAGTGTCCGGAACTCCTTTAGGCAAAGTAACCTGACCCATTAGACGTGGGAAGTAGCACAAATGGTATAGGCTGTCTCCAGTTTCCCCACAGCTGCTGCTACCACAGCTCCTTGGATAGCAGGCAGGGGGTGGTAGAAGAAGCATTTTCTCTTCCCCAAAAAAGCAACTGAAATCATGCCCCTCTATAGGAATAAGAGGAGCCAGGAAATGAGCATTCCTTCCTAACAATGACACTCTGATTATGGAACTGGATATCAAAATGAGATGCTTTCTTTGTTTTGGCTAAGGCATGAAAATAAAATAAAAAGTGAGATTTGAAAAAAAAAAAAAAAAATTAACAGTGCCTGAGATGAGAGCACACCTTTATGAAGTTAGGAGGAGCTGAGAAAAGTGAGAGTGGAGATTGAAAAGGGATTTTGGAGAGAGCCATTGAAGGAGGGCATGGTGCTCCCCTCTGTCTCTCATCAAAAGAGAGGGTTTTAAAAGAACAAGTGGAAGGATTTAGAATCTGTCCTTGGGTGTTTGATGCCAGTGGACTGGTGCCTTGATTCTTGTTAGCAAACTAAAACTGTGAAAGGTAGGCTGGCAGGGTGCTTTGTGAAAGAATGATAGAGATTTGTTGCTGAATTAGCCCCAGTGTACAGCCCATTGATTTAGGTGGAAGAGAAAAGGAATGGGTGGGCCATGAATGCATGAAAGTCTTCACTGGGAAGATATAGCCACATGTTTGAAAGAGCAATTGTCCAAGGTCACCTTAGGTCCTGACCTAGAAAGCTACCCAAAGTAGGAACAGACCTCACCAAAGAGAAACTGGCACAATCACCAGATTCCCGGGACTGAGGGAACAGAGACTGGAATGATCAGCCAAAATAGAAAGAGAAATTCTCAGATATTAGTTGGAGCAAAGGAGGGAATGCCGGGCAATCTGGGAAGACAGAAGAGAAGGTGTCTCCTGAAAACCTGGACAGCACCTGTCATAGGAAGTGCCAGCATTGGACCTGTACCAGAACCAAACAGCACCACGTGCAACACAGTGGGAAGAGGAATGTAAGGAAGAGCTTCCCTCCCCTCCCCCTCCTCCTGCAGCTCTGACGCTGAAGGGAGAGAGGGAAAGGCATAGAGATGCAAGGGAGGATGGGAGGAGCCACCTTCTCCATTTCTCCTTGTCTTATTGGCACAGAGACAAGTCTGAGTGCCAGTGGGGGACACCTCAACTGCACAGCAAGGGCACCTGCGGACGCTCCACGGAACAGGACTTTCTAATTACTAAACTGAGAGAGGGTTTTGTGCCTGAGAATGAATTTTATAAGTCATAGTTCCTGACTCTGTTTTCATCCATGATGAGGAAAGAGCTCATTTTAGGGGACTCTGGGAAACAATCTACAGTTGCTTTATAATTTACACGTTTGTCTCAATCAACTACTTGGTTATTTTTACATGCTTCTCTACCCACTCCACTCTGTCTTGCTTTATTGTTTGTCTGTCTGTTTGTTTGTTTGTTTAATTCTCATGGTTAGCCCGTGGTTAGCACTAAGTACTTATTAAGTAATACAAGGGATAATACCAGGAAAACTAGGAATAGGTAAAGAGAACTACATGATTATGAGGGAGGCTGGAATACATCCTGTTGAATAGATCAGGAGGACTTCATGAATGTGGCTATGTATGATGTGACCATGTAAGACTAATATCGTTCCACCAAATAAGGATTTGGACCAACAGAATTCAAGAAAAATGTAGCAGCAGGGGGAAAAAAGAAAGTATAGAGGCGAAGAGATCCAGTAACCTCCAACAATGAAAGACATGGCCATGCTGTGGATGGCAATGTATTATCGTTTTATAGTAAATGAGAATAGAGAGCAAGAGGACAACCATAATGAGATTGGAGATGCCAAGGCCATCAGGCTGCTGGCAGCTCCTGAAACGGAAACAGATGAAGCTTTTTCGAGGAGAGGAGACAGGGAAATACATCAGAGGCCTATCAAGGGCACTGCTATGGGCATTGTCCAGGGGATGCTGCCAGATCAGAGAGAGTAGTGTCTACCTGAAGTTACAGAGCAAGTTTATTTTCCAGACATACAAGGGTTTTGCTTCTCCAATTACAAACGTGTGCAAACCAAAGAGTATTAGTTCACTCTGATAGCAGAAGTTAAAGGTAAAGCCAGGAGAACAAAAGACTAGGCTCAAATGTGGAGAAGAAGTCAACTGGAAGAGAAGGGAAATGAGATAGGCTGACAGATGGATTTGGCTGAATCAAACCAACTGGGTTAAACAAGATAAATAGTTACTTACCCTGTATATTAGTTGATACCTCAAATCCCCTAGCCCTATTCATAAACCTTGTTTTGTCCATTCAAATGTTTGACTCCTGCATCTTATTGGTATGGAGGCTCCTTCAAAGAGCACAAGAACAAGGTTGCTAATTAATGATGGTGAAGTCTTTTCAGGGAAATATCCTCAATTCTCCCACTTCTTGGTGGTAAGAGAAAGTTATTGCAATGAAGTAGCAGGACAGAGACCACTGGACAGCCTGTATTTAGAAGTTGCCTTCTGTCACAAAAGATCACTTCTCAGGATATTATTTATTAACACTTCAGAATGATGTAGAGAGAATTAGTTTATGTAAGACTGAGAAAATGGAAAACAAAATGAAGTGTGAAGGCTGCAGAGAGCCAAAAGACTTTAGGCACCGAGTAGAAATGTCATCTGCTCTTTGTGTTGCAGTGAATCTGCCTTGGGAAGGTTAAATTAGACTGCACAGGCTAGGAGGAAAATACAAATCACCACAAAAGTCAGGAAATAAAAATGTATTGAACGACTATTTTGTGCTATATCGTACATAACGTACCTCATTCGATCTCCACAAAAGACCTATAAGGGATCATTATCATTACACTGTTGAGGACCTGAAACCCAAACAGGTTAAATCAATGAATAAAAACAATACATGTGACAGAACCAAGATTTAAATCCAGATCTGTCCAAAATCAAAGACTTTGCTTTTACCACAATACAAAGATAATTTTTTTGTTCAAAGTACAAGCTGCAAAAGAAATAGAAAAACATCAGTCATCTATATGGTTTATTAGGAAAAAAATACTTTTTATAATACTGAAATTAGGTTGAGATGAACATTAAGGTATCTTAAAACCATAGAATAAACCTAAGAAATAACTCACAATGTGCAAAACTTGGATGCGTTTATACTCTACTAAAAAACTTTAAATAAGGCTTATGTTACTGGAAAAGAGTATTACTCAGTTTTATTTCTTGTTCAGTATAATTTGGGTAATTTATTCCAATATCAAAAGCCAATGGGGTGGGGTGGGGGGGAAGCCAATGGAGTTTTTTTTTTTTTTTCCCTAACTTGATCCTATTAAAGTTTACATAGAGAAAATAAATACCCTGAAAATGAAGAAATTTTTGAGAAAAGAGTAATAAAAAGAAATCCATTCAACTATGTTTTAAATATCATCTAAGATTCAAAAATTAAAACAGAATGTATTTATTCAAGAAAATAAAGCAGACAAAATGAAAATTCCAAGTATATCTTAACTCTAATTAAACACAAGAATTTAATAATTCAGTGGGTGTGGTGATGCATGCCTATAATCCCAGCAGCTCAGAAGGCTGAGGCAGGAGGATTGTGAGTTCAAAGCCAGCCTCAGCAATAGGGAAGCGCTTACCCTGTCTCTAAATAAAATATTAAAAAGGGCTGGGGATGTGGCTCAGTGGTAAAGCATCCCTGGGTCCAATCCCTGGTACCCCACCCCCCCCAAAAAAAAAGAATTTCATAATTCATTGTTTTAGCTTCTAGCTCTAGAAAAAAAATAGATTACTCAGCAAATAATTTGAATATCCCTAATTAGACTTTAAAAAGTAAAGAATTACTCAGTTAAAATTAAAGTTAGGTCACTTGATTTATCTGCTTAAAACCATCTGATGGTTTCCCATCTCAGAGTAAAGGATTCAAAATACCTTAGAGGCCCTGTATAATATTTCTCCCAGACTTTATTTCGTATTTTCCTCATCTTCAATCATTCTGCCTGGAACACACTGGCCTCCTTACTGGTCCTCAAACAACACAGAAAAGCACAGTGACAAAGTTTTGCATTTGAGGCTCTTTATGCCTATGGCATTCTCTTCCAAATACACATTTGTTTCCCTCTGCACTTCCTGTAGGACTTAGCTCAAACATCACCCTCTCGGGGCCTTGACCCACTACAGTGAAATGACACAAGTGCTAGGACAGACAACATAGGTGAGCATTTACATATTCTTGGGTTATAAACCGTTTCCTCAACAACTACCTGCAAATTACTGATTGATAAATTTTACTACATAAAAATTTAAAACATCCGCTTCTTCCAAATATGACAATTAAAAGGCAAGCAACAACTGGAAGAACTATATTGATAATATACTCTGAACAAAGATTAATTTCTTGCCTACAAAAAACTACCATATATAAGAAAAATATCAATGTAGAAACCAGCAAAGGAATGGAAAAAGAAAATTCTTATGCACGTGTGAAAAATGGCCAACACGAGGCTGGAGTTGTGGCTCAGTGGTAGAGTGCTTGCCTTGCACACATGAGACACTGGGTTTGATCCTCAGCGCCACATAAAAATAAATAAATAATTAAAACAAAGGTATTGTGTCCATGTTCAACTAAAAATATTTTTTTTCTTTAAAAAAAAGGCCAACGTATGTGAACAATAAATATTCAACCTCGTTGATAAGAACTAAAAATTAAGATATCAAATTGGCAAATATGAAAAGAATGATAAAATACAACAGGGCAAGGAGAAAAAGAAAGAGGCTTCCTTTTTCCCCCACACAGCCTGTAGATACATAAATAGGAATAATCTTTGTCAAGAGTAAGTTGGCAATATGAATAAAAAATATTTAAAACGGGCTTACCTTTTGACCCTGGAATTTCACTCCTGGAAATTGGTCATAAGGAAAAAATTAGGGACAGGTGGAAAGATTTAACTACAAAGATACAATGAAATGGTAATGTGCAACCTTGGAGGAAATCAGGAATGTGAGATGAGGTACTGCAATATATTTCTCTGGTGCATGGAGATGGAGAGAGAAGGGATATATGAGCTGATCATATGTAAATAAGTCCTAGGTCTTTTTTGTTTTTAAGGACCATCTGGAAGTGGCAGCTGTATTGCATCTTTACTAAGCTAGAAGAGGAAGTACTGGGCTTAAGCTTCCACATAGGGATTTAGG
The DNA here is from genome assembly GCA_025594165.1 of Tamias sibiricus. Lineage (NCBI taxonomy): Eukaryota > Metazoa > Chordata > Mammalia > Rodentia > Sciuridae > Tamias > Tamias sibiricus. The sequence continues at coordinate 28,342,162 of CM046663.1, forward strand.
TTAAATATAAGAAAGTATTTCCTTACAAGAAGATTTGTAAACATTGGTATTGGGTAAAGATGGAGGTGATATAATCACATTCCCTGAAGGACTTTACTGCAGAATAGATTTTTATCATATTAAGATGATTTTTGGAGTATGCCTACAAGAAGTAGAGTTTGGTCTTTAGTTCATGTCCATCTTCTAACTTACACTGTAGTATCTGATCAATGCATTTGTGAATTGTTTGATACTGGTTCATAATTGTCACTTCATCTCATTAAAATAATACTTAGAATTATTTTTATTTCCCAAATAGAATGGGTGTCTTGGTAAGAATTAGGGAAGGAAATCTGTCTTCAGCCCACCAGCTGCCATTCGTGACATAATCCCTGTAATATTTGAAATCCTTTGGGTGATCTTGACTTTTCTCCAAAAGCTGTGCGTCTGAAACCAATTTATTAACCCTCTGAAAGGCCAAAGATATTCCAAGTCCACTTCCCAGTTTCAGTGGGAGTAAACTCTCGTTTGCAACTTATTCGGGTTTATTATAATTATTACCGCTGTAATAGTATTTTTACTGAGCACTGAATACTTAATGTTATAAAAAGTTATTGGGCACAATTCTATTAGAGCTTAACAGAATTGGACAGAACCACTGTAGAATTCTGATATGAAAAGAAAACTTCACAAACATGGGAAAGAGATTTGTACACACTCAAGAAAATGCTGGATATCAAATCTGTGTTACAGGAATAGATTAACATTAAATCAATTCTAATCATTTTTCAAGGCATCACAGATACATTTACCAAGGAAACAAATAAGCCTAAGGAGAAAGACAATAAATTGCTTATATGGAAAGTAGAAGGGATATTACTGTATTATTTACAGCTTAAAGAATCATATTTTCATATTTAATAAACTTTGAATATTCTCATTTTTCAAACAAACAAAATCTGACATTGTTTCTCCACTTGCATCACAACTATAGGCCACAGAATAAGAAATTCTGAAATGACTGCCTAGTGATTATTTCTATCTTTAGATTTTTCCAAGCAGGAAAGAAAAAACTAAAAAGAGCACTATTTGGAAGAATGCCAGTAGAGTACACCCCCTCAAGGAGGAAAAGAGACTCTCTGCATTTGTGGTTTCCCAGGCTCATTTGACCCAGTTTGCTTAATTTATTTTAAAGCAATATGTAGTTTCTCTTGTAAGTCCAAACCTTTGCAGCTAGACTGTCCTTTTCAAAATTCACTTTTATTTCTATTCCTTGGCCACAAACTGGCTTATCTTACTCAGAAATGTAGGCACCTAGCCTCTCAAGCTATTTTCTGTCTACCAATCAGGTCCCTCTTTTGGCTTCAGGAAAATATTCCTTCTCCAATTGCCTGAGCTCAACCTGACAATGTTCCTTGGGTCTCTCACTCTTCCATCCAGACATATAGCCTAATTCTAAAGACTTATGATTGTATTTTTCAGCATATCCTTTTTTTTTTTTCTTGCCTCCCTAATGGATGAAGAATTTATTCTTGTTTTATCCAACTCTTTATTCTCACAATCTTCAAGTGTTCCGCGGCTTTCTGCCCACGCCTCTGTCAATATCACATCTGATTCTGATCTTCTTTCCAGACCTTTATACCTAATGTCTGCAGTCTTATCTTCAGGCTTTCGTGTGTAGACATGTTCTCTTCTCAAAGACTTTAATATGATGTCTGACACAAAACTTACATCATACATGTCTGACTTGGTAGCACTGTGGGTTCTCAATCTGTATAGTTATTTATAAGATTTGTTATCCCATCCTCCCTGACATTTTAACTTTGCTCTTCAGTGACAATCCAAGAAAGTGACAATGGCAGAACTTTCCACCAAAGGACATTATGAGAGTCTTCATTTTATCTTGCATAAGAATTTAAGCATTATATAAATAGATATTGAGTTTCCATCTACTAATCAGCTATTACATTCACAGAAATATAAAATAAGTCCCAGATTAGATAATTTATTTGACAAGAGTAACTATTACTAGCTCATTAGGAGTTACAAAAAATAATACATCACTTTTCTTTACAACCATGATTTCTATTTGTGAAGGCTATATATGCAGAAAAAAGTAAACTACATTCCCCAAGTCCTTTGCAGCTAGGACTGGCAAAAGAACACAATTCTGGCCAATAAAATGTTAATGGAAGTCAATGAAGGGGCTTCCAGATAACCTTTTCTACAAGACCTGACTCCACTGGTATCATATTTTACCCCTTGTACTCCTAGCCAGAATCTGTCACCATGACCTTAATCTATGATATGAAAATATAACATTTCCTAACTATACTTGAATTGTTATTACTATTTATTGATTATAAATTTGCTTTGAAAAGAAAGAAAATTAGATTATTAGAGACCACATATCAATGTCCAAAACTTATCCTCAGCTCTAAAAAGCTTGAGCATAATTTTTATGATTCCTTATACTATCAGGTGCTTTCTATTAATTACAAACAATGGAAAGTTACTCTAGCTAATCTAAACAAAAAAAAAAAAAGATTTATTGTGGCATTATCGATTATCAAGCGACTCACTGAATTGACAAGAAAGTCAGATGCAATGCAATTCTGATCTTCATTACCCAAAATTCAGTCAAATTTCACAAGTTAAAAGTAAAGTTTCTACAAGACTCCCCTCACTTATGACGCCAACCACGAGCTCCAAGCCACCTATATTTCTAGCCAACTAGCTACAAATTTGGAGATAATCACTACCTTCTCAGGATCAAAAATTTGCTAGGACAACTCGAAAAACTCAAGAAAGTGTTATATTTCTATTTAGATTTTGTTATAAAGGACACAAATCAGGACCAGCTAAATGAAGAGATCTATATGGCAAGGTCTGGGAATGCCCCAAATATAAAGTTTCTATATCCTTAGGATGGATGCTTCAGTCCACTCATGCTTTGGGTATCCAAAATTTGTATTGAGGTTTCATTATGTATGCATGATTGGTTGAATCATTAGCCACTTGGTAGAACTAAATCTCCACCTCTTTTTGCCTCAGTAGATGTTGGGAGGTTAGGCTGACATCATGTAGCCCACAAACCCATATCTTCTAATCCTGTGGTTGGGCTTTCTGACATTAGCCCAATTCATCCTGAGTCACTATCTAGGGCCACCATGAGTCACCAACATAGCATCAATTATTAGTTGTGATATGAAGGGCCCACCATGAATAAAAATACTCCTCAATCACACAGAAAATTCCAAGGATTTCCAGGTTCCCTCCTAGTAACCAAGACAAAGACCATCTGAATTTTGTTTTATACAATGCTGAAGAACCAGGCTCAAGAATTAGCAAGAACCAGGGTTACAGTCAAGAACTTTCCACCAGAATGGTTGTCTTAGGGCACACCAGCCACCTCCATAGACTCCACTTTGAACTCTCCACTAACACTGACACAACCAGCACCAGGCACACTGGGCACCAACAACATGAATGCTACCCTCGAAATAACGGGGTATTATGTCTCTTCTTTGCATCACTTCTCCAAGATTCAAAAGTCCTGGGCATGAGCATTTCACATGAACCAAATTTAGGTCATCTGTATACACCCTAGCTCACAGAGAAAGGGGAACATCTATCCCACTTGGGGTTCTGAGGTAGAAGTAAGTATAATGGCTTCAAAATAATGAAATTCATGTAACTTGGGAAATTAGCACCTGAGTAGCAAAAATATGATACATTTCCCTGCACTACAACCCTTTCACTAATTAAAATCTGAACACAGTATAATCTTCACCAAAAAAATGTGCTTCTGCAAAATATAACATCATTCAATAAAACACAATTTTTACTCCTTGTAACAAGGAGACATTCCAAGTTCTCATCAACTACAAACTATATGTCCCAGATCTTTGAGCAATATCTATTCCTTCCCTAATTTTTCCTTCATCCCACAAAATATTGTTCATCCTCGAAACCAAATATGTGCTATATATTATGGGAGTATAAATAAGCAAAAAGAAAAATCAGCTAAGTATACATACGTGTATATACAGAGACAGTGCAAGTAAGATAATATAGAAGTGACTACAGTCTTTGTTTATACAAAATCATGAAGGTGAATATGCTTCCCCACTGCCCATTCCATGCTTCCTGTTCTATCAGAACAAAAGCTGGTTATGTAACTTTACATGTGGGATAACCTAAACATTTATTCATAAGAATTCTGAGTTTTGGATGATGCTAGTATATGAAACTGAAGTTGCTTTTTTATTTTTATTGTTCTTTTTAAATTATTCGTAACATTAGGATTCATTTTGCCATAATAATAAAAGCACTGCTGAAGTCATTTTTAACCAATTATTTTATTTTATTATTTTTCTTTTCTTTTTTTTTTTTTTTTTTTTTTTTTTTTTTTTTTTTTTTTTTGTAATGCTGGGGATTGAACTCAGGGCTTTGTACATACAAGGCAAGAATTCTACCAACTGAGCTATATCCCCAGCCCTTAATCAATTATTTTAAATTGCTGAACATGGTAGTACAATGATATCCACCCCCACTTTTATCTCAGCTGGTTCTACCTATACTCCTTTATGCACCTATTTTGAACTAAATACTCCATTTCCTTCAGTTCCAAGATCAATCACCCCAGGTAGCGCCATAATTCCTCTTTATAATATATTCAGTTCATTGTGAGAAATCTTTTTAAAAGCCAAGTAGCTATCTCAACTCCCAACTCAAAATAACCTTTGCAGCCAGGCATGGTGGCATACACCTGTAATCACAGAGGCTCAGGAGGCTGAGAGGGGAGGATCATAGGTTCAAAACCAGCCTTAGCAACTTAGTGGGGCCCAATGCAACTTAGCAGCCCTGGGTTCAATCCCTGGTTTAAAAAAAAAAAAAAAAAAAAAAAAAAAAAAAAAAAAAAACTTTATTATGATGCCTGATGATTTTGTATATAGTCATCCCTTTCTTACTAAACCCTCTAAGCCAGGGGCACTTGAAGTTAGAAATTTCTGGAGTACATTTTGAGAAATATCAAACCTACTATTATCTCCTCTTCCCCAGACTCATATTCTCTATTTTCTCTCTGAGAGAAATCATTCCATATATCACTCTCCTGAATAGATATTTCAGTCTCACAGGGGGATCTCCTGGATGGGACCATAGGTAACCTCAAGAGACCAGTCAATTATTCTGTAAGCTGCTTTGGGTGATGGGCTACATAATAAAACTAATAGTCTCATGAGCAGCAGCACATCACCTGATTTCCTCACTAAAAGCTGACTGACTGCATAACCAGAGAAACAAAGAATTTATTTTGTGTGTGTGAAGTCTAAATCACATGTTAAGTCCATAATCTGTGGTACTTCCAGAAGTATAACAGGCAGGAAAAGCAAATCCAAATCCTGAATGTTTTCCAATGGTACAAATGCTTAATGGAACCCATTCAAATCAACCTGCCAAGAATTCCACCCAGTCTTTATCTCCTAAGCTTAGGGCTGACAGATTCTGCTAGAAAATTGAGTCCTCATCAATGGCCATGGCAAAGTAAGCTTTAATGTAAAGAAGTCTCAATTCTTGGTATATTAATTTCTGTAGCTTCCATAAGCATTTACCTTATGCTTGGTAGCTTAAGACAACATAAATACATTCTCTCACAGTTCTAGAAGTGAGAAGTAAGAATCCAGGAGTCAGTAGGGCCTTGAGCCTTGTGAATTCTCTAGGCAAGAATCCTTCTTTGATTTTTCTAGCTTCTGGTAACTTTAGATATTGGTTGGCTTGTAAAAGCATGACTCCAATCTCTGCCTCTATCTTCACGTGGCTTCTCTGAGTGTGTCTTCTTCCTTTCTTTCTTATAAGGACACTCTCCAGTGGATTTAGGGCCCACTCAGATAATCCAAGTGATCTCATCTCAAATTCCATAACTTAACTGCATCCACAAAAACCCTTTCTCAAATGAGGTCACAATCACACATTCTAGGTATTAGGGAACAGACATATATTTGTAAGGGTCAGGGACACAATTGACTTACTACAATGGGTTTCATCACTTTTACCACTCGTTCCTAGATCATTCATGAGATCATTAAGAGACCACTGAGAAAACTTATATCTAGAGCGTGGTTCATTATCATCCTGACCCTTAAGAGACTTTCAATGAGCATTTAATGGTATACTAACATTTTCCCATTCCAGGTACATTCCAAGAGATTTATCCGCTACCCTCAACAAAAACAGTTTTGTTACTTCCAAATTTCTAACCACCTGCTCAAACTATTAACCATTACCCATTGTTTTATGCTATTACTTAATTCATGACTTCCTCCAGGAAAATGAGGCAACAAGTTGTATTTCCATTAAGGAGCAACACTGAGTTGAGTAGTACAGTCAGGTCTGCCAATGCTAGTACCAGGAAATTAGGAAAAAGTCATATTTAAACCAGGTTACCTGTATGTCTGTCTATCTCTGTCTATTTGTCTTTATGTCTGTTGGTTCACCTTCTATCCATCCATCCATCAATCTACCTACCTACCTACCTATGCTCTATCTGTCCACTTATTGGAATTCTCAATTTACTAACCAGTGATCAGAATCTGTCCATAGGCCATTCCTGTGGTATTAAGACAAAATAGCAAGATGCCCATGGGAAGAATGAACATCCTTGTTCAATTTAACTCATGCATTCAGAATTGGTTTGGGTCTATTCCCGTACGTATATTCAATTTGACCAAGTATTGCTATCAACATATGCCTTGCTTTGTCTTTGGTGGATGATCTCAAGACAAGTCCATAGTGGGAATCTCAAGTCACAAGTCAGGCATTTAGTCTCCACCAAGGTCCAGTAACAATTCAAGAGCTATTGAGAAATAGCGGAAAAGTTCATAGCTTATATTACAAAAATATTAAGAGTCTCAACTGTGAATTTACTATTGGGGCCCCATAAAACCTCCCAATCTGCCACAAACTGTTCAAGCTTCATTGGATCTGCTGGGTCATATGAGCTTCCAGGTAGAGATGATTACACTGCAGCCTGGTCTGATTGCCAGAGGCTGTGTTGATTTGAGTTAGTGAGGAGACAACATCTGGAACAGCAGCTGCACTTGGAGGAACCTCCTAATTAAGCTTATGATAATCCACTCTCATTCTCCAAGACCCATCTGTCTTCCCCATCAGCCTAATTGGAGAGAGTTAAATGGAGCTGTGATGGAAATGACCACTCCCCATCTTATCAGTCATTCATGGTAGCACTAATCTTTGGCATTCTATTGAAATATTGTATTGTTCTTGGTGTAATCTTTTAGTAAGGAAGGTGAGATCCAGGACTTCCATCCTGGTCCTTTCCTATAATAAATTCATGAGTCAAGAAACAAATATGAGTATTTGGCCAGTTGCTGATGATACCTTTTCCCAGAACATGCAGAAAAAGAAATGAGGAGAAAAGAAAGAAATGTCTCTATAGATCCCACTGTGCTTTCTATAAGATGGTATTCACCTGAATACCATAAGCTTCTGCTCAGACCATTGTGAATCACAGAGCCGTTCTTCCTTGCCAGAATTGCATAATTTAAGAGCCATTATCCAAAATCAGGCAAAAGGTCTACATATATTCTTTTGTTCAGAATATATTTACATCAAAAACTGACCACAGGCCTGGAAATAGGGCAATGACTGTGTCTTTTTTTTTTTTTTTTTTTTTTTTTTTTTTTTTTTTTGACAAGCTCTTCCTCAGACATGAAAACATTACACAAATTTATTAGGAATTTTGTGAGTTCCCATATCTCTAATATCCATAGACTCCATGATCAATAAATCAATGTAAAATACTCACACATCTCCGTTAGGAACAGCACAAGCACCAGCCTCTGGAGGGTAAGTGCTCTGGGCTCAGCTTCTGCACCTGCTGATACCACAGGATGTTTCCCATCTACATTGTAATCAGGCAGACCGTTCATTAGCAATATCCCTGACCTACTAACACACATACACACACACACACACACACACACACACACACACACAACCACACTTTTTTTTTTTTTTTTTTTTTTTTTTTTTTTAAAGATGCCCGTTTCCTCACTGAAGTATTTCTCAAGACCTTAAAGGTGTGGTCTTCTGTGTCTGTTTAGGGAACACAGGTAAGGTTCGAACTATAAATCCATCCTTTTGATTCCTTTCTGTATATTATGGCAAGTCATTTATGGCATCTTAACTTTCTTTAGGCTGATTAAGTTTCTGTATATTTTCTAGTTAGCCAAACTACCAAAGAATTAAAACTACTTTTCTTTCCCATTTAATTGCATTGCACATATTTTTTTTTAATTAGACTAACCTAAATCTATATTGATTGAACAGGGGCAGAATTGAGTCCCTTATATTTCTCCCCTGAGTATTTTATCACATAAATGGATAGATATATTCGTTTTATTGTATGAACCTATAACAAATGTTGACATCATAATTGAGTGTGCTGAAATCCAACTTTGGTCAACAATTTGAAGATAAAGGAAAAAGGGTTAGGTCCCAAGCAGAGCTAAGGCCTCTTAAGATCAAAAATAAAAAAGTTCCCCTTGAGCTACTTTGAATGCATCAACTGGAAATGGAAGCCTAAAGATTTTGGTATTTGTGACTATTTCAAGTTCTCCATTCTTTCTACATATCCAAATTCAATATTCATGGTCTAATTCTGTCCCATTTCATCCTTTAACTTTCCCACAGGACACATGGAAGTGAGGTGTGTTAAATAATGCACTAACTTGGCATCCCATGACTGACCTTTTCATTTATTTTTTTAATATCTCAACTTGAAGAGTCAGAGAGATTCTACTAGCATTGTCATAGAGAAGCCCTAGGTAAGCTTAAGACTTGGGAATTTAATGTTTAAGCTTCCATTCTGCTCTTTTTCAAAGCCACCTAGTGTGACTGAAAGCAGCCAATCTAATCTCCACTTGAATTCCTCCAGCTGTTACCCACTGGTAGCAAGCTGATTCCCAAGCTGATCTCCAGTGCACACAGATCCCCATGAGGTCTGGGAAGTTAGCAGTTCCTCCACTGCTTGCTACACTGTGTCACCTTCCTTCACTGACACAACTGCATTTTTACCACTTTCAGTCCTGAAGATGCCAGGAACATTCCTAGACCCCACCCGCTCCTTTTCCATGAGGTCTAGTGTAATTTACCTATTCCTGGAAACAAGTTCCAAACTAGTTACCATTCTTGGTGATCGGGGGCGGGGGGGGGGGCACAGACTTTCACCATAAAGGGGAAAAAAAAAATAGATAAAGAATATTGATTAGACACTCTTGAATCAACAAAAGGAGAAAAGAACAGGGTTTTAAAATGGTCAAGAACCCATAGAGCATCATATTAACTGAATGTAGAGTTACATGATCAATCTAAGGTGATGGAGTAGAGGGAACATCTATTCATCCTCACCTCACATTAACTTTTTTAGAAAGAGAAGGATTTAATTCAGTGTGTTATAATAAGTCTAGAAGAGACTAGATAAAGGTGAATATTAGGGCCATAGCATCAAATGAGTGTAACAGAGTCTACACGTAATCTGGCAGGTATTCAAGAAAGCAGTGATCCCAAACTCAATTCTAATATGCTTCTTTACAGAAATGTGTACTCATAAAGGTAAGAGTCTTTACCTCATAGTTCTTTTAATCTCTTGCACATAGTAGCAAATTAAATGTGAGAAATATTTTGAATATTATTGTATTTAATATCCCTGTATTCTGGATGGATTCGAGCAAGTGATTTAAACTATCTGTATGTGGTTTTATTCATGACTAGTAAAAGTAGGAAGTTGTGCATGGAATCTTACTTTATTTTTCAGGTAGCTTTATGAGCTACAATTGAAAAGTATTTTAGTTAGAAGTATAAAGAACTTATTTTAATACCTATTCTTGTTTTGTAAATGAAAATGTCCTCATCTTGAATAATCTTCACCAATTTAATCATTCCCTTCTCTTTATGTCTTGGGGCTATTAGAAAGGATTTAGCTCTGAAACTGGCATTTGGTATTTTTATGCTGAAATTTTATTTTCTGCTATATTTTCAACCTTTTAAAATTATGATGAATTAATATTTTTCAATAACATTTGGGAGCCCATGGTGTATTATCTGAATCACAGGCATATTGTATGGAAACACTTTCTTAGCATTTAAGATTTGCAACTGCTCTTCTGTTCTCATAAATTCCATGAAACTAAGGACATGTCTCAGGTCATAGGTTCCTCCAACCAACATTCACATAACATTGATCCATCTTCCTGAGCTACAACTGTAATATACCTGTTGCTTTTACAATGTCAAAGGATCAGCAATAGTCCCATATTTCCTATCATCTTTTTCAATTCCACTTGACCATTTCTCTAATTTCTCTAAAAATATCTTGTCGATATAAAATATGCTTTATCATCAACCATGATATTGTTCCCTTGTTTCTCTGCAAGTTGATAAATGACACACTTTCTATAAGCCACAACTGTTCAAAATTGTAAAGCAGACCACAAAATATGTGGAAAAGGAAAGGTTCCCAAACAGTGGCAGCATGCACTCAACTCAGGCATGCTGCATGATGTGGTAAAACTCACGAGCTTAGCAGGTTCAATGTCATGTGACTGTGTGGCCCTCGTTAGCTCAGAGCCTCTGAGAACACCTGGCAAGCCTTGTTTACCAGTGTGCTATAAGGCATGGGTTTTTATTTGTATGTGCACATCTTTCAGGAAGATATTTCAGAGTCAGATAGCTTTATAACAAATCAAAGAAACAAGAAATGGAGTTCAGCTACATTTTTTGTCCTTATTAATATTTATATCATATATTTTTAAAAATATGTGTAGGAAATGTTAAAAGATACTACATCTGCTTATGTATGTACATAAATACATATATGTGCATTCTTTGTGTTTTTTGAAGGTAGAGGTTACATGTAGAGCCTAATACTTGATGTTTTGCTACTCTTATCACAATTCATTTTTATCTTATTTTTAAATGATGTTCAAGAAAAGCTAGTAGCTTTTTATTCAATTTTGTTTAAATACTATGGCACATGTGAAACTTTCCATTATACTCTATTTAATTCTTCAAAGTTATTTTTACTTTGAGATATATTTTATTACCATGACTCTGTTTAGAAAAAATCTGCATATATGTTATAGTCCATAAACAAATAAGGTATATCAGTGTGATGATATAATGTTCTCTTCTTCTATTTATTCTCTAATTTTGTATTAGAAAAACATACCACATTTCCTCTGAAATAATCATTTCTTTCTTATAATTACTATTGGCATCATTCTGTTATAAGCAAGGTTTTTTTAAATGAATTCAAAATATGCTATTTCAATGCATATTGATCTTAACAGATTTGCCTTTTCAAAATTTAGTTTGCTTTTCTCCCATCTATTTTTTCCAAAATTAATGACTACAAATTTTGTGCTTGCTTTTGCCCTTTAAACCAATTTGGTTTTGGTGGGTTTGTGTGTATTATTAAGACGAATTGGCGCACATATCCTAACATTTTAATTTTTCTGAGCATTCCCTACACAATTACAATTAATGTCTATTTCTGGTAACTTCATTACTTTTCCTAATCACAGGACATATTTCTTCATTGTTTTTGTATTTGAAACCCAATTTTGTTACTTAATCCCTGATCAGCAATTAATTTACCACATTTGATTTGTGGCTGTATTTCACCTGAGATCATGCAACATATCCTTAGAGGTCCAAGTTATCTCTACCAAAACCTGTAATATGGGGCCTTGGAGTTAACAAGTTAATTCAGTTTACAATCATTCTGAAGCTTCTAGTGTGTGAGGAGTGTTGCATACAACCCTCTAAAGGGAATGCACAAGAAACCGTCCCCACCTTTAATAGATTTATATATTCATTAGGAAAATGTTCAGAAGAAGTAAAATCAATTCTCTTTTAAAGTGTTAATTAACACAAAATGGCATGGCTTATTCATACAATGTTTCAGCAAATTTTAATCAATGCCTACCAGATGCTAATCAGTAGACCAGGTTCTAGAAGTGCAACAAAATCATGGTCCTGCGATTCAGGACCTTTGCAGTGTATCCTGGAAGACTGCTAGTGAACAGGAATCACAAGTGTAGTGAGCAGAACTGAGAAAGAGCATCACCTGCTCTTGCAGCTGGCAACATGTAAATCCAACCTAATCATGGGAATCAGAGAAGGCTTCTGTGCTTGAAGGATGTCTATACTCAGAAGATTAAGAATGTGCATAGGCAAAGGGAAAGGGAGAGAACACAAGGACCGGGTGGATGTTGGCTAAGGAATACTTAAATTAGTGTAAGACCACTTTTGAAAAGACGTAAACCACTGGGCTGGGGTTATGGCTCAGCGGTAGAGCGCTCGCCTAGCACGTGCGTGGCAAGGGTTCAATCCTCAGCATCACGAACAAATAAATAAAGGCATTGTGTACAACTAAAATAAATAAATAATTTTTTTAAAAAAAGACATAAACCCGAAAATAGTGTGTAATTCAATCTGAAAACAATCGTTTAATATATTAACTACATTCTCTATGAAAAAATTCTGTGTACTGGGAAGGACAAGGATTCATGTAAATGACCGAAGAATATATTCTAAGTGGCAAGAACCGCTCAGCAAGAACAAGAATGGAAGGCAAGATTCTAAGTGTTTCTTGTCTTGATCATAGAGACGAAGCTAAGTAAAATGAAATGAGGTTGCACAGAGATTTAAATCAGCAGAACCCACAATATCTAAGGAAGTGGGTCCCAGAAGGTAAATGCAAAAGGAACGAGAGTAAGAGGAATTTGAGGCTAGAAGGGGAAATCCTTGCACAAACATATTATTGCCTGGATTAGGGTATCGTGGCAGATGCTGCTGGTGTCCTGCCCAAATCCCTTTGGCACCCCCATGCCCATTTCCATGCACACCACCTGCTACCTACCACAAGCATCTGTGACACTCTGGCCTTGGGCTTTCTCTGGCCACAGAAACATGCCAGGCCTATCCAGGGGACAGTCAGAAGTTTGGTGAATTAACTCCCTTAACAAGTGAAGGGTGGAGATTAGTGTATTGGCGTGCCAGTTCTCTTGCCCCAGAGAGGAGAACAACTCTGGGACATCTTCTACTTAGTCTCCTAGAGGTTCTCAGCTGGGGAGAACACCAGGTACTTTAGGTTAGCCTTACTTCCCTTCTCTCGGTTAATTCTCCACTCTCTTTATTAGGCTTTCTGGGATCACCTCCAAATAAACATTTCGTACCAAATCCTCGCCTCAGGGTCTGCTTCCAGGAAGGCCCAATCTGCACAGTTACTAGGGAAACTGAGGAAGGATGAGGAGGACTTGGAGATGGTGATAAAGAGATATTCCCTTATTGAGTGTCCAATTTATGAATTAGCTACCTATCTCCATGATATGCAGCCAACTTGATAGATAGAGCTTCTAAATTACCTCTGTTTACCCACTAAAGGAAGAATTGTAGATCACACCAAAACTGACAGTAACAAACAGACACAATCATGTACTTACAAAAACGTAATTTTTAGTGCATCGTGTAAGTGTGCCCCAGTTGCTGGTCTCAACTGGTTTTGGCTATCATCTCACAGTAAACAAGCACCCAGGGAATCAGGGAATTTCTGCATTAATAAAGACTTAATTGGATCACTCATTTTACAGGTAAGAGAACTAAGACTTGGGGAAAAGAAATGACTTCAGCAAAGGCACAGATGGTAAGTGGAGAGCTGGGAACAAGATCTGGTTCCCTGTCCCACTGTTAAGTGCACTCTACCCACAGCTACCTGCCAACAGGGGGGAAATCTTCAAAAATAATAGTGAACTGTTGTTTTACTATGTATCTATAGATTTACAGATATGGTAATGGACTAAGAGGAACCACCTTGAAGGAAATTACCATTAAAGACAACAAGAGAGCAGATCTTAAACTAAAAAATCGTGATTCATAAAATTCTAAAAGTGTACTCTCGTGATGTGGGTTTTGTTTTTGCTTTTGTTTTTTCTAGATTGAAAAATATTAGACGTTGATATATAAGAAAAATAGTTTAGTACCCTCAGATGGTGATCAAGTATGTATCTAAGTGATCTTTGTTATTTAATACCAACAAAATCATTCGATTAATACAGAGAATAGCTGTTAGTTATTTATATAACAATTCTCACTGGAGCTGAGAAATGAAATGAATTGAAATGAAAATAGGGAGAGCTAAATACTCTTAGAAAAAAGCGATGAAGACAGCCGGTGTTTTGCACCAGAGTTGGTGAATGTGAGTACAGTTGGGTATGGAAACTAATGTGAGTCCACAAATCAGATGTGTAAGAAGCATATTATTTATATTAATCTATAACTAAAATTAATTTCCCTGTCAAGCTCACAGTCCCTCAGATAGAAAAAAAAAAAAAAAAAAAAACTTAGTTTTCATCAAATCATGACCTTCTTTCAGGGTTGCATATAAGTTTTGGGGGAGTGGAGTCTGCAATATGTCAGAGCATTAGCAGAGGGTGAACTTTGGATCAGGCTTACCCAGTCCTTCATTTTCCTGTTCCATCTAGCTCACAGTGACCATCATGCTCTTGAGGTCTGTGAATTTCTGTGCCTCATTTTCACTACTCTAGGCTGTGTGGGAAAATGGTCTGCTTCTCCTCATGCCACCCTGGAGAAGATGGGGACTCTGGGGAACTGGCATAGGTCCATTTGCCTGAACATCAAACATGACCTTCCATCTGCTCCTATGCCATGGAAAAACTCTGGGAATTTGCAGCTTTCCTAATCCTGACTCAGTAAAAGCAGCACCAGTCTCTACTCTTGTCTCAGATTTCCAGCCACTTCCAGGCCCTGGGACTAGGGCCACAGAATACAGGCAGGAGGGTTTCCAGGGAAGAGCCAAACTCCAGTCGTTCTCACCTCTCCAAAGCCAAACTGTATAACTGGGAAAGCTAACCCTAGATAATTAAAAAATTCTTTCAAATCTCGCCTGGTTTTTGACCTCAGTTTTTTAAAATCCCCAAAGCCAATATTTTCTTCTTTTCTCTCTGTTTTTTTGATGCCTCAAAGATTAGCTACTTAAATAGAGACGATGTCATGGATTAACAACTGCAAAAACCAAAAATTAGAAGATTAATCAGCAATTACTATATGCAAATATGCCTCCTGGGACAGTGACACAAAGTTTAGCTATTATTCTACCATTTCATGTGTGATTCAAGATCAAAATGTTATTAAAATTAGGAATGACGAATAACAGTGAGTTTCTACAAATGCTAGACCATTTTGAAAAATACATGATAATAGTTATGAAAATCTTAGAGAGAAGAACTATTTACAATCTTCACTAGTTTTTTTTAAAAGCTTAATGCTGATAAACTCACCCCACCCCCACCAATGAGCTGAAGTGCTGGCTGTATCCTGCTAATTCACAAAGAGGTAAAAGCTGCAGTGTTCCACCCATGGTGAGTTATCAATTGACATGTATGTCCAGTGTTGGTCACTTTGTTGCAATTATTTTACTGCTCCAATCTCTCTCTCTCTCTCTCTCTCTCTCTCTCTCTTCTCTTTTTTTTTTTTTTTTTCTTTTGCATACCGGGGAATGAACTCAGGGGCACTTGGCCCCTGAGTCACATCCCCAGCCCTATTTTGTATTTTATTTAAAGGCAGGGTCTCACTGAGTTGCTTAGTGCCTCACTGTTGCTGAGGCTGCCTCAGCCTCACAGCCACTGGGATTATAGGCATGGGTCAGACCCTCCCAGGTTTACATGGTACTCAACCAGACCCACAAAGCACAACAGAGGTAGAGCTGGAACTGAGATTCACATAGTTTTATTCAAGTTTTATGTTCGGTTTTCCTTGTTTTTACCCTCTGGGCCATGCTGATTTCAGTGTCAACTATTATGAGAGACGTGCATCTCAAACTTGAAGTTGTTCATTCTTGACTTTTTTTTTTTTTTTTTAAGAAAACTAAGAAATCGTTGTAGATGATGGCATTCAATTGGAACCTAAGAACAGTTTATTTGAATTTTATGGAAATACATTTGTCTCCTCAGTAAGCATCAGCAGTGAGTGGATAGTGTTGGTTTTCCTTATGTAACAACCTCATTTAACAAGAAAACATTTCTTAGAAAATAATTTCTAGGCTAGAGACACAATTTTAATTAAGTAGAAGCCATTCAACATAATAGAAGCTACAAATAACTGTTTCATAGACATTCTTCTCAGGTCAAAAATAATTTGGGAAAGCAAATTCCTGAAATTATATCCATTTTAAGCCTCACTACATCATGCAATTGAAAGCTAAATGAAATTCTGATTAGTAGCTGCTGCTAAATTATACAACATAAAAGGCTAAATGTCATTTAATTGATAAGCAACTAAACCCTCAACTAGCCTTATACCTTAAGCAAATGAGTATACTTCAAAAACAATGACATGAAATCTCATCATTAGTCGCCAATTTATTCTCTGACACATACAATATGCTAAGTGAAGTTTGTCTCTGTGCCCAAACATCCTCCCTTACTAACTTGGAGAGAGGTTCATTCTCCCTTACCAGTATTCATTGAGCACCTACTTGGAACAAGTTACCATGCTAAGCATTATGGGTCCTTAAAAAGGATCATAAAAAAATCATTCCTTCCTTAAAGTAGTTTACGCAACAGTTGTTAAAGAAGATGTATTTCTTAAAATGCTAACTGTCTCAAAAATAAATTCTAGGCCTTAAAAAGAGTATCCTGGTAGGATTAAAAGCAGTTAACTCTCACAGGCACCAATCTCCTCTGACATTCTCCTCTTTGGCTACCTCTGGCCAAGAGTCCCAGAGACAGCAGTACTGAGTGGGAAACTGGGCCCCCTTGAGCTCTATGGTCCACTTGTGGCCACTTTATCTTTTCTTATTTATTCATAGCACAATTAAGGTAAGGTTTGAATATTTAAATGTGGTTTATTAGTAGCTAAGGCATAATAAAAGTGACATAATGCTCAAACACACACCCGCACACATAAACCATGGCATGAGAGGGTATGACTTAGCACAGTTATTTATCTTCAGTTTGGGGATTTGCCTCCTTTCCTAGCTCCTAGTCTTATTCCACATAAAAGTGGTCACCTTTAACTTGTCCCCCTCTGGAGCACACTCATAAACTTCTAGATTCACCAGATAATGGACAGAATGATTATCATCATGGACTCTGAGGTCATACAGAAACAACTCCAAATCCCAGCTTTGCTACAAGTCTATACAGATTTCAACTTCTAAATATCTATGATCTTATTGAAAATTGCATTAATAATGCTTTTCTCACTGGTTTATTTTTCAGAAGTAAACGAAATAACAAGGACTTGGCACACACTGCAGGCCTTAGGTGCACAATAAATGGTAATAAATACAGTCACTCATCTCTTAATGATGGGGTACATGCTGAGAAATGGATCATTCGATGATTTAATCATTGTGAGACCATCATAGAAATTACCCACACCTAGATGGAACAGCCTGCTACACACCTGGGCTATACAGCATAGTCTAATGTTCGTAGACTACAAACCTGTACAGAATGCTGCTATACTGCATACTGTAAATAATTATGACACAATGGCTTTTGTGTATCTAAACATATATAAACATAGAAATGGCACAGTAAAAATACTAGATGGTAGGAAAGTTTCAGCTCCATTTTCATTTTCTGAGATCACTATCATATATGCATCCTGTCATTAAACAAAATGCCATTTAGTTGCATGATGTATTGTATCATTATAACAATGATTACTCAAAAGCAAGAAAGATAGGACAACCTAAAGTGAACAGGGTTCCCTCTCAACTTGCTGAGAGCCTGTCACCCCAAGTCTCAATTTTCACTTCAGGACCATCTTCATCCTAAGTAACAGACACCAGGAAAGTACACTCTTAGGAAAGATGATGCGCACATTTAAACAATAGTCCTTCCAACTGGCAAAACGAGCATAATTCACCCGATAAAATACATTAAGCATGCAATTCTACATGATGTGAATATACCAAGTCAAGATAACTTAGTTACAAATACATGAGGGGTTAAACAAAAATTAAGAGCCAGTTCAAATCTTCACATGATAAGTAGTAGCAAAGACAAATTCTATAGACCAGTTTTGAGGAAGAAAGACACAGAGACATCCAGATGTAGAGGCAGTAGAGAGAAAGAGCAGTGTTGATAAACGTTATGCTTCTAAAGACATTCTGTTGTCAAATAAGTATTAGAAACTATGGTTTAGAAAAGATAAGCTTCTTACTGCAGCACTTCTCATAATTAGTAAACTAATGTGTATCGTGGGAGCTCAAATAGGGGAACATCATTGAACAAACTGGGCTAGGGGTTTCTGGTGCTAAAAATAGTTCATGAACTGGTGTTCTATGAAATGGTATTTTGAAAAATACTGGTGAATTCAAAACAGCATAATTATTCTAGAAGACACACAGTAGTATGGGCTCTAACAGGCTAGCAAGTTATAATAAAAAAGAGATTTGCTCTCTTTAATAATGTATAAAATAGTGTATTTATGATAGAAATAAAAAAGAAAAATAAATGATATATAGCAACTTACAGACATTTTTACATGCTCATCTATTTTTATTCACTCATAATTTTAATACTCATAAGGAATTTGAGGTGGCTCCCTCATACAAGCTTCCTTCTCATGACCATTTAGCTACCCCTCTGAAACAATCCTTTACGTTGCATGATTCACTGTGGTTTACTAACCCTTCCTAAGCAGAGTTCCTGAAATCTAATGTGCTTTGAAAAGCTTAGGAGCACAGCAGGCGCTGCAGTCTGGGGAGTCATCCTGACTCTCAGCCCACAGCCAGATTCCTGCAATTTAAGCATGCATCTGTGGTAACCCAGTGCAGGTCATGTTAAGACTATACTTTATAAAATGATGCTTTAGATTAATGTGAACTAGAAAAGATTTTAATCACAAGTTTTAATTCCTTATCACACTCTAAAAACAGATATTTTGATCAAGGGAGTGGGTAGGGAGGGAGATCCCAACAGTTTAAAAGACATAAATTATGAATAGGGATAATCTAAGATCACAGATTTCCAATTCTATGTTGGAATAACCTGTCCTAGCTAGAAGGTGACTCAATCTTCCAACTTGTTTATTTCAAACTTAGAATTAAAGGCAGAAAAGGAATAAAGAGGAAGAGGGAAAGAGAGAAAAAAAAAAAAAAAAAAAAGGGAGAGAGACCAGAGCTGTTAAATATAGTTAAATGTTTCTGACGTGACTAAGATGGTTTTAAAAAAGAACATATCTATATAATCATGGCTAACAGTAATAAACAATTCACTTCAGTGCCACTGAGTCCAATAGAGATGGCACTGGTCACACCTCAAGGAATTGCAGCAGTGAGTGCACTTATTCTAGCAGTGGACCGACCCTCCCCACTCCTCATTTCCAAATGCAACCTAGGCACTGCATTAGGAGATGGTGGTAGAGGCAGTTGGTGGCGGTGACACGGCCAGTCTTTTTTTATGATTGGCGTGCAGATAATGCTGAGTCTAGCAACAGTGGGGAAATCGTCATATCTGAACTGGAGCCTGGGGCCAGGGCTGTCCCACTTTCTGTGGCAGGCCCTGCAGGGGTGAGCACAGTCAAAGTCCTGAAGTCCAAGGAGCAGGGGAAATGAGCTGACTCTTTAGGCAGCCGCTTGGAAGGGTCCTTGGGAAGGTGAAGTTCAGCAACAAGAATCATCCAAGGGTAAATGAGCTTTGGGTTAGTCATTTACAAACCTTTGGAAAATAT
Source organism: Tamias sibiricus (assembly GCA_025594165.1). Classification (NCBI taxonomy): domain Eukaryota; kingdom Metazoa; phylum Chordata; class Mammalia; order Rodentia; family Sciuridae; genus Tamias; species Tamias sibiricus. The sequence goes on from CM046663.1 coordinate 28,361,929, forward strand.
CATTAATAATGTAATTATTCAATATGGCTTGTTAATAACTAAGGAATGAAGAACGAGAAACACACACACACACATACACACACACACATACACAAACATGGCACAAGATGGAGACGGTGTGATTTGCATGGTCCTTGGGGAAATGGGTGCCTGACTCTTGTGAATCAGAACCACAGCTGTCAATTTCAGCCTGTCTCAGCCCAATCACAGCCTCCCCTAATTATTACCTGCCATCTGTGTTCTCAGCCACACCCATCTAAGTACCAATGGCTGACTCAGCCTAGCAGAATTAGAAGCTTTGCCCTGAGCACTTGCAAGTGGGGTCTGGAAATTGCCCAGAGCTGTCCTAAGTCATTGAGCCTGGAGGTCAACGGAGTCCTTTGTGCCAGGAAGAATATTACATTTCAGGTTCCCTAACTAACCCTCCTGTCACAGCCAGCTTTTCTCACTGACCCTTCAGTTCAAGTTTGCAGGGCTTGGGTTTTCTTCCAAGTATTTTGCCCAAGATGGGGAATCAGGAAGCTATTTTTGACCATCATCCAGTGCAGCTGGGGAGATAGATTTCTTCTCATCTGGTGAAGAAGTTAGGGAGATAAGGGACAATAGGAGAATTCTAATGCCCGAGGAAAAAGAGATGACCAGGGTCAAGCAGTGCATTCAGAACGTAACCAAGTCACTTGGTAGAAGGCAAGGGCCTAGACACAGTGAGGATCTGAAAAGAAGAAACCCATATTACAAAAAAAAATGAAAATTAGAAAGTCACAGATGAAGATTGCCAGGAAGGCCTCAGTTCAGTGACCCACGACATAGATACATAACTGATTTGTCCGCATATCACAGACACTAGACTCAGACTGAAGGTGATGAAGCTTTCGTTAAATTTGTAGCCTATGGCAGGATCAGATCCAATAACAGGCATGGATGTACTCAGGGGATGGAGATGCTGGGTACCCTTGAGAAGAACTGGGGAAGACTGACTTCTATTTGTGGTATTAAAACAGAAACACTTTTCATTATTTATTCTTTGAATGTTGACATGTTTTCTCTAGCACTTTTGGCACATCTATCTTTTCACTCCTTTTTCCGTGTAGTGACTAATGCACATAATGATTAGAAGAAAAATACAAAATTATGAAATGCCAGGTGGGTTCTTATTGCAGACTTTTATTTTTTGAAATGTGGTGTAATAAATCCATCAGCCATTAGCAAGTTAAATATAATGAGGACCTGACAGACACAGCACACAATTGCCAGAATTCCTGTTACTAGAAAAAGAATTAAACCCCTTCACCAAGAAGTCCCAGCTCTGGCCTGCACTGCCTCACTGCTTCCCTGATGCTTCCTTCAGCACTGGCTGGAGCAGTTTCCCATGGTCTGAACTTCTGCAGCACTTCAGAACCCCTTTCCTCCTGAGTTCGCCAAGCATAACTTTTCCCTTTCACGTGGTGCTATCTGCCAGTGACCTTGTGCACGAGTTCAGGATCTCTCAGGAACAATCTGACAGTTGGATCATCTGCATTTCTCATTACCTGAATCGCACAGAAAATAGGTCTGCTCCTTTCCCAAGCACATGGCTCTGTGCTGGCCGAACTCCTTGTCCTTGTCTTCTTTGTTCCCTGATGAGCTTTGTTCTCTGAATTCCTCAACATCCTCTCTCAAAGCATGGCTCCTTCGGTGAATCCACCCATTGAAGGATTGGCTTTGTCTTCGATTTGGGTCCAATTATCTTTTGCTTTGGCTTGTTCCCATGACCTCTCACTTCTCTCTCAAACTGAGCACCTCAGATATGTGTCATAAATATGTCTCAAGTCTGTCTCATTACTGAGTCTACAGTCGAGTGTTCCCAGCAAGGTGACTATGGTTACACAGTTTGGAGACTCTTTAATGACCTGAGTACCAAAGACAGAGCCATCAACTTTTGCTCCTCCCCAGTGAAGTGCTAGGCTCAGTGTACTTCCAGGAAATGTCTACTGACTTCATTTGCTCATCAGGGAATAACTGAAGAAACCCCTCCTTATGATACTCACATGCCAAAAACATTCTCCAAGGATCCCACAGAGTATGTCTTAATTAAGTGCTCCTGAAAAGAACAACACAGAATAGTTGTTTTGTTTTTTTTTTTTTTTTTTACTTCCAAAAGTATTTCTTACACATTTAAAAAACCAAACACTGCTCATCAGAATTTCAGGTTCCGTGTGTGTTTCCCTCCAAACAGAATTATGATTAATGAAAACCAAATCTCAAAAGTAAAACTGTGTGCTGCTTGTCCCTACTTTTGCCCACTGTGTTGACGTTCCCCCCTCCCCTACCTCTCAACCCCAGATAAACCTAGACCAGGCCCCCAGCTGTTTGGGGAAATCCTGAGAAGCCTCTAGATCAAACTCACTCACCTATTCCCACAGCAAAAGGGCCCAGCTCTCTGCTTTCTTTCAGTAAATGTTTATTGCATCGAGTGTGTGTGTGTGTGTGTGTGTGTGTGTGTGTGCGCGCGCGCGCACATGTGTGAGATGCTCCTCCTTTCAAAGCATTTACTCCATAGTAGAAATGCAAACACTGACATTTTCTAAAGTATCACACATCGCTATTCACTGTGGTAGGTTCTTTACATCCATTTCAGCACTTGATCTTTGCAGCTTTTTCATAAAGTAGACATTACTATTCACACTTTAGAAATGAAAAAGATTTTTTTTTTAAAGCCCTGAGACAGAGAGAGGCTAAGCAACTGGCATCATAACATAGCAAGTATCAGAGGCTGGCTTTGAACCCATATTTGCCTGGCTCTGGCCCCTGTGAATTTTCTCAATTTGAAGCAACCTGCTTTCCCACAACCACTTCCCATCTTTGCAGATCACGCCTGTAGCACCACTACTCCATCTATCCTTGAGCCTCCCAAGACCGACAGTCCACTGCCCCTTCCTGCTTTTCACCCCACCCCCACCCTTCTTGTGACCTCCTTCCCTCCTTAACCTGGGTGGAAGAAGGGAAATCCTGGTTTGGTGCCATTGTGGAGTGCTCCCTTTGCATGCTCATTTGGTAAAATCTCAACCCTGATTAAATCCAGTGTTCCACCTCTTCTGTGTCTGTTCCCTCCCAGCCCAGCAGCTCAAGGCTGGAGGAAAACACAACCAAAGGGACTAGTCTCTCATAATCCAAGAGACCTCATGTCAGCTCTTAGTCATGTGCTATTATACCAGTTGCAACATGTGTTTAAATGACTATACCATAAAACAGAATGAAATAAATTCAATAACTTCCCAAGTACTTCCAAAAATGAAGCAGAGCTGATGGATAAATTATCAAGCACTGCTGGAATTGTATTAATTGATGAAGGCTATTTGTCTTACTTTCTGTAAGCTCTCTTTGTCCTTCCTGGTAATGTGGGCACCCTACTTTCAGAACCAGTGTCCCCACTGTTGCTGAACTAACAAAAGATGAAGTCAAATGACTCTTGCAGCATAGCCTTTATTTCAGGCAATAGCCATCCATGGCGAGATCAGTAAATGAAGACAGGCTGGCTGCCTCTGAGGGTCCTCACGGCAATAACGTTTTCACCCTTCAGCATCTCAGGATCAAAATCTGAATGTTTTCAGGGCACAAAGCATGAACACAAACTCGCGTGTAAACTCTCAATAATCAAACTGGTGAACAGCTGTATACCAGAATCTAACTACAAATAGGCCCATTGCAAGGTCTCCAATATCTGAACTGGTATAACCCGTACTCCTCCCCTATATGGGAAGCCAAATCATAAATAGAAGCTTGTCAGGGAAGTTATGATCATAGGAAAAATAGTCATTAAATTGAGCTCATAACAGCATTAGTGTAAGGTAGCCTAAGGCATCCAGTGCACTGATGGCCTCACCCATGCAGCCGGAATTTTGATGTCTGCTGGCCCCCTGTGTGTTGGAAGAGGACTTGTCATTTTTGGCCACTGGGATTTTCCCCACCCTTCGCCTTAATATTGAAAATATATTTAATGGGGCTGGAATTGTGGGTCAGTGGCAGAGCACTTGCCTCGCACTCAGTTCGATCCTCAGTACCACATAAAAAATAAATAAAAATAAAGGTATTGTGTCTATCTACAAGTAAAAAAAAATTTTTTTTTAATCTTTAGCAACATTAATTCATTCAACTTGGACGTTGTTAAGTGCTGCAGACCTGAAAACTCTTCTGCCTGTTAAGGTAACTTGACATAACTCTGATTTCTTCTTCATTGGCTTCATAAGTAAATTCTCAGAGTTCAATTGTTTTCCACTTATTTACGGATTCTCAGGAATCCCTTTCTGCAACCCCCACATGAGGACATCAGTGAAGGATTTCAGAATAAGTGGAAGGAAAGTGCTACTTGCAGTCTATTTTAGGAAATGAGAAAAAACCAGGTAGGAAGTTTCCAATACTTCATCTTCCCTCTTCACCTCTGGGCAGGGTGGTAATCTTGATAAGTATTAGAAAAATGATTACAGAGGAAAATTCAATTAATGGTAGCAAAGATCTCCCCTCCTTGCGCATGTGTTTCTGATATTTTTTTTTAGTTACTTTTACAGGGAAATACTCCTACTTATTCCATGTCATCACCGTGCACCGTAAAATCTGTAACAATAAGGACATTATTTTACTCTTTTTTTTCCAAAGCAATCTAAACCCATCTGCAGCACCAAGGTCATTTGTGATATTCATTTGACGGCGATGTAAAAAGCAAGGTATCAAAGATATTGTTTTCTCTGCTTTGTCTTTTTTGCACCCTCACTTTACATTCTTTGAAATATAGTCCCTCCCCCCCAAAAAAAAAAATTCAGTTCACTACCTCCAAACTCATAGGACAATAAGATAATTTTCACAGAATGCAGTAACTATGAATGGAATTCAAACTATTGATGTCTATATGAAGATCATGGTTTTGAACTCAAAGGGCCTCTTTTTAAGTTAATTGCAGAATACCAGTTAATTCCTCTGGGCATTTAGATTTTTTTAACATAAGCCATTAACTTCTCCGACCCTCCCTCATCTTTTTTGACACTGTGAACTTCTGTCATTAGCATTATGACATGTGCTCCCCCACACCTGTCACACACTGAGGTAGACCTCAACACTGAGGTAGACCTCAACACAGCAGTCTGACTTCCACGTCCACGCGCATCCCTGTGCTGAGACTCTCTTTGCTTGGAGGTTCCCTGTGCACAGACCTGGATTTCTGAAGGAAAACACCACCAAGGTGATCTTGGCCATCTGTCCAGCGTTGCTGGGGAGGCAACACAGGCACACATTGGAGGGCAGGGCGTTGGCATGTCCCTCCTGTTGGTCTGTGTAATTTTTTTCCACCCACCAATGCCAGTAAGCTGCACAAATCTCTGGCAGGCGGCCACTTTCAGTTTTATCAGACACACAGAGAGTGGTTCCCTTGTATTTTAAAAAGGCAAATACTGCTTTGCTCAACCTAATCATTACTTAGCGGACGACAGCACAGAACTGAGACCATTGCTTTTAACACCTGAAAAATAAGCCCAGGCAACATGCTAAACACTTCAGCTTTTCTTTTCCAGAGGATAGAAATGTAGTGTAGAAAAAGGGTTGGGTTCATGAGAATCTGCTGATCTTCTGACTCTCTGAGCACAACCATGTACTATCTCCATTTTATCCTGGAATTTCCAAGCAAACTTCCATCAAAGTTTAGTACCATGTGGTCCTCCATGAATGCATGGAAAAGTACACAGCTGTTACCCACTTAAAGCAGCATGCATCCACTGATAACAGTAACTGATCTGAACTCATTCACTGTCACTTCTGATATTTATGACTAGAATTCTAGGGTATTTGAGAACTGGGTGTCATGTCAAAGTGGGAGGATCAGGGCTGTGTCACCAAACAGAGCTTGGGAAAGAGATCTCTAGGAGTAAAGAAAGTAGTTCTAAACAGAGGTGAACGAATGCCACAAGTAATCCTTCTGCCTGGAAGAGATGTCGAGGAAACAGTACTGAAACTTAATTTTACCATGTGATCAATTTATTTTTTTCATTGGTACTTTCATATGCAGTTGCTATGATTTTTTTTTTTAATTTCAGTATTAGGCTTCCATTTGAAATTTATCTGTTCAAAATAAATTTGTGGTCTTATTACTTCCAACAAATAACTGGTTAATTTCTTTCTTCAAAAAAAATTTCTGTTGCATGTACTGGGGATACAACTCAGTGGTAAAGTGCTTGTCTAGTATGCATGAAGCCTTGGTTTCAATCTCCAGCAATACACACACACACACACACACACACACACACACACACACACGTATATACACATGCCGTATCAGGTAACTACTGTTTACAAAACACCTTGTTATTTATGCCATGGCAGATGCAAGATTAAGAAAACACGTCGAATTTCAATGGTAAAACTTGACCTATCAAATACAGTAAGAACACCCAATCGTGTTATTGATTGTTTCTTTTGCTGAGAAGAAGCTTTTTAGTTTGAATGAGATAATGAAACAAGGTTCTTAGAACAATCATTTGCTGTTTTTAAGTCTTGACTTCTTAATTCACCAAGTAAGAAAATGTGTTAGAAGGTCTCTAAATTTGTTCACAGTGTTAGTGGTCTTTCAGAGGTCTCTATTCTGCCTTACTAATTGCGATTTCATTTGGGACCTCTCTTTTGTTTTTGTTTTTCTTCTCTGCAAAAATTTTTCCCCATGACTCTATATTACTTCTCTGGGTAATTTCTGTATTTCATGGCTTTAATTTCCACTTATAGACTTATGATTTCCAAATGAAGAGAGAGAGAGAGAGAGAGAGAGAGAGAGAGAGAGAGAGAGAGATTTCCTGATTTCCAAACTTATACTCAGTTTTCTCCTGGATGTCTCCACCTGTATATCCCAAACTCATCTCACACTTTCATGTTCAAAATTGAAAATGTTCTATTTTTGTATCTCTCTAAACAAATAATAATATCTACTCAGATACCAAAACCAAAACCTGGGATTTTCCCTTAGCACTTTCTGTAATCATCCCACTGAAACCTTGCCCTATTCATTCTTCCTTTTACATTTCCAAGCCTCGAGCTCATCTTCCAGAGTGACCTTCCCAAAATTCAACTGTTATAATCCATGTCTTTTGTATGCTGAAAATATTTAGCCACAAGCTTGTTGCTGCCATTGCCTTCTTCAAATATACCAGAGGTTCCCCATCACCCAGGTGCATCCCTAATCTGGAATACACAGTTCCCAGAGACCTGGCAATGTGCCAGGACAATTGAAAACCCCAGGATAACATGATCTTCAAAATTCACTTTTGCTTGATGGCAAAATCTTAAAATATTGCTTTTGTATTAAAATGAGTAGAAAAATGCACAGTGGAATGCCAAAATATGAAAAGAGACTTCAAATAATTTTTTAAATTTGAGATAGCCCAATTCAGTCTATGCCCCCAAAACTCAAAATAGAGTGTAAGATTTTCCTCTTTGGAGGACTTTAGACAGAATTTTTGAGTACTGTGAATGCAGAAGAAAAACAAGACCTCTTAGAACAGCATTTACATTTTTCTATCACTTGGTCCACATCTATTACCTTAGCTGCCTCACCTTCTCCCTCTGCTCCTGTCCCATCCAGGGCTCCGACCATGGAAAGTTACCCTTAATCCCAACATGGTGTATTGTTTCATGCACAAAGGCGTGAGTTAGAAAAGGTTCTGAAATATGGGGAACGAGTAATTTGTGATGATATAAGCTTAGTTGACCTGATAGGAAGAAGAAAGAGGTGGATTGAAAAAGAGGTTTGAAAAAAATTACTGGGCCACGTTCTAAAGAACATTCTTTGCAACAATAAAACTTAGTCCTGCTAGCAATGGGGAACTCCTGAATGATTTAGGTAGCGGAATGACTGGATCATCTCTCCTTTAGAAATAAAAGCTCTAGACTACCTTGCTATACAGACAGTGGTAAAGTGGTGAATGGGTCAAAGATTGGAGTGACAAATCCAAGTAATGCCCAGTGAAACATGAAATTCTTAACCATCGCTGAAGAGTCAATCATGGGAATATAAGTGACACTTTCCACTCTAGAGGTCTGAGGTTAAAGAAAAAAAAAATTAACCACAACAGGAACTGTGATAGTGATTCATTTGGTAAACATCCTGTAGTAGATGTTTCAGGTACTCACATTAGTGAATGCACATTCAGTTTCTCTAACCTCAACATACATAGATTGAAAACAATGAGACAGATCACAGTGCACCTGGTATACAGATTGTGTGCTCAGACCTCTTTGGCGCTGCCCGTAGAGTCTGGTCCCAATGCTAGGACACACTTACCACCACATCCCTATTCCAACCATGGAGCCTTTCACTGTACTTGCAAACCCACGTGGAAGGATGCCTCCTTAAAGAATTCTCTGCAAGGGGTGGGGTTGTGACTCAGTGGTAGAGCACTTGCTAGCATGTGTGTGGCACTGGGTTCGATTCTCAGCACTGCATATAAGTAAAACAAAGGTCTGTTGACAACTAAAAAAATAAATAAAAGAACTCTCCGCAGCTGCCACTCACAGCACTCGCATCAAGAGGCTTTATCCACATGTTCTGTGTACATGTGGTCCTGACAGCCTTACCTCAGTAATGTAATTGTTTTTGCATGTTCATTTCCCACAATTACACCATGAGCTCCTTAAGAATGGAGCTATGCCTCCTTTCTCTTTGTATCCCAGCATCCTGCCCAAGGCCCTAGTATATATTAGACAATCAAGAGCTTATTGGTTGAAAACACTGAAGTATTGAAGTTCACAGAGAAACCAGCCTCACTAATTTGTTAGATCTCACATATACACATATGTCAAAGAAGATGCAGAGATATGTAAACTCGTTTCAAGATAAATGCCTATCTTAAAAGATCAAATATGCCTTCTATAAAATATGACTGTTCAGCTGCTATATGTTTCCTATAAGTAGTAATGTCATTAACACACATTTATTGAGGGAAGATTAAATAATAATCATGCAAATGTGCAATTTTGTTTTTAATTTAATTCTCCAATTACATATTGTCAAGTGGGCAGAAGAGTTTTTAATATTATTGCTTTTGAGATTCTGTAGTAAGAATCAAAGGGAATGTTTGAATATCCAGATTCCACAGCTGACCTATGATTGAGATGCCTTCAAAGAGCTGGACACTGAGGCACGTGCCTATAATCCCAGCAACTCAGGAGGCTGAGACAAGAAGATCACAAGTTTGAGATCAATTGTGGCTCACTGTAGAGTGGCTCAGCTGTAGAGCGCTTGCCTAGCATGAGCGCGGCCCGGGTTCAATTCTCAGCACCACATAAAAATAAACGCATTGTGTACAACTAAAGCAAATAAGTATTTTTTAAAAAATGAAAAGCAAAAAAAAAAGGGTTAAAGGTGTCGATCAGTGGTAGAGCCCTTTACTGGCATGTGTGAGGCCCTGGGTGTAATCCCCGGTACCACACACACACACACACAAAGTTGCCTTCATATATGCTATTAATAAGTTTTGATTTAAAACAAAATCCAGAATAATAATACTTACGGATACAAAGATAACTTTGCATGACTTTTAAATCTACTTTCATGAATATGCCTTACCTGCTTTAGAGGAGAGAAACACCTCTGGGTTTCCTTACCAGCCCCTCCCACAAATAGCAGTAGTGTGTGTTTTTTAACCTGAACTTATTGCCACGATGATTCATAGCAAGTATCAAGACAAGAGGAATAAGAACCTAATTGTTGCTTTAATCAGTAGGGTGAAAAACATTCTCTGTGGCCTGCAAAGCATGTATCTTCATGAGTCGTCAAATACTTCCAGCAAAGCAACTGTTCCATTGAAAACCAGGGTAGGAATGGCCACTGAGTTCCATTTTGGCTTTTTGAATCCAGACTGTACTCTGTGACATTTTAAGGTGGGGAAAAAACCATATATGTATATATAAAATTTAAGAATATACATGTATGTCCATAAATATACCTATAGCATATGTATGTGTATATATACAAACATAGTCAGTATAAACCCTTTCACAAATTTTAAATAAAAGAGAAAGCTATTTCTATTGATATCCAAAATATAAGGTATGGATAATATATGGATAATATATGTAATGATGTTGAACAGGGTAAAGAGATTTGGGAAGTGATCTCTGAAACATTTTTTAATTACAAATAAGAAGAATAAAACCTACAAAGATGGATTAATAAATTTACTAAATTTATTAATGGTCATTGAACGTATGTATAGCCAAACAAATAACTTCTCTTGCATAATGACTTTTAATTTCTTCCAATAACTTTCATTCTTACTTTATTTGTTAGATTCTAAAATGTGACTGGCCCTTAAATATAGCTTCATACATGAAGGATTGGATATTATTAGTTATTCGACATTTACAGTATGTCCCACAGTGTTTGATGTGATTTGCCAGAATAATATCACTTAAATTTGATAGCTGTTCTTACCCATGCTTTACAGATGATGAGAACAAATCCAGGAAAACATCAAGCTATGTATTTTGACTCACACAACTTTTGTAACTTACAGCATTCAAATTGGAGTCCCAATCTGTTTGATTCTAAAAGCTGGATCTTACCCATTGCATCATGTTGCTTCTCAGAGTCACCTGCACATGTTGTACTGCTTCTTTGGATGGATTTTCATCTGTGGGCTATATTTAACAGAGCAATGCTTTTACATATATATCTGTTATGGTTTGGATGTGAGGCGTTCCCCCAAAAGCTCATGTGTGAGACAATACAAGAAAGTTTACAGGTGAAATGATTGGGTTGTTAGAGCCTGAACACAATCAGTGAATTAATTCCCTGATGGGATTAACTGGGTGGTAACTGTAGGCAGGTAGGGTGTGGCCAGAGGAGATGGATCACTGGGGGATTGCCTTTGGGGCATATATTTTGTATCTGGTGAACAGAGCTCTCTGCTTCCTAATCATCTTGTGAGCCACTTCCCTCCACCATACTCTTCCACCATGATGTTGTGCCTCACCTCGAGCCCCAGGAATGGCATCTGCTGTCTATGGACTGAGACCTATGAAACAGTGAGCCCCAAATAAACCTTTCCTCCTCTAAAATTGTTCTTGTCAGGTCTTTTAGTCACAGTAGCAAAAAAAAAGCTGACTAAAACAATATCCCTTAGGTGGCATTTTTAAAAATAGGCTTTAAGCAGTTGTAGGTTTACCAAAATTCTGAATAAGAGGTTCAGAGAGTTCTGTATACCTACTTCCTACTCTCTTCCCCTATAATTCCCATCCTACATTAATGTGTCACACTATTACAATTTAAGATCTAATATTGATACTTCCATCAGAGTTTTATAATTTTCCACATTAAAACTTGTACATATTTTGCAAGTGTTTCATTCTGTTATTGCTAATGTAAATGGTATTGTGTTTTTTCATTTCAAATTCCAATTGTTCATTTCTGGTATACAAAAAAGCAATTGATTTTTGTATATTAACCTTGTGTCCTACAACTTGGCAATATTGCTTACTATGATGACACTTCTTAATATTATAATACATCCTTTTATGATCTGAAAGTGCCCATAAAGTGACAAGCTGCCTATAATAAAAGAGCCTCTGCTCTGAATTCTAAAAGTATATTCGAGGTTTGATTTTTAAATTATTTTACTCATCTGTTTGCATCTAAAATATTTAGCCATCTGAGGGATTTCTATGTACATTTCAAAAGTTATTTTTGCTTGAACATTGTCATGCTTTTCCAAACTACATGCACAGTTAGAAACAAAGGAATTGCATTTAATTATTCAGATGATGAATCTGGACAAATAGGCTTCTGGAAGAATTGGTAACATCTTTCTTAATTGCTTACAGCATATCCTCCCCAAGGCACTCTTGCCCTGGTTATGTGATAGAGGCTCTTCAGGGACAGTTGCCCCTGCATAAATGCTTTTCAGGGCATCAGTGGAGGGAGCAGGTCAGAGCTACCAGGCCACAGGAGGGGAATGATCAGAAGAGATCAGAACAATTCTGGGGTGTCTTGTGCAAAAAGGTCTTGTCACACTGATGGCTGCAGCTATTCATGTAACACCTCTGGATATCAAAGGAGCAGCTTCCTCAAAGTGTGAGCCTGTGATGTGTTCATTTATTTGTTTCACTTAATGGGCAATCCTTGTCTAAAAACCAGACTCGCCAGACAAGAAGTATGGAATGAAAGCTCCCTGATGCTTAACAGAGGAGCCCCATTGTCTTTGTGACCAAAATACCTGACAAGAACAACTGAGAGGAGGAAAACTTATTTTGAACTCATGATTTCAGAGGTTCAGTCCATGGTTGGCCAACTCCACTGCTGTGGGCCTGAAGTGAGGCAGCATATCATGGTGGATGGATGGACATGGTGGAGGAAAGCTGTCAGCTCACAGCTGCTGGGAAGCAAAGAGAGTGAGAAAGAAAAGCCTGGGAGAAGATGTCATCCCTAAGGTCACATCCCTAGTGACCTAATTCCTCCAGTCACTCCCCACCTACCTACAGTTTCCACCCAATTATCCATTTATATATTAATCTATTAAGTGGATTAACTGAGAGTCATAACTCTTGTGATTTAATCATTTCACGTCTGAATATGCCTGCATTGTTTAAAACCTGAGCTATAGGGGACATTTAAGATCCAAACCTTAACAACAGCCTCAGCGAGACTGTGTACAATATCATTCAAATCTTCTCCTGAAAAGAAAAATGAGACTCTGTCCCAATTGTTGTCAACCAATAGAGGATGGCACAAACAAAAAGTTCTAGTATCATACAGTGGATGCCTAACACTAAGTTTTAATCAAAAAAAGTTTTGTTTATCAAATGTATAAAAATATTTTGTTGATAGAGTTCAATTTTCAG